>JAJMKY010000022.1:0-120211 GCA_030564025.1 Teunomyces panamensis | reverse complement strand
CCCAAAGCAGAAGTGTGACCCCATGGCTTCAACTTGTTCTCGTTATCGATAGAAGCGGCAAAACATCCTGTCCATCCTTCTCTTGAAAACTTCTTGTTCACGGCATCCAATGTATCTGGGTGAATCAAGTGGGTGTGTAAACCCACGTTGTCCATAATGGTAGCGATTTGTAAGATAAGACCCAAAGTGGTGATGAACCCACTTTCACCCAAATCCTGGTGTCTGATAATTGCTTCGGCCACGGCTTCGGCGTAATCCTGACTCTTGGTTGCGTTGTACACCAATTCTCTCGATAAGAATCCCCCGTAAAATTCAAACGACATCTTAGTGGCTGCCATGTTCTCATCTGTGGTAGCAATGTCGTGCAACAAACTGGTGACATAAACGACTTCAAGATCCAAGTCCCATTCAGGGAACTGGTCCTTCAAGATAGCTACTGAGTACAAGTACACTCTCAAGGAATGGTTCAAGACCTTGGTTGGCAATCTTTCTTTAACGTAATCATAAACCAATTGAGAAACCTTGGAGGTTGGCAAGTCAGTACTAGTTTGAGGAGTAGGAGCTTTTGGGTTTGGAACAGCAGCAGAGACGTCTCTGGAGACTTTGACAAAACCGTAGGTAGACATTTTTGTAGTTAGGAAGATATATTCTGTTTTTCGTTATTCGTAATTTCTAAATGGAAATGTGCTACTTGTTTGGCTACTTATATAATTAACTTCTTTTTTTCTGTTACACTCATGGTTTATTGCTTACTCATGAGTATACATTCTGGATTGCTCGTCGGGGGTAGACCTGCATTCTTGTTTGCTGTCTTTACCGTTTGGGAAACATCCGCGCCAAAATGTATTGGAAGCTGCGATTTGTAGTAACTAATCCCGGTTTTGTACCCCATCTCGGCGTTTGGAACATCGATATGTTACACTTGGATTGGTGGACATGTCTCGTTTCTGACATCTGACACTCCACATTGCTGGTAATTAGTAAGCTTGTTGATGGCAAAGCAATTATTGGTACTACAATATTCCATCATTTATGGCATTTGTTTGCGGCAACCGCGGCGGCCCGTATAACGGCCTCGCGAGCGGCAAATTTTCGCACACATGTTTGGTATTTTGCACGTTGCCCCACCCTACCCCTCCGCAAGTAAGGAAAAGTAATAAAACAAAAAAACAAAAAAACCTAGCACGCGTATGCAGTCTTATTCTGTCTTATTCAATTCATCCCATTCTGTATTTCCTCACCTGGGGTTCGAAACAGACAGCAAAAGTGCGACGGTTGTTATACACAGGACTCAATCGTCCTTCATCACTACCCACCTGTCACAGATTCTTCGTCATTAGGCAAAATCACCATCAATATAGAGATAAGCGAAACAGGAAGGTATGGTGGAAATATCTAATACCGCTGCGGCATCCGCCATGTCAACCCATTACTATAAAATGGCACATCTAACCACGGTCAATTATATCATATACAACTCCACCAACAGTAACGATCAGTCTCTCTTGGAATTGGAATTGCTGATCCGCTACCAGCATCCCAGAATCCTCATAACCTACTACAACAAATGCCTATACTATTTTACCTTGGGACATTCCCTGGAATTAACGTTTGACCCCACTAAGGAAAACCCCAATCTTCAGGTGGTACATCAAAGTAAAGTATCGGCAGAAAACTTGGCCAATCCACCCAAGTCATCTACAGGAGCATTAGGTGGAAATGGAAAGGAAGCCCCATCTATGCTGGATGAATACCTCCCTTATGCCTCCATTAGTTTCTTGAAAGCAGTAAAGAAGATGGCACTCTTCAATCTTTCTCGAATAGGTAGTGTCCATCTTTTTGGTAATTATGCCTTGATTAGCAAGTCCGACTGCAGTTTCTCGCTTTTGTACTTGGATCCTATATTATTGGTCAACGGTGATCTTTTACTTTCTTTGGTCATTAAATCAAAAATTACATTATTTTGCTCGAAAGTGCTATCAAAGGACGAAAACCTCGATTTGAACTTTGTCATATATCTTATTCCTCTGGGAATACGGTGTCACCTTTTTGATACCACTGACTTTAAAAAAAACCTTGTCACCAATTCCAAGTCAACTAACGAAAACTTGATTAATCTCCTCAAACTTAGCACCGGCATCGATTGTGCTTCTGATTCAGAGATTGTGTGGATTAAGTTGATTCCCAATTTGAAGCATTTGAATAACCAGACGTCTCCCATTTCAAAATTTGTTCATTCAGTAGAAAACAAAAAGTTTATCTTGTGGCCATGGAAATTGTGTTTGTTGCAATTCGGAAAATACCAAGATATGGATGATGTGTTTCACAACCAATACCAGCACTCTGGCGATTGCTTGGACTTAATTTCGGATCTCATCGACTTTACCATATCGAGCAACCAAACTCATTTGGATCGTACAAATCTGCATTCTACTGCGCAACCCTATAGTGCGTTGAGTGCACTCTCCTCTAATGGAATTGGTTCAAATGGACCTACCACTAACAATGACCAAAATAGGGATCCGAGCTCGATAGAAATCCACGACATTACCACCACACCGATCGTACTGGATATGTTTTCACTCCAAAACCCAGATTTTACCAACGATTTCTTTTCTAAAGATGTTAACCTCAATAAAAGCGATGTGGCTGTTACAGAAAATGAACACGTTGAAGATACAGGGAATGGAAATGTTGATGATGAAATGGAAATTGATGACTTGTTCGGTAGTGATAACGGCTTAAGTGACGATAATCTTGGCGAGAGTGTTCTTGAAATTGATGATCAAGGACTTAAAGCCATTCAACGTGGGAGTTCTCCAAACCCTGAACCTAACGCTGAACTTGATACAAAAATAGATGACCTCTTTGCTGAGGCAATCAGCAGCGATATACCTGAAGTTAATCTGGTAGAAGAAAAGCTTGAGCATGCACCTAATAAGGATCAGGCGAAAGCCAATTCCAAGCCAAAAGTACCAGTGTTTACACAAGAACCAGAAACTTTTATTGACATTCCGAAGGACCAAATGATGATGAAGAAGTTGGATATCCCTGGTTATAATGATCCAGGTGCACCATTGCCAATAATGCCAACTCCTGTCTTTACACAAGCTTACACTGGATCTAACGGTAATACTCAAAATTCTGGCACAAATACAGAAAGCATGGATGATAAGACGTCCCAGAAATCAATTTTCTCGCCCATTATATTCAACCCTATAATCAAAAGCAATATTGATACAAAGTATGGGAAGGGCGGTAAGTTCTACGTTGACAAAGAATCATCAACAGTGCCCGAAATCACGAATAGCAGAAATTATCGTGCTACAAGTGTTAGTGGATATGAGATTGCACCTAAAAATATTTTGAAGGACGAACTAGCTAAGCAAACCAGCGTCTCTATAGTGATAGATGAGTCCTCCTCATCCACTTCGAGTGAAGAGAGTGATGTTGATGAATACATGGTTGATGAATCACCTCCGTTGAAGTTAAACACGCTTCTTGACGCATACCCTGGAACCACTCAACTACACGAAGGGCCTAATAGTTTACCAAAATCCCAAGGTAATCGTATCAATAATCAGTTTGCACAAAATGAGAAAGTATCTGTTCAAAACAGCTTGTTAGATACTGGAAGTTATGGATCACCCAATAACATACCCGCAAGATTCCCAATGATAAAAGGGGAATCGCCGTTCTTTAATGGAGAATTTCACCAGCAATCCAACTCTCCTATTGAATACGATCAAAACGGTAAATCACACTCTCAGAATGCATCTACATCCTCAACTGCAACTACCTCAAATAATATAATGTCACCCCAATCTAATGATACCACTATGAAATCTATTTCTGAATCGTCAAATTATTTACCACTCATCTTGAGGAATATAAATGTCACAACCATACCAAGTATATTCTTGATGAATAATTTGGTAAATAATGCACATATTCCTAGTTTCAGCATAAACGACGATGATGAAACGTTGGAGATTTTGAAAAGCGACGAGATGATGATTATATCAAAGAATATCGATGAGTTCTTAGAATACATCAGTCCAAATTTAATCTTCGATATGGGGTTGAACAAGGTAAGAAGAAACTTTACTTATTACACTGGGAGTAGTGAAATTGATAACCCAGAGGGACCCATGGTTGATGCAACAGTTGACTTCTCTTTTCCAGGACACAACTTTGAATCAAAGTTCTTTGAGCTTTTCCCACTTTCTTACAAGGTGAACATGATAGAATTTTTAATTGATTTCAAGGACTATGAAAATAATGATGAATTAGAAAATCAGTTGGACTTTTTGGACAACATTACAAATGATGAAAACATCCTCAATCCGAAGGCACAATATAAGAAAATGATGACAATGGATTGGGACTCAATTCACGTGGATAAAAAGAACGAAGAAACATTTGCGAAATATAAGTCAGTGTTGGATAGTTTTGTTTCAAATGTTTTTCCTGATAATGAATTGTTCTTCAATTTGCCCATAATCAAATCAAAAGTGTTGAAGAATAAAAACATTCTCAATTTGAATAGCGTTGGATTGAACTTTTGGAAATATCTCAATTTCAGTCCAATCAATGCTCCGAAGAACTTTCAAGTATTGCTTATAAGTGAAAGCGGAGGTGAATATTCCTCCTTTAACCATATCTTTTTGGATTTGTTGGTTCATTGCTATTCTGAATGCAATCTTGGACATATTAAGAAAGTTAGCTTGTCAACAGTGGAAACGAGATCAGACTTGGAAAGTATCAATAATGGATTGATGATTTTGGCGCGCGAGAATGGGCAGACTTACAACGAAATGTACAAACAGATCAACAAAAGGTTAGAGTCACTTGTCGAGTTGATTCGTTTGGATTTGATTAACAAGACCAACAATTTTGAGTTTGATCGTCCATTATTGTTACTTTTTGTCAATTTTAATGATAGAGTTAACTCCATTTTGCAAATTGGTAAAATTATTAGAAACTTTAAGGTTTCTCTAGCCAAGCATCAACTTCCTTTGGTTAATATTTTTACCAAGATCATACCTGCCTCTTTTATCGTCAAGCAGGCCCGAGGAAAGGCCCAGTTAAAAGTTTTGTCCAATAACCAAGTTTCTAAGCTTGCCTTGAATTTGTACAATCAATGTCCTAATGGGTTGGTCAACAGTGATGTCGCAAGATATACCTACACCCAATTGGTCAAGCCACCTCCAACGAAGATTAACTTCAAGTTTATGACTAATAGTTTGAAAGACGGAAACTTTGTTGATGATGTATTCTTGCATTTGGCATACGAAAGGTCTATTGATAAGAAGTGGTTGTCAGTTGCATGGTCTGATCCTATTGGCATTGTTACATATACTAAGACGTGGTATTGTACTCCGGAAAGTACTTCCCATAGCAAAGACTTGGCATCAATCAGTGATGATATCTGGAACATCTCGATTGATCTTTTCAAGCAATTGGATGATGAGATAAACAAGAAGGCGGGTGCTTTGGGTGGAAAGAAATTCTTGGTACTTACAAGGGTTAATAGTATCATTCCAGATGACGAGTTGGTGCATTGGAAAAGGTTGAGCGTAAGGCATAAAGATATCTCTTTAATCGTGTTATCAGTTTGCAGTTTACCCAAGCTTATTTTCAGGAATCTAAAGGTAGCTGATGTCAAGACGGATAAATCCGATTTAGAAGATTTTTCGCCCTTCAAGGATAATGCTCAGGTTCCTTCGATAAATTTGCAACCATACGATCGAGAAGGATTTTTCAAGAACTTTGCTGGATCCAATAATTCTTCACCTGCTACTGTAGGTGGTTTGATTGCCTCTCCTTCAAGTGGATTGAATTTTCATTCACCTCAACAATTTTTGAATGCACCAGGAAGCTTGTTATCTCCACAGGATACTCCATCAGTTCCCAGTAACAGTGCCAACCCCACCACCAAAATTAATATGGATGACTCTGACTTGATTCTCCACGATTATGGAAGTGACTTAATAGGTATAATCCCAAGGTTGCAGTTGCCGTTGTTCAATTCGCCAACTCGTTTGGGAATGAAACTAGGTTGTTTGATAAAAGAGTATAATTCCAAGGAACAAGGTTATCTTGTATTTGAGATAAATCTCCTAAGCTGCTCCAACCTCTGGGATTTGGATGTTTTGATGAAATTACTCTTACACCATTACAAAAAGTTGATCGTGTTCAATGATATATTAGGATTGAGAGACCTTGAGGGAAATATTATCAGTAATGACGGTACCCCAGATGACAGATATATCATAGATGGCATGGTTCCATGGCACATTCGTGCTGTAACAAAGTCTTTGGAATATTTGGTGCATATAAGTGTTGAAGAATAGAAATACTAAAGCGTTCATCTTTTGCAGCTTCTGTAAACCGTAGACTGACTGAAGTAGTTTATGTGCAGTTTTTTTATGCCGGACAATTTATTAAATGAAAAAATCACAAACACAAAGTTGTTCCAAACCAAAGTATAGCTGACATTGTAAAACTCGCAATATGTCAGACGAAGAAACTAAGCCGATCGTTGGTCACGATGATGAAGTTATTCACAATCATGCGGATGTTTCTGAAGGATACGATGTGAATGATTTTGACCAGGACGAGGCTGATGACCAAGTGAACTTGAAAGAGGAGAAGGATAATGGAGCTGAGGTCGAAGAATCACTGAAACGTTCTCGTGAAGAAGAGGAAGATGATAGTGAGGAAGATGAAGATGAAGAAGAGGAAGAAGATGACGATGAAGTAACCAATAAGAAGCGTAAAAAGAGAAGAGGGGCTAATCAGTTTATTGATATTGAGGCCGAAGTGGATGATGAAGAAGATGATGAATTGGACGAAGGCGACGAGGAAGCCGAGCTCTTGAGAGAACAGTTTATTTCTGACGATCGTGAAGGTCTTGACGGAAATGAGAGACAGCACAACGATGACAGATTACACAGAGACTATGATCGTCGTCGTCAGGAAGCTGAAGACCAAGACGCTGAAAAGTTGGCTGAAACGTTGAAACAGAGATATAGAAAGACGCACGCTGTTTATCGTGGTGATAGTGCTACCAGCGGCACTGTTTCGCAAAAATTGTTGATGCCCTCCATTAACGATCCATCCATTTATGCCATCAGATGTACTCCTGGTCGTGAAAAGGAGTTGGTGCGTAAATTGTACGAAAAGAAGAGAACTTTGGATAGACTGAATAGACCTTTGGATATTCTTACTGTGTTCCAGAGAGATGCTTTTAAGGGTTACGTCTATATTGAAGCTAAGAGACCTGATGCTATCGACAAAGCCTTACAAGGTATGGTGAATATTTATGTCAGAGATAAGTTATTGGTTCCCGTGAAGGAATACCCAGATTTGTTGAAGCAAGTGAAGTCGTCTGATGTTGAACTAGTCCCTGGTATTTACGTCAGAATCACCAGAGGCAAATACAAAAACGACTTGGCCATTGTTGACAACTTGTCAGAAAATGGTTTGGATGTCCGTTGTAAGCTTGTTCCAAGATTGGACTATGGCAGAAATGATGAGGTAGACCGTGATGGTAAGAGAATCAAGCTGAAGGCCAGACCATTACCAAGACTCTTCAATGAGCAAGAGGCAAGAATGTATGATGGCGAATACTTACAACCGGGAAGAGGTCCACGTAACTACATTTACCGTGGAGATGAATACTCCGAAGGTTTCTTGTTCAAAGATTTCAAGTTGCAGTACATTCAGACCAAGAATGTCCACCCTCGTTTGGAAGAATTGGACAAATTCCAGACTGGCAATGATGAAGAAGGCTTGGATTTGGCTGCTATTGCTGCCTCGTTGAAGGGAAAGACAAAGGGCGATGGTAAACAATCCACTGCATTCCAACCAGGCGACAAGGTTGAAATCCGTCGTGGTGAACAAGCCAAGACTGTTGGTTTAGTTGTGGAGGCTTCCTTGAATGAAATCACCATTACTGTTACCGATTCTGGTGATCCAAAGTTTGTAAACCAAAGATTAACTGTTCCAGCCAACGATTTGAAAAAGATTTTCAATGAGGGTGACCACGTTAGAATTGTCGAAGGTAAGCACTTTGACGAGACTGGTTTGGTTATTAAGATTGACGGGGACTCGGTAATCCTTGTCAGTGACCAAACAAAAGAAGATGTTCGTGTGTTTGCAAATTACTTGGTGAAGGCCACTGATTCTAGTTCCAACATTGACACTATCACGTCAAAGTATGATATCAAGGATTTGGTTCAATTGAACGCCTCATCTGTTGGTGTCATTGTCCGTGCCGATAAAGGGATGTTTGACATTCTTTCGTCTGACGGACGTTTGTTAGCTATGAAACCATCAGGTATTGCCTCTAAATTGAACTTGAGTCGTCGTGAGCAGATTGCTACTGACAAGAACGGGCTTACTGTGAAGGTTGGCGATACCGTTAGAGAAGCACTCGGTGATAAAAAGAAGGAGGGTGTGATTTTGCATATATACAAGAACTCTTTGTTCATCAAGTCGAATGAGATAATAGAGAACTTGGGTATATTTGTGACTAACCGGATGAACGTCAGCACAATCACTACCAAGGACTCTATCGTGTCGAAGAACTTGGGTCCTGACTTGAGTCGCATGAATCCTAACTTGAAACTTCCTAACCCTTCAATTGCTTCTGGTTTGAAGACCAGAGCTGGTGGTCGTGATAAATTGATTCAAAAAGATGTTGCTGTCACCAGTGGAAGTTACAAGGGTTTGATGGGTAAAGTTGTTGAGGCTGATGATGTATTTGCTCGTATTGAATTGCACACAAAGAGCAAGAAAATCAAAGTAGCCAAGACTAACTTGAATGTCATGTTCCGTGGAGAAGCAGTTCCTTACTTGCGTTTTATTGGTGCTCAACCAGACAGTGGTCCTCAAACTTCCCGTGGTGCGCCAGCCTTCCTGTCTGGGGGAGGCTCAGTCTGGAATGGTGGTGTAACACCTGGTGCTGGTTCTAATACCTCTTGGGGCAACCAAGGTGCTGCCTCTACTTGGGGAGGAGCCACTGCATGGGGAGGAGGTAAGACTCCGGCTCACAATGGTGGAAAAACTCCTTCCGGCAGCGCATCTACTTGGGGTAGAGGTGGTGCTTCTACTTGGGGCAAAAACGATGGCAAAAACTCGACGTGGGGCGGAAATGCTGGTGGAAACTCTACCTGGGGGGGAAACAACGGTGGAAACTCCACCTGGGGAGCAAGTGGAGGAAATTCAACTTGGGGATCCGGAAATGGTGGAAACTCAACTTGGGGATCGTCCAACAGCGGAGGCAATTCTACCTGGGGCAAGAGTGGTAACAGAAGCTCTTGGGGAAAACAATGATTGCTGGTCATACGTTAAAACATTTTATGTATTTTAGTTTCGTTTTTTTATTCATTTGTACGTATCATTAATATAATTATCTATAAGTTTGAGTCACACCCAGGGCAGTTATGCAACACTTCGTGGACAAATACATCACAATCAATGCAGAAGTCGTTCAGACATTTTGGACATTGGTATCTCGAACTTGTGAGAGTTTCAAGTGTCGCTTTGGTGGTCGACTCCATGTCTACACCGCTAGGAAACTTGAGGAGACAACCGTAGCATTGAAAGCTCGAGTATTTTGCGGCCACCGGAACTTCTTGATAGGGAGCAAGAGGGACAAGGTGGTGGTAAGATCTCGCCAAATGAGTTGAAAGAATCAACATCAAACCACAAACAGGACATATAGTAGGTAGGCTGTTCACTTTACTCATACACTGCGGACACTGGTAGCCTATGATGCTATTGGGGGCATCGGAACTCGAACCGTTGTTCTGAATATCAACTACATTCTTCTGGTCTAATCCCTGTGCTGGGTGTGAGCTTGTTAAATAAGGGAATTCAATATTGAAGTTGGAGTTGTTGAGTCCCGAAGTGAGTGAGGGTTGTACTTTGGTAGGGAATCCCATTTTTATAAGAGGAACATCTCGGTCACTTGAATCACGTTCATTTTCCTTGAGTGCAACTGGGAGTGGAACTACACATTCCATAAAAAGCTCCTTGAAGTGACTCTCGTTCATAATGACCCCATAGTGTTTTGAAGTCATATTATTTTGTTGATGATTGGTACGGTTGACTAACTCCTGACAAATGGCAACCTGGGCAGATAAACCAATAATTTTCACCTTGATTTCATCTTTGACTAAGTTCTGGATTGTTTTGTGTATATCTCCAGGATCTGAGGTAAACAAAGCCCCAAATATAATCAATATCTCCTTCGAGTTCTTTGCATCATTGGAACTGTTACCAAAGTTGTACATAAGAAGCGACCGAGACATTTCAAGCGAGTTTTGAAGAGATGGGTCACCCTTGGGCTCAAACTTGTTATGTTGTCTCAGTTTCAACTGTCTGATCTTGTCTATATGGTACTGGGGCAGCCCACTGACCTCACTCACGAGTTGAGAAACCCCATTTCTCATCATTACTATTCCGAGCTGAGATATAGGGTTCTGATCGAAAAACTCCACCACAAACTCCTGTAAGAGGGAAAGGGTCATGGAAAACCTAGTCGGCCTCAAGTCTTTCTCCAACATAGTCAGTGAGCCATCTATGATAACAATCAAAGTTCGTATGATTCCTCTCTGGAATGGTGTTGATGGATTTTTCATAATCTTCTTCTTTCTATTTTCAATCATCGTCTGTACAATAGACTCAATAGACCGCTGTCCATCCTCGTCATCCTTCATTATATCCCATGACCGCTGATACTCATCTTCCCATGAATACCCATTGGCACCTTTAAGGTCACTTACAGGTCCATTCGATCTTGTCCTTCGTGACACACCATCACCTGGCACAGTTGCAGGAGTTCCTGATGGAGAGGTACTTCCTTGGCCAGGTGATTGGTATTCCTCGTCTGAATCATCCATGTCTCTTGATTTGGAATGGTAAGTGTTGATTTTTCACGAAGTGCGAGGTTGCGAACGCAGATATCTACCACCAATATGTACGTGGATATTTCCCTACAACAACCCAAACTAGACTATGGTATATGATTAATGAGGAGTCAACGTATCTATATGTTGTAAATATCTGTATCTAGACGTCGTCCTGGAATTTTTTTGAAAAAAAAATCAATACATAACCATACAATTGGTTGTAAAATATTTATAACAATTCTAATCTACTACTATTTACATCGTATTTGTGATGGGGATTTCATTGCCCATTATGAAATCTGTGAAAAAAGGGCTCTTTTATGAAGTGCCAAAAACTAAGCATTTCTTATTGCTTTTTGGGGTTCAGGTCCTATCGAACAAAAATTGTGAGGTTTCTCTTCTCTTCCACGATATCACTGCTTTCTCTGCAATAGGCAAACACACCATTGATTGGTAGTCAACGGGAGGAACCTTTCCGTCCTGAAGTTCCCATTTCATGCTGTAGATGAATGTCGACAAAATAACGGATAACTGAAGATAAGCAAACTGTTCACCAATGCAACGATGTCTACCTCCACCAAATGGCAAGTATGGTGATGAAACACCCTTCGAAACAGCACCAAATCCATAATCTACGGTGTCACCTTCATCTGTTTTCACTTTCAAGGTGTCCCAACGGTGAGGATCATAATTTGCAGCCAATGGGAAATACTTTTCGCTGGTCATGGTGTAACCAGGAGAAGCTAAGACAAAGTGTCCCTCAGGAACAACGTACTCAGTGCATGGTACCAACAATGGACGTTTTACTTTTCTAAATATGGAGTGGAGAGGGTGGTGCATTCTTAAAGTTTCTTTGATAGTGTTGTTAACCAACTGCATCTTTTGAATGTCATCGTAAGTTAATTCAGTAATTTCTCTGCCACTCAATACCCCCTTGATTTCGTGATATAACTCTTCTTGCAACTCTGGCTTCTCGCCCAAATGTAAAAGAAACCATGATGACGTAGCAGCCGAGGTATGTTGTCCTCCCATCAAAACACCAATTAACAAGTTGGCTATCTCCTGGTCAGACATCTTAACACCATCCTTGTAAGTTGAGTGAAGCATAAGCGAGTCAATCAAATCTCTTCCTTCCACTATATCTCCGCTGGCACGTCTCTCTTTAATCAAGTCCATGTAAGTACCAGAAATCCTTTTCTGTGCAGCATCTCTACGCTTGTTCAAAGGAAGAGGAATGTTGGGGAAAACAAAGTTGATTGGAACAAAGCCCTTATCCAAGTCATTGTACAGCTGAGCGAATGATTCATCGAAACGTTTTCTCATTTCGTCTCCAAGTAATGAACGTGATGCGGTAAGAATAGTTAATTCTGGCTGCGAATTCATGATATTTGTTACTCCAGATTCCTTGGTCAAGTTCAAGTACTTCGAGTTCAAGAAGTAGTCACAGATTTCGTCCTGAATCTTTGGAACGTACTGCTTAAAAGCATCCTTGGTCAAAGCATACTTAGCAAACTTCTTTTGTTCCACTAATCTTGAGTTAGGACAGTCGTAAATAACGCCTTTACCAAATGCGGGAGTAGTCAAGTGAGTATAGGCCTCTTCAGCAGATACATCAGCCAATTTTGAGTTAAATACGAGTTCATGTCCCTTGGGTCCCAAGTAAACAGTCATGACCCTACCAAAGAGAACAAATGAAAAAACGTCGCCGTAGTGTAGACGGCAGTTTTCAAAAAACTCATAGGGCTGCATGCCGTAAATCACAGCTGAGCCAACCCAAGGAATCCAATATGGAACAACTGGAACTCTGTCTGATTTAAGGGAGTTGTAGAACTGCCATAATCTGCTGTAGAGAAACGGAATTGATAGAACCAAGAGCCATTGCTGGATAGTAGAGAGACCGAGAAACAAAGTCACGATCGTGCCAATTACCCCTGCTGAAGCTACCATTTGTAGTTAGAGATAGAGGTGGAAATGATTCAATGAACTTACATTGCCTGCGGTACGGTAATATTTATATCGGACTTTCGTACGTCGTATAGAAGTCGACTCATTTATCAGCTGATGATTTCGCAACTCGCGAATTAGCACCACGATGAATCAAATCAAATTTGACACCCTATTTTTGTTGCACACACTCTATAATATTTTTAAACTGATTCTATTCTTCTAACGGCCGTTTCTTGCTGGTGTACTTGTTTAAGTCCTTGGTGTAATCAACTTCTGCGGTGTCTCCAATATCGTAAAATAGGCCACAAAATTCTTCTAGTTGTGAAGCAGTCACCGGACCCAACTCGGCCTCCATGTACGGCACGGCAGCCAATTCTGGTACTGACAACAACTGACGGAGCTTGTACCCCCTACCCAAAACCGGTGTGATTTCTCTGGTCTTTGCGTCGTATATCGTTAAGCGTTCCTTTCCATATACTCGCCCAAACTCTTCCTGGCCACACACGAATTGGTTATCCGGATATAACTTGTTCTCAATATCCTTATTCTTCTTGATCTTGGGCTGCGGTGCCGATTCGTTCTCTTGGATATAAAAGTTTCTTAACAACTGAATCGCTTCGGTTCTCATTATGCCACCAACACTCGCATATGGTTCCTCTGGAAGCTTGGGGTCGCAATGGATCGAAAGCACCGTACCGTTTCCGCCAAACCTGTCGTTCCCGCACCCAAATATCACCTCCCCGATTCCAATTTGCCGTAGAAACGAAGCACACATGATGCATGGCTCCACTGTAACGTAGAGAATGATATCTTTCATGTTGTAGTTCTTCTCCGTGAGACGCTGGACCGCTATGAATTCAGCATGTTTCGTGCCATTGAGAGATGTGTTCGTATAGTTGTACCCAATACTGACAATCTCATCAGAGTTTCTGTCGACTAACAAACATGAAACAGGTGTTTCGTTGATCAAGAGTGCTTTGTAACCGACGAACAACGCCGTGGCCATATACCTGAAGTGATGCGTGAGATCCATTGCATACACAACTAGGCTTTAAATTAGGTGTATCATTTTGATCAATCGCGACTAATCACTACTTCTGTTCAATCGCACCATGTCTCAGCTCCACAGAGCCTTTTTAAAAAAGGCAAAGGGTGCACCTTCATCACTAGGCAACCTACCTGAACATGAAACTTCGCTTGAGCAGTTGATTCAGGAAGAAAAAACTGCTGCTGCTTCTCCACCAGCGAGGTTGAAAACTGAAAGCTTGATGGCTGAAAATGCATTACCTTCGGACAGTTCGTTTATTACTTCACTATTTCCCGTAATTGAAACATACACGAATCCCAATGGTATTTCACTTTATACATACTACAAGCCGCCAGTAGATCCTGAATCTCCGTTGTTTGTTTGTCTCCATGGCGCTGGCTCGTCTGCGATGACATTTGCTCGGTTTGCTGAGAGTTTGGCGAGCTCGGATCTAAAGCCAGGGATATTTCTCTTTGATCTTCGGGGCCACGGAGCTTCTACTTCGACAGAGGACTTTTCTATGCCAACATTCGTCGCTGATTTAAAATTTGTCTTGGAGGAACTCCGAAACCGTCATAATCTCGCTGGTCAGAGCCTCTATTTGATAGGACACTCATTGGCAGGGGCCATAATGGCCAATTACTTGACCCAATTTGATGATAGAACTGTTCAGGGACTCGTTCTTTTGGACATCGTTGAAGAAACAGCAGTCAAGTCTCTCGCTAATATGCCCCAGTTTATTGCAAACCGTCCGACCTCATTCAAGTCGCTTAACGAAGCCATTGATTGGCACATGGACTTATTATTATTCAATAGGGAATCTGCAGATATAAGTGTTCCTGATCTTTTAACCCCAGATTTACATTGGAAAACGGACCTTAAATTAACTCAGCCATTCTGGGGTTCTTGGTTCTCTGGCTTGTCCTCGAACTTCATTAATTTGAAGCAACCTAAATTATTGATTTTATCGACTCATGATGCATTGGATAAGGACTTGATTATTGGCCAGATGCAGGGTAAATATCAGCTAGTTGTATGCAACAACTACCAACAGTTTGGCCATTTTGTTCACGAGGATATGCCTCAACCCACATGCGTATATATTACTGATTTCGTTAAGAGGAACGAGTTCCCCAACAAGTATATGCGCGATGAATTGGGTATTGTGCCCAAGTGGGGGGGACAGATACAAAAATAAGGATGTGTCTATAGATATAGAGTCTAATCTACACTGATGTTGCTGACATCGATCTCTCTTTGTCTCTGATTGATGTGTTGCACAATTTCATCAATCTTTTTGCTGGCAAATGGAAACCTAGGGTTGATGAGGAAAGGTCTCAAGTCAAATCTGTTATCGTCAGGAGAGTATTGTTCAGCATGGTAAGCTGGAGTCATAGTCGTCATCTTGTGTCTATTGATGGCGTAGAAAAACCAAAATCTCTTCACTTTTTCAGCAACTTGCTCTGCTGTCAAGTTCAATGGGGGTTGTGACCATTCGTGATACAACTTGATGAACATTGCCAACGGTCCACACTTGTCTACCTTTCTGAGTTTACCAAATTGAGACAACTCGTCGTATGTCATACCCATATCAATTTCGTCGCTCTGGACGTAGTTCTCTGTAATAGGTTCTAATTCAGCAGTTGGAGTAGCTGTCAAAAATTCATTCAAAATGGGCAATTTAAAGTTCACTTCAGCCCAAGCAATAAACCGCTTTAAATCTGTCTTCGAGATACCTCCAATTGGATTGATATCAGCCGAGGAACAGTCGTATTTTGTTAAGTATCCTCTCAAGCATTCATCAACGTTTGCACTACCCAAGACCAAAAGGCCACCTGTGGTCTTGTTTCTGGACCAGGGAAGTAATTGAGCAAATAAATAACTTAAGACCATTCTTAATCTAGCCTGAATGTTTTGAAGGGCCAAGTTTTCTGTCTGTGACCCGCCGAATATCTTAAAAATGGGTTTCTTACCAGTTGCTACTTCAAAAACAGATACTACAGCACTCACCAAGGTATCCATATTCATATCAACGTGATATGACCCAATCTTCCCGGCTAATTCCTTTGCTCTAGCCCTGGTTTCTTGAGACGAGTTTTCGGTTCCCATGAAACTGGTGTAGAACAACTTTTCAGCAATCTCCTGCGGCGTTCTAGGAGTGAATTCAGGTGTATGCGTTAAGCTTCTGATGTCCAGTAAGACTTGTTCGTCGTCGATTGACTCGACAACCAAACGACACATCGAATGAACAATAACTGCCGTTGCGCAAGAATCGATTCCCCCACTCAAAGGCAAAAAGTATCCCCCGCATTTGGATCTTCTCAAGTAGTCCCATAACCAACAAGCTGGGCCCAAAGCAATCTCTTCTTCGGGTAAATGGTACTTGATAGCTTGGGGTTTGCTTGGGACAATTGATGGATTAAATATATTAGATGAGGGCGACAATTCGACATTGGATTCAATAACCTTGTATGTAGACTTCTGGTTGACCGCTTGAGCACTGGCAGACTTTTGGTTTCTGTAAGATCTCACGTCGTCCAAGTCTATAGTAGCTGTTACAATTTCAACATCATTAAGAGAGAACTGGCTACCCTGGGCGACCAAGTTACCATTGACAATGATTGATGCACATCCATCGTAGTACAATCTGTCACCATCACAACCCCGCTGGTTGGCATACAAGTAAACCCCGCCGCACTTCTTGGTAGCTTCGGTGATCAATGCCATTCTGGTATCCAACTTTCTCAATTCATGGTGGGAGCCACTGGAGTTAGTAAAGATTTCAACCCCATCGAGACTCATTGCAATGTGAGGAGATTCGGGAGTAAACAACTCTTCGCAGGTTTCACACCCCAATCTTGTTTCCAAGGTTTGAATGACGCAGTCTCCAAAAGTAACGGTCGACTGACCTGTGATTTTGGCAATTGGCTTCGGAACTTGGAATTCTTCGTGGTATTTGGGTCTGTTCCATGGAGTAAAGAATCTCATCTCACGATAGTTTCCATCATTTGCCAAGTAGAGCTTGGGTCTAATAAGTAAGATCTTTCCACTGTACGAAATTAAACGACAATTGTACTTGATAGATTTGTGGATAATGGGCATCCCAATATCCAACAAGATGTCCTGAGTATCTGGATGCTGTAATATTTGTCCGTAGATCTCCCAGCAGTGATCGTACAAGTCGTTTTCCGAGAAGTGATCCAAGCATCCATACCCACAAACTTCAAGTTCTGGGCCTACACGCAAGGTAGCACCCTTCTGTTTAGCTTGGCGAATGGACTCAATGATTCTATCACGGTTCCCTTCAAAATCAAGAGCCCATTGGTTGAGGTTACAAGTAGCTATCGTAATATAGTGACCCATTATCTAGCGTGGTTAGTTGATTAATTTTGGCGCGAAGAAATGATGACTCGTCCAACAAAATAGCTTTTTAACTAAGAGAGTAGTGACAGAAATCATTAGAACTCAATATAACTTTACAAACAAATATATGTAATTAAACGACTATTGATAGAATGTTAGAATGATAATTGGCATCTTTAAAACCAAATTTTTAGAAATTTAATATTCAATTCGGTAAAATTATTGATTTTAGCATAATTTCTCTGAATATTAAGTAAATGAAATTAAAGAATTGCGAACCAGGTTTTATTCAAATAATCCTAACTCCTACTTAGCTACAGAAGGTATATTGCAAGGTGAAATTTTCTGGAGAGTTTGTTCCTCAGAACGAGACTCTTGTCCTTGTTGTTGAGTGACAATTGTGACGAAAATTTACAAATAATATTGACTACTGCAGTGCGGATGTTTCTCGTCTCGCAGCCAGTCAAGAGGAAATCTCTACTCAGTAATGAAGAAACTAGTCGGAAACTCCGACGGAGCATCCGCACTTAGACCCCGGAAGAAGCCATCTCCTGCACATGTCCTGTGCAATAATTGATAAGCTATTCCCTATTTATAATGAATGATCAGACTTGAGTTGTGGAGACATAACTACTATGCCTTCAGTAGAGACTCTAACTGTTACCCCATTAAAAATCGCACCATTTGGTGCTTCTGTCACCCTTCCAAGCTACGCTGAGAATGATCCCTCAAAACTCAATGACGACGACTTCAAGCTTCTTCACGATACCGTTTTGACTCATTTGGTGGTGGTGATTCCAAACCAAGCTGAACTTCCTCCAAAATCGCAGTATATTTTGACCAAGAGATTTGACCCCACAATTCCGGAACCTAAGCCTGACGTAGGCTATGCAGGTTATGGCCATGGTAAGGAGTTCAGACATCAACAATCAGTACTCCGTAAAGACGGAACTTCCGTCAAGTCACAGCCACAAGTTCAAATTTTGGGACAGGGAAGATTTGAAGCCGATGAGCCAGGTAATGAAAATGGTGAAGCAATCAACTTGACACACCCATCACACACTTCGTTTCATCACACTCCCTTGACGGAAGATGAAATTAAAAAGGAACACAAGACTCGGTTCTACAGATGGCATATTGACAGTGCGTTGTACGACTTGTCTCCACCCAAGATCACTACTCTTTTGGGAATCAAGGTCCCTCCTTCGACTCAAACCCAGAAGATTTTGTACGAGGACGGTTCAGGGGACGAATTGGAGTTAACTCAGGGTGCCACATGTTTTGTTAGCGGTGCACAAGCGTACAATAACTTGAGTGATGAAGATAAGGAATTTGCACTCAATTCGGTGGTTGAGTATGCTCCTCATCCATACATTTTTATCTCGCCCGCTGGAGCAACCTCCGATGGGTTGACGATGGTTTCTGAGGGCAAGGAATTTGCTCTTGATAAGTTACCTGAGTGGGAAGAATCAAAGGTCAAGAAGTTGCCAATGGTCTGGACCAATCCTGTTACCAAGCAGCATCATCTTCAGGTGCATGGTTGCTGCTTATACAGGTTACATACCACGAAAGACGATGGAACTGTTGAGACTCTTAGTCTAGCTGCTGCTCGTGAAAAGGTCCATGCGGTGATGAGGCCTTCTATCACCCCCAAGCAGATTTTGGCCCACCCATGGTCGCAGGGTGATTTAGTCATCTTTTTCAATCGTGGAGTCTGGCACTCCGTTACTGGTGAATTCAAGGGTGTCAAAGAAGATGGAAAGGATGAAAGAAGATTAATGCATCAATGTAACATTGCCAGTGCTTCTGATCCGGTAACTGTTCATTAATGGGTGCAAAAAGTCTAAAGAGAATAAATACTGTAAACGGCTATCTTAACAAATATAAACTCGATATATGGTGATCAAAGTTTAAAGATATTTGTGAATTGATTGGGGATGCCACCTTCATTTGTAAACTAGTATTTATCTTGTAATACTATTCAGTAGAATATGCTATTGAGAATTGTCTTGGCTGTAACTTCATACAAGTCGTGCAGCGCTTGATTTTATACATTGGTCTGCATAGAGGTATCACAACTTTACTGGGAACCAAAATTGATTGACTTAGCGCTTAAACGACCCACATTTTCTTCATTAAAAGATGCAGTACGTTGGAAAAGTTGGAGATTACGTGTATAACCAATGGAACTCATTAAATCCAGCTACTCTTTCGGGAGCCATTGATATCATCGTTGTTGAACATCCCGACGGATCCCTTCATTGCTCCCCATGGCATGTTCGGTTCGGGAAGTTCCAAATCTTCAAGCCTTCCCAGAAGAAGATCGATTTATATGTCAATGACATTAAAACAGACCTACCAATGAAGTTGGGTGACGGTGGTGAAGCTTTTTTCGTGTTCGAAACCGATACCAACAACGATTTATCGAACTCGGTATTGACGTCCCCAGTCATATCACCGGTGAGCTCGGCAGGTAGCTCTCCGTTAGCATCTCCTGACGCACTAGAGCTTAACAAATCCGAACCTGAAGAACTAGACTTAAACGAAACAACAGATGATGATTTGGAATCAAAAATTAAGTTGACCGCTTCCCATCCCTCGCCACCACTCAGTGCTATCCAATCTAAGGCTTTTGAAAAAGCTCGTAAAATAACACAGAAGCTCAATATTCCATCCAAGATTGACTTCAATGGAGATATGGTATTGGATATGGATGGGTACAAACCAAATTCTCAAAAGAACATTGAGAATTCCGAGGAATATTTCAAGAAGATCTTTGCCCAAGAGATCGAACACTTGAACACAGTTGACGGAATGGAGTTTTCTGAAGAGATTAAGGTTTGGGATCAGCTTATAACTAAGGACAAGAATGGGAACATTCGGATCACTCACAGAGACCCGACACTTACCGATATAAATCTGGAGGATGATTTAGCTAACAACGATGGTCTAGCAAGTGACAATGAAGAAACCTCAAACCAAGATAATCTTTTAAACCTGGAGAAGACATACTTCAAGACGCTTAGGTTGACGTCTGAGCAACTCCAAAAGATGAACTTGCACTATGGTGAGAATAGCTTGAAATTTAAGTCGAGCGAGGGTAATTCACAGGTCGAATCAAATTTATATCTCTGGAAGTCACATATTCCAATTGTTATTTCCGATATTGATGGTACTATCACTAAATCTGACGCCTTAGGCCATGTACTCAACATGATTGGCCGAGACTGGACACACCCAGGTGTTGCCACATTATTCCAAGATATCAAGGCCAATGGGTACAATATCATGTATTTGACTGCAAGATCAGTTGGGCAGGCTGATTCTACTCGTCAATATTTGCGTGGGGTGATACAGGACAGAGGTGTAAAATTACCAACTGGTCCAGTGATATTAAGTCCTGATAGAACTATGGCTGCCCTTAGAAGAGAAGTGATTTTAAAGAAACCCGAGGTTTTTAAAATGGCATGCTTGAGTGATATCAAAAGCTTGTACTTTGTCAAGGGACCTGGGTCAGAAATAGAAGATGAAAACGACGACCGGACACCATTTTACGCTGGTTTTGGTAATAGAATAACGGATGCAATCAGCTATCGGTCGGTAAAGATACCTAGTCATCGAATTTTTACCATTAATCCAAACGGGGAAGTTCATATGGAATTATTAGAGCTTGCTGGATATAAATCGTCCTATGTGCATATTGGTGAATTGGTGGATCATTTCTTCCCTCCAATCAAGGTTGAAACATTAACAGCTGGTTGGAATCACGATCAATTGGATGCGTACATGAAAGCACATGGTGAGACAGCGGGGTCTCCAGCCCTGGCTAATACCCCAGAATCTCCACGATCCATGGGATCACCACGAAGTTTTACCGAAAGTACATTCCCAGATTTCAATACCGATGCTAGGTACGGAGACGTGAACTACTGGAGAGAAACAGTCAATTTGAGCGACTTTAGTGACTTAGAAGATGATCCAGAAGAACCATCTAGTCAGAGTGAACCGAAGTCGCCAGGTTTACTTTCCATGAAAGGTCTTAATAGTGGAGAGAAGCTTAAAGAGTTGTCTGGCGAATCGAATGATGAACTCATTCGTCGTCAAGGCCGGAGTCGAGCTTCGACAATAGAACGTCCAACTTCAATGTCTTCATTCACTTCTCCATTAAAAAGTTTCATGACTTTCGGAGGTAAGAAGGATGTGGACGAAGAAGATGGTTATGAAGATGATGTCTTGAATGCGAAAAAGCTGTGGGAGAATCCAGATGAAAGCATGGCCACCAACGAGAGCGATTATACCGACGAAGATGACGACGATGACTATACTGACGAAGATTACGACGAAGAGGATGACGAGGAGGATGAAGAGGAGGATGACGATGATTACGAAGATGACTATGAAGATGCTGACGGGGATTACGATGGTGTCGGAGAAGAGGAAGAGGCTGAGGAAGATGACTTAGATTACGGCGATGGCATACCTGACGAGGCAAAAGGAGGAGAATGTAGCCCTGATTCTCTTGAGGTGAAAGAAGAGACGAATGAAGAAGTAGGTTTCGTGACTGCTCGCGAGTTGGAGAAGTTGAAAATTCAACCATGAGTGGCCTATGGGCTTAATGTGTATTGTCATGTCGAATCATTACGTCATAAATAAAATACACAACATTTTTTATTGTGTCACCACCTTTTTTATTTTTTCCACTACTGTATAATAAAAGTGTAGGCGAAAGCCTGAAATGATTAGAAAAACGTGATTTTGTGTGCTGACACTGAGTGTATAATAATACATGTGTGCATGGATGCTTATTCCGCGTTATATATTACACTTTAGGGAAGAGGAGAGGCGAGATTGGCAATTCGTTCTTGGAACAATTCTCTTCAACAAATGTGTGGTAAAGGTTTTCCACGGGTCAGCCTGATACCACTTGATACTAATGTATATTGGAAGAAATATCTATGTAAGTTTGGACTGTACAACCAACAGATATGTAACCTTCACTCGCTTTAAGCATTTATTTTTGTGTCCGAATGCAAACAAAGATCAATGATCAATCCCTGTTTTAATTTTTAGATTGAGCCAATAGGGGGCGACAGAGGTGTGCATATACTAAACACCAAATTTTATTTCATAAATAGAAGACTTTCTGGGTTTGACAAGAAGAGCTTTCAATTCAGAATTTTTTAACTATACAAGTGTAGATATTTCCGGTTCTGGCGAATAAAGATAAGACCATCTGAACTGGGTAAAATAATATAGTGCTCAGGGCGGCACAACCTTATTTTTTTTATTCTTGTCCAGGTGATCACTGAGCCACAAGTTAGTTTCTTTTTTAGTCCTGTCTTTGTACGAGTTTCAGTTTTTTTTCTAATACCATCATACATACATGACGCTCATAACGTGACCAACATTCTCTCGTTTATTTTTTTTTTGTATGAGGCAACTACTAGATCCTGTAAAAAGCGCGCTCAAATCTCGACGTTCATGCGGCAAATATGCAAAATAAAAATAACTCAAAAAAATCTCAAAATTTCTTATCCCATTAAGATCCTGAACTTAAGACAACACCGTGACTGCATATACTTTACTGTAAATCCCGATTTTTCGAGGAATGCATCGACATACAATTTTTAATTGTGAAAACAGATGTTGCTTCCGTCAACATTTGATGTGAGGAAGTTGACTATGGGGCTCCTCATGTTAGGAGCTCTAACACTTTTCGTATCGTTCCTGGTTTTCGGTCGTCGTGATTACAGCATACTCGACCAAGTTAAAGATACAATGTCGGTATATCCAGCGTACATGGGTTCCCAAGATTCAGACGAGTCTAACATTTCTACTCCTGAACTGGAACCCTTTTACGAAGAACCAATAAGTGTACACGATAAGGACAAGAAATTGATCATCTTCCCAAGAAACTTTGACATCTTCAACAAAGAAGATTTATTGGATTACTACGTACATGTGTTGAAGAAGGCGGTTCCTCCCAATGGGGTGGAGTCTTACCGCATGTTTAGATTTAGCTACAACCACAACAAGGAAATTCACCATGATGAAAACTTTCATTATAAATCAGATCCGTTAAGTCGAGCAATGGTTGAATCAGAATACCTGCCCGTTTCCCTTGACACTTACAACTCACAAAGAAATATTGACGGCAACGAAGACCGCTGTGGGGAGATTAAATCGGAAATTAAGTTTGATGTCTCGAAACCAAAGTCTTGCGGTAAGAGCATTATCAAAATTATCGAAGATTGGAAAAACTCCAACAGTCAATACTTCCACGAATTTGCAGACGTTTTTGGTGACAACAGTATTGAGAAACAATTACAGGAAAATACTATAGAAAAATACTGGTATCGGTTACTTGGGTCGTCTGTGTGGTTAGAACAGTACGGGGTCCATTTTATGATTTCGAGAATTGTCTACTCTCCTTGGCAAGTCAAGGACCACCCCGCTCTTTCGTTGACGTATGGTCAAATTTTTGATGAAAACTGGAACGAGCTTCTCGATGTTGAATTGATTGTGCCTACGAACAACCCAGATCTTGGATTGGAATCTGTTATCAGCCAAAAGGGCTTGTATGGGGTGGTTCAATATCCTTCAATGTTGAACACCCCAATCTATCATAACTCCAAAGTTAATGGAGATGGCTATTACGGCTCAGAAGACCCTCGTGTGATGCTCGTCAAAAACCCTCGTGGCCATGAGGAACCAATTATGGTGTTTAACACTAACCACCGTAAGATTGTGAAACATGATGCTTCCAACCAGGATGAATCGACTCTTAAGTTTAAGTTTTACCGCTCTGTTTTTATTTCGTGGCCATGGCAGTCACAGAGAGGCAAGTTGAATGTCGATGACTTGAAGTCGAAATACAACGACCACTTGTACAATCGTGTGATTGAATTGAAGAGGGATGGTGTGCCAAGAGAAGCACAAGAGAAAAACTGGTCACCTTTCCTCTCAGCAAAGGACCGTGAAGTATATTCCTACGATAAGTACATCTATGTGGTGTACCGTTGGACCAACCTCGAAATCATGAAGTGTAACCTTGCTGATATAAGTGGATCAGAATCGACTTGTGTATATGACTACAGGATGAACAAAGACTTAAGTAATGGTGAAGGTGTGGGTCCTTTGAGAGGTGGAACTCAAATGTACAGTGTTAACGGAATGCTTGAAGACTACCGGTTCAAATTACCGTCAATC
Organism: Teunomyces panamensis; assembly: GCA_030564025.1. Taxonomy (NCBI): domain Eukaryota; kingdom Fungi; phylum Ascomycota; class Pichiomycetes; order Serinales; family Debaryomycetaceae; genus Teunomyces; species Teunomyces panamensis. The sequence continues at coordinate 95,743 of JAJMKY010000022.1, read as the reverse complement.
GTGCCCGAATTGAACAAGATTTCTAAGGATAGAGAAATTTGGCTTGGATTTGCACGGGCGCATATCACGAACTGTGGGTGTGCAAAGGGCTTCTATCGTCCCAACTTGGTTGTGATTACGCGAGACAAAGACCAGTATAAGGTTAATCAGGCGTCTGGATTTACAGCACTTGGACTTGACGTTCGTGGATGGAAATTTGATAAACCAGATGAACGGTGTGATACCGATTTGCCTAATGCGCTCATTCCCAACGGGATCTCGTCGTGGTCGATAAAAGAAGAAAGAACCGGTGATAAAACGGCAATTCGGGATTATATGACTATTTCGTTTTCGGAGCAAGATCAGACTGTCGATGTGTTGCATATACGCGGTTTGCTCAACGCGCTCTTCAGGAGTGATTACGATGAAGAATCGCAACTGTACAAGTTGTTTGATGGCAATGTTACGGTAAACGCCGGCTACAATGACGACAACGTAAAGTGTGCTCTCAAGTCCAGTTACAAGTTCTGTGCTGAATATGGTAAGCAACATCCTTTCACCAAGCCCGAAAAGAAAGACTAAATAATTTTTTTCTTGCGTTGATTTAGTGTTGATGATGGTAGTAAATATTATTTTAGGCTCCGTCCGATCTTCAAACCACATTTAGTCATTTTTTCACTATCCCTATCAGATACAGGATTTATATGTGAGCAGACAGGCATTTAGGATCAGGAGAAATTTTGGTGATTATTTTTGTATTATAATATATATCACATGTACCACACAGTGTGTAAAACCACTTAAGTGGGCCGCCTCAAAGGTTTGTCTCAGCCGTTAAGCTTTTTTTTGAATCTTTGGATTCCATAACTCGTAATCTATTTATTTTTTCTGTTCAGAATCACAAAAAAGCGTGGCAAACGAACAATTTTTAATAATAAAAGAACTGATAACACAATTGATTAGCAAAAACGCTTTCAGGAATGTTCCAATATAAACCGGCTACACCACATTTTGTAAATTATGCCTAAAACTGTAATGTATGATACCTGGAAATACAAACATATAAGGGCTTGTAACCTTAAAAGTGTAATATAATATAGTTAAGTTAATAAACCTTATGACACACATTCTAACTAAACAATTGGGCTGAAGATTTTATTTTAGTAAAAATTCATCTCAGCCTCGAAGACTTAAAGCCCTCAACTTCCGGATATATCCCTAAAATAGCTAGCAACTTTTTCAGTGGCATTCACATTAGCGGATAACTATCTTCTTTGCTTTTGAAGCATGTACAATTCTCTACTAAGAAAGAAAACCTTATTGCCATTGCTGGGTATCATCCTTATCACCCTCCTTGGACTTCTGATCTATATTGTACAGTACGGGGGTTACAATCCAATTACAGAACTTACATCCAAGCAACCGATATCATACCAAACACAAAAGACAAACAATGTTATCTTCCCTAAGTCATTTCCCAGGGGCAAGATCAAGACATTCATACGCCACAACCCAAAATTGGCCCCTTGCACCATTGTGACAGACCTCTACAAAGAGCTGTCATTAAGCGACCAAATCAATAGCAAGTATCACGAACACAGCATTACCATTTACAACAACTACGAAACGATCAATCTGGATATATCAGGATGCCACAAGATACAGCATAACTCGACCATATCTATTGACTCGGCCAGCAACTTACAAATTAACATTAATGTCCTTCTCAACGACATAGTCGAGCAAATCGAGGCGGGTTCCAACCATTACCTAAATGATATTTCTCCATATTTTTATGCTCAGCTCAAATTACAGCTCAAGCACAACATAGCACAGAGATACTGGTATCGTTTGGCAGGTTCTTCGGTATGGCTTGAAGAACATGGCATACACTATATGATATCCCGGATTGTCTACGCCCCATCATCGCACAGAAATAACCCTAAATTCTCCTTGGTATATGCTCAAGCATACGACAACAAATGGAACGAGTTAAAAGACTTAAACTTAGTTGTGCCTTCTAATAAGGGTTTTAGATCAGTGAATTTGCCATACATTGTACCAGTTCCGTTTTATTTTGAAATAGAAAATATGGAAAGAAAGTTTTTTGGACCAGAAGATGCTCATGTCTCATTGATACGGAACAAGGAAGGCCACGATGAACCAATGATTATTTATAATGCCCACCATCGCAAGTTTGTTACCGATATAAGTAGTGATGATGAGCCGACACGCATAAACAAAATTCCGTCTTTTCACAGATCGATTTTCTTAGCTTGGCCATGGCAATTACAGAAGGGTAAGGAATGCACTGATGGAGCGCCTGATCCCAAATTTAACGATAAGGTCTACGTCAGAACGCAAGAATTGACAATTAAGAATGTTGAACGCCAAGAAACGCAAAAGAATTGGGTTCCAATGATACTGTATGAACTGCGTCTTCAAAATGGTTACGACAAAGATATACTCATAGTCTTTCGTTGGGCCAACCTTGAGGTGTTAAAATGCAATTTAGAAAGTGGGATTTGTGATTTTGATTACCGTCTCAACAATACGCTTTCTGTGTCGGCGTCTGTTGGGCCCTTACGTGGAGGAACCCAAATGGTCAACCTTAATCAGTTAATATCATCAACTGGTACCGACATATCACACATAATGCCTTCGGGACGGGAAATTTGGGTTGGCTGGCCCCGGTCTCATATTGTAGATTGTGGCTGTGGCGAACGAATGTACCGTCCCAACATGGCCGTTCTTTTAAAAGACCACCTCGATGGCAGAAATGTGTACAAGATTTCACATATATCGTCGTCTGTGAGTTACGAGGTACCAGTCATGGGTTGGAACTTGGATAATCCTCGCGACCTGTGTGGCGATGGAGCAAATGTGTTGATCAGCAATGGTATCTCTAACTGGAATATCAAAGCCTTTGAGCGCTCAAAAGAAGGCGACTGGCGGGCAGAAGATTACATGACATTGATGTTGTCCATATCAGATTATACAGTTACTAAGGTCAATATCAAAGGAATGTTAGATCAGATTCTACAATTAGAGAATCCGATGTTAGTCATGAGAAACCAGGCTGATAACCAGACTTTGGAAGTCCCTGAAGATGCACAACAGCTTTCAAATAAACAACTTGGTTATAACAACGATAACATTGTCTGTGCTCTTAGGGGGTCCGTTGGGTTTTGCAAAGATTATGGGAGAAACAACCACCTCATTGGCGGGTTTGGCAAGGAAATGGAAGAATTATTTAATAACATAAACCAAGGTGATGAATCGTACAACTTACAAGAATATCAAAAGGACATGAGTGCACACCACCTTGCAATGGGGCAATAGTTAATCTTATAGACAATTGATGGATATCATATGCATTGATTACAATCGTAGTCTTCGACTCTCATATTCTGCTTACTGGGTGTATGTCAGTCTAGCCATAAAGCATTTTGATTAATTTATTCGACAAAAAAAACTCCGACACCGGGAATCGAACCCGGATTTTGGCATGGAGAGTGCCAAGTGATAGCCATTACACTATATCGGAATTAACTTGTAAAGAGACTAATTTGTAATAATGAAGTGCGACATATTAGTATCTCCAATATATACATATTTGTCCAGAATGGTTTGTAACTTGGCTAGAACATCTGGTGAAAAAAATACAACACCCATAAACTAAGTTTGAGTGCTAAATGTCTATTCTACGCCTCAGGTCTCAGACACTGGTAGATATTTCTCGACAGTTGACCATGATAAAGGTCGTCCTGGCGATGTTTAGCTAAACCCTCTTCTTCTCCTTCTGCTACTGATTTGTTCCGACACTTAAAAATCAAGGTTTCTAAAATTTATTTTTAGCCGGAATTGGCGACCTGGTATTTATTGTAGATCATCACCGTTGATCGCCAAGTGGAAAGTATTGTCGTGAATCCTAAGTGACAGTAGGTGATGCGAATTCGAAATAGCAACCCTCTCCCGAGGTCCTTAATAGGAAACGTGGCATCTTCGTTACGGTATCTCATGCCAATATAGATGACATCTAATTTGAGACACAAAGGAACAAATAAATCCAACATTTGATATCTACAGGAACTACAACCATGGAAAATTGCAATAGAGTCAAGGTATAGTATTCTCAAAATAGTCCTTTGGCTTATTGTGTACTGAGCTGTCCATGTCGGAAATCCTTGATTTTGTCAAAAATATTCAAAAAATATTATCGACCCAGACAAAGATATCGCATGACTGGTTTCATTCCTACGCGTGCGGCATGACTGCATGGAAACTCAATTTATTTATCCTATTGTTGCAGTACAAATATTCTGCATATAAGTATAATCACGCCCCGAATTCACAATTTGCCCTCTTTTGGGTGCAAAGAAGACCTAACGTTTCTGCAGATTCAACCCAAAATAGCCACGATATTCTCTAAATATCCAGTACTTCATTTTTGTGTCAAATTACAGTTTTCGCGTCATGAAGTACTAACTATGACTTATGGGGAATTTAGCTTGTCGCGATTCAATTACGAATTTTTGACTTCATAAATTTATTGTAATGAATGATCCGGGAACAAGTTCTCTCTGAAAAGCTGCAGAAGTCCATCATTACACAATACAAATATTTGAAGTCAAGAAGAGGAAATTTATTGTTAATTTTGGTTGTGAAAGCCATTAAGATGGAATTCCGGTGTCGAGGGTAAATCTTGTCTTTCAAGATGAGATTCAAGACTCTAGCCTCCTATGCATACATTCTAAAACGTATATTAATGCTAATTTTTGAACAAATGACATCTTAAGGTTTCGTCTTCAGTCAATATGTGATCAACCAACCACTCTTTTGCTAGGAATTTCTTTCCACAGGGACAGTCGCCTGGATATTCTAACTTATTCTCAAATCCAGAAAGCTTTCGTATCTTCTTATCTTCAAATCGAAAGTGCTTGTGTACCAAGTGTCTCTTGTAGTCAAATTGTCGATTATATGAATTGGTCTTAAAATTGCAAACTGATTTGGGGAACTTACATCTATATTTTGGAGTTTGTTCATGTATCCTTATATGGCGTTTTAAGCTCTTGAACTTTCTCTTACCACAGATTGGGCATGTGCTTTGGTCGTAAAATATCGTATCCACTGTGGGAGCTGGCTGATTAGGGTTTGAATTAACGTAAGTGGTTATGTCTGGATATACTTGAAGGCCCTGCCTAATGAGAGTCTCAGTCGAGTTTGATGCACTTTGCGGAATTCTAGATGCTGGCAATGGTTGCATAGATGGCGACATCTGATATTGGGGTAGAGGAGGTGCGTAATTTGTATGATATGTTACCTGTGGTAAGCGATGTGGCGGTTGTTGCAATATTGACGCGTGCTGATTGGGAAATTTTTGGATCGGCGACATCATTTGATTGGAGTAAGTGTACTGTTGCTCTAAATTTCCACTATTCTGTAATGCTGGAAACCTTGGTGGTATTCGTTGTTCAGTTACAGGGCTCAGGTGAAGATGAAATTGTTGATCTGGCTGGTAGACTTGCTGTTGTAGAGGCTGATAAACGTGTGGAGCCAACTTTTCTTCCTTTTGTTTTCCAATATCTTTGTATATCAAGTCTTGATTTATGTGGATAGCACCGCCTGTATTTTGATACCCCTGTATGTTGGGATTGTCATCGTTCATCGGATATCTTATTCGTGTTGATGGAAATTCTTGGATTGTGGGAATTTTATAGAAGGTTTTGTTCTGTTAGTGAACCTCCAGTAACTGCAAACCTAAGAATTCATAAACGGTTATTTCTACTCGCTTTTGTATTCTACAGTTTGCCAGTAACCCTACGAAGTTCAATGTTCCACGGTAGCTAATATATATATATATATAAGTTGAATTGATTGATTTATTTTTATGGATATTTTTATTTTTTCCTGGCAATTATTTTTCGAACAGACAAAAAATGTCGATGGTTTCTCTTAACTTAAATGTACAAAAAAAAAATAAAAGAAATCATATGCAACAAGGTATCAGACGCAACATTTTAGTGAGGATGGTGTTGAGCTTTGGGGAAAACTTGTAATCATCGAATAGCCGGGGTCACAACCTTGGCTTGAATCATCTTCTTCACCCCCTTTATCAAACTAAACTCCAGTTACAGATACGGTCGCATATGCAAATGAAATCCATATATACTTACTTTTAATCAATTAAACGAACAATAACAAATAGGTTATATATTCTGATTTAAATCCGAGTGATGCGCTATGTCACCAAAATCGTAACCATCTAGTTACAATATAGAACATTTCAAAAAAGTTTAAAATTTCCTTGTCAATACAGGAGAAACCGGTGGCATTTTATTTATTAGGACAAAATGCAAAAGTACGCGACTCAACCGACATGAGCAAACAATACGCCTACATGGAAATCAATTACAAGAAAGCCTAGTTTTTCTTCGTCATCCGGGCTTATAATCAGTGCGTACTCGCTGTCATTTGTTAGTTTGTCATTGCAACAGCCAAGTAAACCTCGCCGAGTTCATGAGATGTCCAGAAATAAAAATTATCATAAAAGTGAAAAATAAGTCAAGTCAATAACTTCGATTTTTTTTTGCATATTGTTGACAAATGCGGTAAGCAGAGGGATGGATTCGGTGGCTTGTTCCATGCAAGGTGTTGGGTGTTCTGGAAGAATTATAGTTCAAAACTAGCTAAATCGCTGAATGGATTTTTCCCGAGCGTTAAGCTACACAGAATTAAGCAAGGTATTTAGATCAGTATCATGTAATCGGGATTCTTCTCCTCACCCTGAATACAACTTACGTTGTTGAGTAGACGCCTCAATAATACATAAGGTTAACTAGTTATGAGACTGAGAATAAAAATAATCACAAAGTCAAAACCGCCCAAAAATATTTAAAAAAGCTCCCAGCACAAAAATAACGAAATATCTGCAGAAGTAGCATCCGCTGTGCTTTCGCTTATTGTGGGGAGTACACCACCAGCTGTAGTGAACAGATACTTCAATTATAGCCGTTTTCTGGATGCAAGGTCCAATTCACTTGGAATAGATGCCTCAGTTCCATTTCGGAATGCCTGGAAAAATTGTCATCCTGAAAAAGACAGTCTACGACAACACAACATCTTTTTTTCATTACGCCTTTTGTCGTGCTCTGGCGGTTTAGATTGACGGGGATCCGTTACACAATTCTGCTTGGTACCTAGATTAATTCTCAACTAAGGAAAATTTTTCTGCGGATCACTGAAATTTAATCTAGGAGCGATGCTCTTATCGCCTGGTGCTGAATAGGACAAATGAAACGACCAATCACAGAATGTCCGTCGATAAAACAACACATGAAATCCAGCTACCTGTAAGGTCAGGTTGTAAATATGCGGAGGATGGTCTGCTCTGGTCATAGCGAAGTCTCTAGAAGGAGCAAAGGGCTTGGCATCTCTATCTAATTTCAAATCCCCCTTCGTCAACCTTTTCTCGAAAGATTTCCATCAATCTTGAAAAGTGTATATTTTACGTACTATTCTACAATAGATAATCCGTGTAGTTTACTGGAGTGTAGGAAAACGGATTCCTTCGAGTGGCCTGGTGTCCTACATATAGTCATAACAGGTTGCGAAGGTTTTCCTAATAGGGAAATTAGCGCTAAGATACGGGAAGCGACATCCTCTATCACACCAAATCGTGGGGTTTTGTCTTAGGCATACTTAAACAGACAGGTTTCCCACATCAACAGAAGTCTCCACACAAAGTTGTTTTTACCCATGCTCCGTGTTTCAAGAACCCTCAACTCTTTGGCCCTTAAGAGATCATATGCCTCCGTTGCCCAGCAATATTTCCCTCGCGAACCAACAGGCCCAGTTTTGGCTACTGAATCTATACCTGGACCAAAATCCCAAGCTTTGAATGAAGAACTTGGTTACATTTTTGACAACCGTGCCACATATTTTGTTAGTGACTACTCCCAAGCTGTAGGAAACTACATTAGTGATGCTGACGGTAACAAGTTATTGGATGTCTATGCCCAAATCGCATCTATTGCACTTGGCTACAACAACCCTGAATTGATCAAGGCTGCTAAGTCAGAAGAAATGGTTGACGCTTTGATTAATAGACCTGCTTTAGCTTGTTTTCCATCAACCAACTATAAGGATATCTTGAAAGAAGGTATCTTGGCTGCTGCTCCAAACGGTATGACAAGGGTATGGACTGCTTTATCTGGTTCTTGTGCCAATGAAACTGCGTACAAGGCTGCTTTCATGTATCAACACGCTCAAAGAAGAGGTTCTTTAGGGTTCACTGAAGAGGAATTGTCTTCCGTCATGAGCAACCAATTGCCAGGTTCGTCAGACATGAAGATCCTTTCTTTCGACAAGGGTTTCCATGGGAGATTATTTGGATCTTTATCCACAACCAGATCCAAGGCTATTCACAAGTTGGATATACCTGCTTTTGATTGGCCAAAGGCACCATTTCCAGAATTGAAATACCCATTGAGCGAATTCGAGGCTGAAAATGCTCAAGAAGAGGCTCGTTGTTTGCAAGAATTTGAAGCTATTTTGGAAAGAAACCCAAAAAAGATTGCTGCTATGATTGTAGAACCAGTTCAATCTGAAGGTGGTGACAATCATGCCTCTAGTTCCTTTTTCCAAGGATTGAGAGACATCACTCTCAAGCATGATGTTTTGATGATTGTAGACGAAGTTCAAACTGGGGTTGGTGCTTCTGGTAAGTTCTGGGCCCATGAGCACTGGAACTTGACTACTCCACCTGACATGGTTACATTCTCCAAAAAGTTCCAAGCAGCTGGATTCTATTTCAGTAACCCTGATTTACAACCAAACTTGCCATACAGACAATTCAACACCTGGTGTGGGGATGCATCAAAAGCAATTATTGCTAGAACTATCTACCAGGAAGTCGTCAAGCATGACTTGGTCAACGAAACAGCTAAGGTTGGTGACTACTTGTACCAAAACTTGAATACAATCTTTAGAAAGTACCCAACAAAGGCCAAGAACTTGAGAGGTGAAAATTTTGGTACTTTTATTGCTTGGGACTGCGCTAGTGCTGATTCCAGAAACAAAGTATTGTCGTTGTGTCGTGCCAGAGGTGTTAATATCGGTGGTTGTGGTGACCAATCTATTAGGTTGAGACCAACCTTGACCTTCAATAAGTCACACGCGGATGTTTTGTTGGGCGTTTTGGAAGATGTCTTCCACAAATTATAGAGTAACCAAAAATTTATTATGTCACGAATTCGTCTAATTTGCAACTACTGCAACGTTTTATTTTTACATGTTTTCTTCTTTCTGTAGAAACATGTGCGCGCGCTCTCAATCTAACGGTCGAAGGTTTCTAGTTTGGGGCGGGTTAGAAAACATATCCTTTTATCGTCGACTATCTAGTGCCTCTCTATTGTTATCTATTGGGCAGGTATCTTTCTGAACAAAGGATGGCCCAAAATAGGTAAGCGAACTTTTAGTTAATTTTTTTAAACTGTTCTGGCTTCTTTGGTGATGTTCAAATCGGTTTGACCTAGTTTCCTTTTTCTCTAATCCATAAAATGCCGCATTCACTAATTGCAGTTCACAACACACTGAGTGGCTGACAAACTCCACGAAGAGTAAACGAACAGAAAAACTTAAAAACAACCCCTCTTAGGAGTTGCAAACTTTAGAATCTAATAACATTCTCTGCATTCTAGTCTGTGGTGGTCTTCATGTCGTCAACTGTGTATTATTCAAAAATTTCGACATCCTTTTCCCCAGCTATTTAGTTGACACTCTTTTTTGTACCCCCAGTCAACCGACTTCTTCCCGCGGTCATAACCAAAATAGTGTTAAAAAAAAGACCGCTGACCCTAATTCTTTTGTATCTAAAATAACAGCCTCTTTAAAATATACCCCCACAAACGTTGACTATGAAAATCATCGCCATATAGTGACAGGTACCTTACATCATCTATGTTGGGAAGATTGTTTAAACAAGGATCCAATACTGTTCCGCACCAGAGCGGTCTCCCGCCAACCAGTCAGGCGTTACATGCCAACTCATTCGATGATTCTTACACTCGAGAAATTCTTTATGGCACTTACAACTCCAATCCGCTTCAGCCTTACAACTTTAACAAGAAACTTTTCCGTATTATTGTGTCCCAGGATGGTGGTAATTTGCGTACCAAACAAATTTTGTATGACTCTGCCAGTGAAACTCCATCATCACCAACGAAATCACAGGACACTTCGAAAAGAAGCCCTAACAAATATGTGATCATGTCCAAGGTCCACCACTCCTCTTCCGAATTAAATGACTACATGTTTGGCTGTGGATTACCAACAAATGAGACTCACTACTCAACAAAAGTCCATATCTTGCCACCATTGAATAGTTCTATTTATGGATCATACCACTCAGTACTTCTCACTCGCCTTTTCTCAATAACAGATATGGAAATTAACCCTGAACCAACAAAAGCTTCCAAGTTATCCTCGTTATATAATTCAGCGTCATGGAATCCAACACCAACGCTTCCCATCCGCGAATCACCCTTAAGGAACCTCCCGACACTGAAAAATGGCAAGAGTTCAAGTAGCAACGTCAACAGCAGATTCTCCATAGGTGTAATCATTCCTCTTGAATCTTTAAATGACATCAACGATGTCATTTTCAATAACTGGGACGAGATTACCCATTACTTGATACTTCTTCAAAAATTCATTACGAAAAAACTCATTTCGCTCCTAAATAGTGGCTTGACCAGTACCAATGAGGCATGCAGTACATTTATCATCAATAAAAGGATACTGTTTCCCAATTACATCTTGCAAGGTGACATTGACTTGAACCACCAGAAAGTCAAATTAATCAAGTTAATATATTTTAATTCCAACATCCCGAAGCTTTTAGCTTCAAATGATTTGATTAAAGAATCGATTCAACGCAAATCAGACAAGAATAACAGCATTCTACTAAACTGGATTCTAGAAGTTTTAAGCTGGTTAGAATTGAAAGAGGCCAAGCCAAACCAGACCCATCATCTTGGTTCGTCATTGCATAATTCGTCGTCTAATTCTGATCTCGCTTCAACGAATACTTTCACGTTTTTGGCTAATCTTTTAGCCCTTGTTACTCAATATCGCAAACTGTTAGGGGTGAAACCATTCCGCAATGTGACGAATAGCAAAACAAGGGAGATATCCAGAGTTGTTATTATGACTAGCAATCCCGTTGTGGCTAAGAAATTGATATTCATTATTAATGCGTTAATTCCATCTCATGGAATGGAATTAACGTTTGAAAATGTTGGTTCGGATATTGATTCAACCGAAGACTATTCCATTCTAAAAAGTAGTTATGAAGCTCAAGAACTGAAGCTTGAAGTTGAAAATGATTACGATTCCGTGTCGTCAAAGTCACTCAGCACTGACGAGATACACTTGATGGGAAAGGCAAAAGCAGGATATCATTCAAGGCCGCCTATCTCACCCAGTATAGAACATAGGAAACTGCTGACCACATCATTACATCCAGCCCTTCCTATACCCATCAAGAATAACACACATGCACACTTTTGCAGTTCCGTTAGTTCGTCTGAAAATTCATTGACTCGATCTACGCCATCTATTAAGGGCTGGGAGATACCAAGCAAGTCCATTGCAAGTATTACAACCACCCCAACTAATCCTAACAGTTCCAGAATTGATACTAGCACGAAGGAAATTCCAATTCAAGCATCATTTAATAATTCACGAGAGCACCTATCAACCCCAGCCTCTTTGTCAAAATCTACTTCAGTATCATACCTTTCATCTTCTTTGAGCTCCTCAATATCTTCTACTTCTAATTATTCACTTTCGAAGATTGGGGGAAGTTTCATGGAGAAATGGAAGAATTCTTTTGGAAGTTACAAGAGTAATACTTCAAACTTTTCAAATTACGAAAGTAGCGAGTATGTTCCACCAGCAACATTGGGCAGTTTATCAAAACAGAAATCTATTCAATCGATGAGATCACCTTCCCCAGCAATCGAACAAGAAGAGTTCATTTGGCAAACTTCATCTAATGTAACCTCACCTGGAGGAAACAATTCTATGGTTCCAGGATATTTAGGAACACCAAGCAAGTTATCCAGAACTCAGTCTATGTTTGATCTATACAACGTTAACAAGACACATAGTATGGCAGATCCCGTGAATGAAGAATCGTATTCAAAATCTATGAGCTCAATTATAAACAATACTTTGGAAATCAAACGAACTAAAACAAGTCTATTGAAACCCTTAATAAGTGATAACCTAGTGAAAAATATCCAAGAGCACAATACAAGCGTAATAAAACGTAAATGTGCAGAGATAATCAATCCCAAAAAATTCAAGACAACAACAATTGAAACCACATTGGAGGTTGCGCCATTGTATTCGAATAATAAGCTCGAAAAAAGAGATGATACCAGTGCAGATTATGAAGATATCGATGATGCTGAAGGTTTTATTATTGATGAGAGTTCAAAAAAATCATCCAAGACGGAAAAGTTAGACCAAGTTTTCAAATACCAAGCTTTACCTCCCCATGTTGCTTTCAGTGAAGAATATAGACCGGAATTTAATATTCAAAGTTGTCCTATGAATCCCAAATTGGAGCAACAGGTGATGAACTCAATGAAAAATGATTTACTATTCTATCAGAACAATTGTCGATACGACCAGATAGTAACACGCTCAGTATTTGTAAGTTTACGTGCACGTGAAATTGAGGTCATTGAGATGAGCATTGCGAATGACAGTGGACTTGAAGCAAACTCTTCGCTTGTATCTGGTATGCCAGAGCCGCCCAATGAGAAACAGGATACAAGTACCACACCAAAGAATCGGTACAAGACACGTATCAAGAAGGTTTACACTCCTAATAAGTCTTCTGGCGAGAAAGGGTTAATTAGTAACATTCAGGGCATTTTGAATGAAATGAATAAGATCTTTCAAAAACAGCAACAAAATTATACTGATTTAGATGGTAACCAGAAATTAAGATTACCAAACCCGGAAGCGAGCGAAACATCGAAGAGGCTTTCTAGTTTAGTTTTAAGCCTCCTTGAAGGGATGAATAGATAACAATAGATATCATTTGATAGTTAAGAATTTTTGCGAGATTTTTTTTCAGTCCATAGTATCAATTCATTTCGGATAAATGTGGGTTAAGATCGAAAGATTAAATTCCTGAAAGGGATATGAAGCAAGACTTCGTACCTCTTGAAGGATCATAATGTAGTACTATCTTTTTAGCATGGATGCGCATGCATGCACATATGATTAATTTGAATTGGGGGTACGGCAGGGGTATAGCGCAACTGCGAGTGAATGCAAGTGTTATGATGCATGGAAAAACTCTTGGGTGTGTGTAAAAAAATAATGTGAAATGCCTGAAGGTGCCGAAATGTGCAATGTGAAAAGAGATGATAAATTATAAGACCTATACGATAGTTTAAGCCAGTCAACTATAATTTAAATGTGGCAAATGTAGTCAGATAGGCTTAGTAAGTTTGTTGAATATAGTTAAGGATAAGGTTTGGCAAAGAATTGAAGGGGAGAAAGCCCGCATCTGGACTCGGACTTTGTGACTTCCTTATTTAGCCATGTTCAAACGTGTGCCTCAAATATAATAATTGGGCTGGGAAGTGCGGGTCACCTTGATTTTTTTGTACCCTTTTAAAGTTGCCATTTTGTGGGAAAAAAGGAATTTCCGGAAGAGGAATACAGATGTTTTGGGGGAGACAGAGAAAAAAACAACCAAGAATAGATGACAATAAAGGCAACAAAGGACAGAAAAATGCAAAATGGATGGCAGACATCCGGTGCATAGTAGATACAACTCTGAATCCTTTTTAATTGCAGTCAGCAAGCTGTTGTATACTGTAGCTGGTGTACATTCTAACAGAGAACGCTAATTCAGATCTCTACGAGAATCTTTCCCATGTTATTTTTTAGCGGAATTTTGTTCTTTTTTTCAGTAACCTTAAATTACAGATTCTAGAGATAATAATTGGCGTGATAAATATAATTTATATTTAGGATATTAAAAACATCATACAATACTGAACAGTCATACAGTGCACCAGTGCACCAAATGTCCAATGGGGTCTTTCACATCATGCCGGTATTTGTGGATAATACTTCTGGTACCCATATGAGATCCAAGTTGGCAGAATCAACGTCATAATCCGAGGAAAGGTCACCAACTGGGGGTAATGATGTCAAGTCAGGGCCTATTGGCATTTCAATTAAACGATTAATATCGTCTGAAAAATTAATATTAATATTATTAGTCAATGAGAAAGTAGTATCATGAAGAATGGACTGGACCACCAATTCCTCCTCAATCTTTGGTGGTGCAAAGAGAGTTGTAGTTTCTCTGCTAGACTTAGTTAGGCCTGGAGTTGAGAAGGCCCTTGTACTAATTTCATTAGATATTATTGAAGGAACAGTTTTGACATCAGTACTAGGGTCAAACATATTGAAGTTAGAGCTCATTAGAATCTGACTCAAGTCAAACGTTTGCAGTTCCGGCACCTGATAAGCGACCTGAGGTGCAAACTGTGTGCTCAGAAAGGGTGAGTTCGAGGACTCATCATCAACCTTTATCCTCTTAGATGACTGCATTTGAGATTGTATATTTTCTGGAGACGTTGGAACTGATGAATTGTTGACAGACTGTGTAGTTGATGCTGGCGTTGGGGTTTGAAAGCCATAAGAGTTCAGCGTGTCATATTCACCTGACTCTTTACATGAATTAACAAATTCCCAGCATTTATCACCGTAGGTCTTCGGCGTCAATCCAGTGACAGACTTGAAAACACGATGGAAGTGCCATGCTGACAACTTAGACTTGGCAGCCAACTCCTTGAAGCCAAGTACACCTCCTCGTCTTCTTCTCTTTTTGCTTCCAGGACTACCTGCGTCCTCCAGTACCTTGACTGGCGAAGGGGGTTGAAATAATGACATAGCCGCAGCCATTGCCAAGTGCCGACATGCCAAGTCTACTATTCTATAATGGTCCAGGTCGTTTTTAGAAATGACATTAGAATCTTTGGAAACTTTTCCATCGCAATTGATGATGGGAACTGACAATCTTCTGCCAAGGACATCATCCTTTTTCTTGGATTCAAGAATGTTGGCTTTGATGCTTTCATCGTTAACGTCCTCATTTTCATCAAGTAATGGGGCAAGGAAACCAATTTGTTCATTTACTGTTTCAACACACTTCACTAACAAATTGACGTCAATATATGGCAAATTCATAGGGTCGCAAAAATCACACGGCTTATAACCCAAGACCAATGCATCATTTGCCTGAACAACAAATTTAATTTCCAGCTTTAAATTAGTAATTGGTCTGAAATCACAATCGGGGCGACAAAAGAATCTGTTAACTTTGTTACAGACAAAGAACAGTGAAGCCGCAAATGGGTCACTAAATTCATATGCCTTCCACCTGGCGCTTTCTGTGGAATATACCATTATTATTTTCTGCTGTACAAGGGCTACAGCACAATTGGCAAATGTGATGGTCTTGGAAAATCAGTTATCTTGTGCTAAGTTCAAATACTTGAAACCGATTTAGATCTGCTTCTTCTATACTTGCAGTGGGTCGGGGTGAAAGAGGGATAGACAATTACTTATATATACAAAAAATAGACTGTACATTAAACAACTCGTTCGCCACAAGGGATTATGTAAGTGTTAAAAAATATTACCGGAAATAATTTTTCACGGCCCTTCTTGTATAGAATATTATTGAGGGATGATTGTTTTGTGATTGCTTTATTTTTAAGAAGAGATATCTTTTCTTTTTTTGAACTTTTTTTTTATTCAGCTTGTTTTCATTTCAGCTACATACCTCTTAGAGGTAAGCCATATTCCGCCGATGGAAAGAGAAAGGGAAACATTTTTCCCAATCAGCAAATTAGAGTGCTATTTTGTCACTATTGACATGTTAAAAAAACATAGATGACTTTATATGCAACAAGACTGCCTGAATATTGAGTTCGGTTAACCACATTAACCGCCACGCCTTCGCATGTGGGCGATTATACAGTAAGAGTTCCTAAAATGATATCAAAGAACGAACTTAAAAATAATTATGTAGGTAGATTTATGTCATGGAAAAAAAACAGTTTTGGGTGTTATTTTTTCCTGAATTATATCTTGAGATTATAACTTGAAAAAATCAGGGAGTCTCATGGTCATAATGCCGCAAGTATGGATAATGACCTCGTTTCCAGTCGCTTTTGAATCCTTTAATATGGAATTGAGCAATACCCCATATCGTCGTAATTGTAAGGAAAGATGCGTCCTATCGAACTAAATGCATAGTCTGTTTCTAGACTCGAATACGATTCCTAGCTAAAACAATCTGCCGAGTTCTAAATCGTAATCAAATTGCATCGAATTAAATCCGAAATTTCACCAATTTGAAAGATGATTACTGTACGTTTCACTCTCCTGAGGCAAATGCATATTTTGAGCATTGAGGTCAAATCTAAAAGAAATTCTGTTTGTTTTTCGTTTTGTATAGGTGCACCCTTTTCATCTCGTAAATGATGTCATGCTATACTTTACAATCCTATCCTGTTAGAACTTATCCGACCTTGATCGTCCGACCCTGATCGTCGATAACGTCTGTTCACATAAAATAGTAATTTGCAAAAGAACAAATCGTGACGTCACGAAAAGATATTTTCTTCTCTTCAAATTGTGATTCCACTTTAGAGAAAAAGATTCATCGAATCTCGGGTATCGCCACTCCATCCACAAGCTCAAAGCATTGCATGTGGCGCAAAAAGATGCCGAGCAAACCCGCGCTAGCCAAGACTATTATGTTAGCCAAAAATAACTCCCATTTCAGAATCAATCCGCATACGAATAATATGCTATAAGTTTCTAAATTCCATGATGCGTTTCACTTCATATCGGTAGAACTCAAACCTAAAGTGCGATGTATTTTTTTATTGGTTAAACTTGCCGTTTCGTCACTTATTATTAACCAAAAAAAAACTTGCACGCATCCCCCATATTAGAGAAAGAAGTCCATTTTTGTATATACATGCGGCAGTTACAATAACCTGTCACCAGGAAGTCTATTAATATACTTGAGGCAAATTACGGAAAAAATTTTAGACTGTGGGTTCCGTTCAGGGTTCTTCCAGCTGAATTTGCACTATATTACATCCTGTTCAGGACTCCGGCATAAAACTTTACGTAGATTTTACATACTTCTTGAACAGGGGAAGGGGTTGGTAAACTAATAGTGAGTGAGCTACTGTCATCAATTTTATATTTATTTGGACTCACCATAAGTGTGTATTTCATCGGAATTTCCCGTCATAAAAATTCTTTTTTCATTCGCCTCATGGAATTCCAGACTCTACCAGTTACGTTTCACGTCGAAGGCGGATATGCTCTAAAGGGCCTTGAATTATGTACAGGACATTTTTGGCCCCTGATGTCCGGAATATAAGTTGGTCACTACAATTTCCGGTAAGCTTACAAAAATATCCTCGGCCTGCATAACCAGCACCCTGTCCAAGTACTAGCATTACTCATCTTTACAACAGGTAACGGATGGAAAAAATCGTACAGCTCCAAGCACGCCATGGTGGACACACACACTATATCAATGTGAAATACGGATACTTCATGTTTGGATTTACATTGGTCTACGTTGCATTGGGGCTTGTCCTATGCTACGTGTACCATAAAGGCCAACGTTCTACTCGGATCGAGAAGATCTATCGGTTGCCTGTATGGGTTCACATCATTGGATTTCTTGCCATTACAACAGGGATGCTAATATGCGACTGGCACCAGGTCTCTGAAAACTATGTCATATTGCTAAAACGTATAGGACGCTTAGCATACGCTCTTGTGCCTCTCGACATATACCTTGCAATCCGGACACCTGATACAAATGGTATGGGGATTTGGGGCCACTACTTGGACACTTTGCCACTCCACAAGTGGCTCTCTCGAGTAATTGTTGGGTTTGGAGCTATACATGGAATTGGCTTCATTGCCAAGTGGTTTGCAACTCATACATTTGTAGACAAAGTTTTACTTTTCGCAAACCTGTTGGGGGTCTTGGTGTTCTTGGTATCCATAGTGTTGGCAATTATATCAATTCGCTGGATCAGAACGAAAAATTACCGCCTTTTCTACATCATCCACAATGCCGTGAGCTGGTCGTTTGTGGTAATGCTAGCATTCCACGCTCGGCCGGGAGTCTGGTGGTTCTCCGTTTTATCACTCGCTCTATTGATAGGCCAGTTGTACTTACGCTTTTATAGCGCAATCCAGTGTACAAGTTCCCAAATTGAGATCCATGATCTGCCACTGGCTTCGTTGGTTTATGTCAAGATTCATGCACCATTTGCTTATCTTCCAGGATCCCACGTACGTATAACATATTCTCCCAACAATTTGAGGTCCTGGGCGTATCCTACGCATCCGTACACAGTCGCAGGGGGAGATGGAGTATCCTCTTTTGACTTGGTAGTGAAAAAAACGGACTTCCGCTTAGACTCTGGAGACTACACAATTTCAGGTCCGTTTCCAGCCGTTTCGAGCCTGTTTTTTTCCTTGGTGCGCCACCTCCATATAATTTGTGGCGGTTCAGGGCTATCCTTTGGGTTGCCGTTTTTGCAACATTTCCGCCCAAATATTCCTGTACGGTTAACATGGTGCATCAGAAATATGCATGACTTGCATATTTTAACGCATGTTGATAAAAGCGTAGCTAGCCTAATCGATGTTTACATCACTGGGGAGTACTCTGAACTACATGAAGAATCAAATGGGCTTTTGGGCCTGGATGAAATTGAACTTGCTCCTGTTGACGCCCAGAACAGCAAACATTCTCATAATGTGAGGCGTGGAAGGCCAGACCTAGCCCAGATTTGTCGGTTTGACGATCTGGCGTCTGCTAATTGGATCATTGCTTGCGGGCCTACAGAACTTGTTGCCGAGTCGCACAAGATGGCAGTCGCTAATGGGGCCGAATTTTTATCTGAAGTTTACCAAATGTGAAATATACAAGGACACGACAAAATTGTAGGAAGGTCATTCATCCAGCATTTTGTATTGTTAACTTTATTTTATTTTACTGTTCGTGACGTTTACACCGATTCACATGAATCTTACTCAGAAGCGCATATTACCAGAACGGGACCAAAACGCTCAGAAGAGAAATTCACACATATACACAAATAGCAAATAACAAAGAGAAAAAATAAAAAAAAGAACTTTGACCCAAGAAAAATAAACAGTAAACAAGCTTGCACTCAGGATTGAACTAAGGACCAACAGATTTGCAATCTGCTGCGCTACCACTGCGCCATACAAGCTGGTTCGATGATAACACTGTTATCTTATAATTTATCAAGGAATTGAATTTGGATGATATCCCACGGGTGTAACAACTGCTATTGTAACCTATCTATAATTTCCTAGGAATATATGTTTGCGTTGGATATAGAATCAAGAATTCATTCTATTAAAACGTCTTAATTTTATCTTTTTTTCCAAAATTAATTAATTTAATTTAGGCAATGGCAACTACAACCAAAGATGCCCAGACAATAGTAGCACCACTTCGAACATCTCCAATTCATTCTAAATATTCTAGAGAACACATAATAGCACTCAATGATCCAGCAACCTCATATCTTCTGCCACTAGCGGTGATTTCCCTCATTGATTTGAACGCGTTCTTTGCTCAAGTCGAACAGGCTCGGTTAGGAGTCACCAAGGATGATCCTGTGGTATGCGTACAATGGCTGACCCTTATTGCCGTGTCTTATGCTGCTAGAAAATACGGAATCAGCCGTATGGATTCGTTAGCTTCAGCTCGTGAGAAATGTCCCAATCTCATTGTGGGCCATGCTGCTGTTTTCAAGCGTGGCGAGTCACATTGGGCGTACATTGATGCACCACCAAACCAGGCAATACACAAGGTGTCGCTTGATCCTTACCGTAGAGAGAGCAGAAAGATTTTTAATTTAATTCAACAGCACTGTGACTTGGTTCAAAAGGCGAGCGTTGATGAATGCTACATGGATTTGGGGAGAGGAATTTATCAGCGATTAGTTCAACTCTTTCCCTATATACTTGACCATGAAGCTTTACCTTCAATTCCTGAGGTTTTACCAGCCGAGTTACAATGGAGTGGACATGTAATACTCAGTGAGGCGGAAGAATCAGTTCTAAATGAGCGCCGACTAATTTCTGGCTCACAACAAGGTGAGGTGCCACAACCAAGTATAAATGACTGGGACGACATCTCTTTCTTGATTGGGTCGCAAATATTGTTCAAACAACGCCAAATAATCTACGAAGAATTGGGTTATACTACATCCGGAGGTCTTGGCCGAAATAAACTTCTTGCTAAGCTAGCAGGGGGATACAAAAAGCCGGACAACCAGACTATTCTTCGTAACCAGCTGATACTTCGCTTTTTGAATGAATTCCAGCTAAACAATATATCTGGATTGGGTGGAAAAATCGGTGATATGGTTCTTCAAAAGGTTGAAGTACCAGAAGGATATAATTCAATTGCATATATACGTGATAACTTCACTATTGAATCTCTCAACGAAGAAATCCGAGACAAAGAATTAAGCAAAAAGGTCATAGAAGTGGTACACGGAGATCATAAACAAGAATTGAATCATAAAATAGATATCAAATCAATGATGTCGTGCAAGAACTTTATGGCAAATAAACCAGTATCAAATCTAGGCGATGCACTCGACTGGATCAAAGTATTCGCTGGAGATTTATACAATAGGATGATTGAACTCGACGACGAAAGCTTAAATTTATCTTCACTGCAAGCCCAGAGCCGAGAAAAGGGTGATATCAGACGTCCCAAAACTATTAGTATTCATCTTACAACAAGTCTGCGCCACAAACAGTCAAAACAAACCGCAATATCGGTCACCAGGTCTTTGGATAAACTTAAGGAGGTATTTGGACAAAATGGTTACCGATTGTTAAAAGAAGTTGTCCTGACATCGTTTTCGATTCCACAGTTGAATAATGGCAAGTCTCTAAAAGAACTTGAGAAGGAAGTCTATCCATCTCGCATAAAAATCGTACCGCTAGCAAGTTTAGCGTTAGTTGTCTCCAATTTCACCAAAACAACCGATTCACTGTTAATTGATACATACATGGGGAGTGGTACAAATAATACAAAAACCGCCCTACATCAAGCCAATGAGGAATTCAGGAAGAAAAAGGCTCCGAAAATTCCAGTCCCTATGCCTGCAAAACTGATATCTAGCGACGATAAAGAGTATATTAGCAAATTATTTGCCGATTTTAATTCAGCCCAAGACACAGGTTTCAAACCGATCTCAAAAACAACACCTAAGAATAATTCAGATACATCAGCATACATAGCAAGATTGTTTGAGGGTTATCATGCCGAGAACCCTTCACCAACTCCACTATTAAGATCACCTACTAAGGAAGGCCGCACATATAATGAGGAGCAATGGCGAAAGTTCCAATCAGAGTCAGAGTCCAAAAATCCTGCGTCCAAACAAACATCAGCAAAGGTTAGAAACTCCAATTTTGATATATTGCAATCGCTCAAAAGACAGAAACAGACCCAATCATTATTGGATCACTTGATTGCCAATAAGTTCTGCCCTAAATGCAATCAACAAGTAGACGATGTAATTGAACATAATGACTTCCACATAGCATTAGAGCTATCAGAGAAGCTCAATAAGTGATACCATCACTCCATGTTCATCACAAGATCCATAATCTTTTCGCGATGTTGTTTCTGGAATTCCTTTGCTTGTATTAATTTCTCAGCAAACTTGTTATCCTTTGGTAGTTGAAGTTCCTTGACATTAGTTTTCTTCCCATTTCTGGTCAATAATCCGAATGATACAGTTTTAGAAGTTTCATGATTTTCCTTAGTAGCCAAAGACACTGATGGAACAGGCATATTCAACTTGTTGCGAGTCTCAATGGTGCCGCCATAGGAATCTTGTATCATACGTTGGTACTCGCGATCCAAATCATCAACAAACTTTTGTTCATCAAGACGACTCCTTTCGAGCTCTTTCTTTAATTCTAACTCATTCACGTCCTCTTCTTGGTCCTCACTTTCACCGTCATAGTCCGATTCCGATTCGACATCGGAATCGGACTCTGAATCAGAACTCTTGAATTGAATGACATCTTCAACATCATAGTCGTCATCTTCGTCATCTTCTTCGACATCAGCAACCAATCCTCTCTGCTGCATCACTTCTTGTAATTTAGCCACAGCTTGTCTCATATTGGAAAAGCGCTCGACATTAAGATGCTGATATTTGACGAAAACATCGTTGAGCTTGAATTCAATATCAACTGGAATCGGACTCTCCTTACAGAACAAATAGTATTGGAGAAACACTAGAAAAACTCGGATCAGCTCATGGAAAGCTGCCTGTTTCTTGGCGGCAACACTTTGTTTCTTGGGATGTTTCTTCTGTCGCTTACTCGTAATGTCATCTTTAATAGTGACCAATAATAAACAACACAACTGGACACGGAAGTAATTATCAGGCTGATCAATATCAATCTCATAATGGTTGGGAAGTGGCTGGTTATTTGGGTGGCCAAAACAAATAATTTTGTACATAATATCAATGATAAACTTGAAGTTGACCATGCCTAAGTTATAGATCTCACCCAAATACTTGATATAAGCCATTCGTCTTCTATTCATACGATAATTGTTAAGTTCAAGTCCACGATATATGTTTTCCGTCAATGAATCAATTGTTCTCACTAGAAGCCATTTACCTGTGGATAGAACACTTAAAATCACAGCAAGTGAAGGAATATCATCATAATTCAATTGCTCAGGACAAGAGAGACACTCAAAAAGGATTGGACTGAGTTCGTCATTGGTAAGCGGTAATTTTCCAAGAAGCCGACTAACTATCCGTTCTGTGCTACTATTCAACTCAGCTGTAAGTAAACGCTTGAGAAATTGTTGCTTGATTGTAAGGGTTGGCTTATTTAGCTTGCTGATTTTGGAGGAAGGAGGGTCAATCATTGTGAGTAGATTATTAATAGCATGCCTAGTTAAAAGAGTAACATCCTTTTGCTTCTCCTTTAATAATTGAATCATCTGGCCCATCAAATCCTTATATTCTGGATCGCTTATCAAGAAACGACCAATTGTTTCATATAAAACACCAAGAATGTCAATATTGTTGGTTTCAGTGATTTTCATTGTCAAACTTCGTATTTTATGAAAGATGATGTGTTCAGGAATCAATTTGAATTTTACCAACTCGGAAAAGAAGAATATATTCCTGAAATCTAAACGAGTATGGTAAATCTGAGATCTGAACCCTTTATCAAGTGTCAGAATAAGAGTAGAAATGAGTGTTTCCATGTGGATCTTGTTAATCCGTAGGAAACGAGCACAGTACTTTAAGTTACCCATGGTAGCTTCCTCCGAAAAGAACCTAAGAATTCTGTTCATGGTTGCATTGTTATTAAGGTTGAGCTGATTGAAGACAAGGACCAACTGATCAAGGTTATTGTCCAGTGCATTTTCAAGTCTTGCAAGGAACTCATTTACCTTTTCTCCATCAGTGGCACCCGTTGGTTGGATTATCTTAGCGTTTTGGGTTTCTATTTCGTCAAGAGTCGGAATTACCGTGTAAAATCGTTTTTCACGTTCGTCTTCCCATACACCATTCATTTCATCAATATTCAGAGATTTGCTCTTGACCAACTCAATTGCACTTTCTACCACATTCTCGTTTTCCTGGACTAACAATGGCATTTCGACGTTTAACGTAGATGAGAAATATTCACAACTGGAACGGAATTTTTCAAGTAGTTGTGATTTCTGTTCTAGAACCTCTGTGATTTCTTCCAAAAATTTACCAGTCCGAATGGATGCTTTTCTGTTTCGTTCAATCAAAACCTGGACATTGGAATTGAGCTCAACCATTGTTTCCATTGTCAACTTTACAAACCTGCTAATTAATTGCTGAAGAATATTTCGGCACTCAAACAGGAGCAAGTCATTATCGTCATCAAAGATCAAGTGATTGAATCGACGTAAAAAAACCAGACAAATTCCAAGCGAGTTGCCCAGTGAGAAATCAAAACTTAGGACATCTCTTAATACCACTATTATTACCGGCTGTATTGCAAGCTTTCCGGGAAACTTGGATAGTAATGTATCGGGAATTGCCATCTGGGCATCCTTGACGCTCAGAAATATCCCAATAATATAAAACTCTCCTAAAAGCCGAATAAGATTCTTTTGACGAGCAATGCGGTCATCATCAGACTCAGGAGAATCATTGCCAACTGGATTGGACAACCCCACTAACATATTTGCCAATAAAAAAGGTGAGAATTGCGAGGTGAATCTTTGATGCAACGCAGAGATAACCTCCATGGTCGGCAAGATATTATCCCGTTTAGAAACACGTACTAATCCTTCTGAACATGCCGCAATTATTTCTGAAAGGTATTTTTCAAGAGAAAGTGTTTGAATATCTTTCAAAATCGAACTATACTGTTCCGAAGTAAAGGAAACCTTGATTTTCTTGATAAATGTAGTATTCTTCTTGAGCGAGGAATCAAGCTTGGAAGCGGTTTTGGATATCGTCTCTCCTTCCCATGCGGATAAATTTAGCCGCCTGAGCTCCCTTCGACGGTCATCGATAGACATTTCTACGGTTAGAGCTAACCAGTTCTGGTATCAGATCACGAAGAGAATACTTGGAAATATTTGGTCGTGTACAAACCTTATTCATATTTACACTATATACACTACTGGAGGATTGGTTTGGTACCTCTGACTCTACGGAAGACTCTTCCCAGAGGCAAGGCATGGTCTTTTCTAACCTTTACGACACTTCTGTCAAAATTTTGTCTCCATACATGAGCACCTACTGGTACCAAGCCGTTTTCTGAAACAAAATGACGAATATCGAAATTATCACGGACGAAATCTCCAACGAAAGACAACTTTTGAGTTTGTCTAAACACCCAGAGACATGCTCTTTGGTTCTGAGAATTCTTTTCTGGTAACAATGGTTCATATTCTTTGAAGGTGTAGTCGTTCTCGAGTAGCATCTTAGGGTTGATAGTGTTATCGACATTATTAAGTGGAACATTGGCCAACCCATAGTGGAGGGAAGTCGTAAACGAGTTAGTGTCAAGATCCGAGGTATCTGGGTTTACTAATAACACAGTGTATAATTGGTTTTCGTCAACACGGTCGAATTCCTGGATCAAGATGGTAGGTGGCTGCGAAACAGCAAATGCAGGTAATATCTCACCAGGTGTGACCCAATCAGCAAACTCAGATTCAACATTGTGACCAAACTTAACCTTCACGTCAACTTTTGGATCTAAAGTAGGCAAGGTGTCAGGTATAACTGCTAGTTGTTCTAATCTTTGCATAGTGACCATCAAGTCAAAGTTTTGCCATTTGTCACGGAGAAGATGACGATAGACTGGTTGAGACTTATCAATTTTTGCGGAAGGCAAGTATTCAGTATTGTAAAGAACTTCTGGGTTGTTTATTTCAGCCTCCACCAACAACGAATCAATTTTGGCTTGATCTTCGTTGTTTGTGTTTTCTATCTCGGCATACTTTTGAATACTTTCATTTTCAAGAAACTCATAGGCAACCTTGAATGCATCATCAATGCCAACTGGAGAGTGATATGCCAACTTACGACCGTAATGTTCTATGGATGCTGGACCTTGAGCACCAATCTGTCCTAAGACTTGGGCTCTCACTTCCTCATTTGCAAGCTTCAAACTGGAAGCTCTTTTCGAAAAATCATTCCAGGAAGTGGTTGAATTCCACCTCTGCTGTGAGAAGCGGCGGATACCACGCAGATTCATTCTAGTCAACATAGTTTGTAGTACTAACCTACCACCTCGCAATGAAAATTTGTAAGAGGAAAGTGAAAAATTCGCAGTGCTGATATTTACGCCGGAATCCAAATTTACCGTTCCATTCTGAGATTTACGTCCAGTAAAATTTATTACGCCAAACTATAGTGATCCATATCGTCTATTCCATAATACCTTTTAAAACATACCCCTTAGAACCATTCACCTTTGATTTCCATTCCTAATAATTAACAAAATGAGTCCTGCTCATTTTTATTTTTGCACAACATGTGCCGGTGCCAACGGTAGCTTGTCAAAACCAAGAAAGTCGTTGTTAATATTCATGCGAGGAAAGAGTCCTGGAGCCACAGGATTATCATCCAAATCGTCATCATCATCGTCATCATCTTTGTCAAGATGAAAGTCTGGAATCGGTGTGGGAATACTGGTGCAAAGGGTCTGGTTTTCCTTCAACCAAGGTGACTGGGTCAGAATTAAATGGTTCACACCAAGGAGGGAGGGGGAAACGTGCTCGGAAGATGAATCCTTGGGAAGAGGAGCAACGTTAATCATATCAAACTGAGCATCTACTATCTGTAGAAGAAACTGCTCATACAGTTCGACGTGGTTATTCATATTGAAAAGAAGGTGGCTTATAGGAGAGGAAAATTCAATGCGTTGCTAAGAGATCCATATAATAAAACTGTGGTGGGTGCAGGTCGCCGTGATAGGGCCTGTACGCCGCTATCAAATCCGATTGAGCCAACCGAAAATTCTACCGAAAAACGGAACAAACGTCTATGCAGCAATCTAGGAAATTAAGCGGTGCTTTATGAGAATAGTGACCTTGCAATAACCTTAAATATGATATCTATTCTGGTACCAGCAATCTCTTACTTTAATCTTCATCATAATAAGCGGCTAAACCTTAAAAAAAAGAGCGCCTTGATGTTAAAAATGCCCCAGGATGTCAAAATGCCGCTTCTTCTTTCTAAGATGCAGTTTAGTTGGTACCGCCATCCACGCGCACAAACGGCTTCACGTCACGTGATCAAAGAGGAAGAAATATGGGCTGTCGATAAAATTCGTAGATGCTCGTACTTTAATGTAAGCAAAATTCTTGGCTGCATACAAAGAACCGAACTCAATAATAAATAAACCTCAGCAGGTTTATTCACATATAAATTATCAGATGTTATTTGTACACATAAAAATAATCTTAAATCTCGTATAACACACACACATCCACCCACATCCATACAAAGTACACACACCCAATCACATAACCTTGTAACGCCTCCGTTTATGGAGCCAGAGTAAATACCATATAAGTTATTTTTCGCTAAACTTACTATTATTGAACACAGCTGCGGGGGGGACGGGATTAGCACCATCCGTTTGTCCAGAAATTGGTGCAGAGTTGTTAGTGTTACCTGGCGACAATTCAATAACTCTGCTTTGAAGTGCCAAGGTGTAGTCTCGTAATTGAATGTTTTCATTACGTAATTCCTCAATTGTCTGGTGCAAATGCTCCACCTCTGCAGCCTTAGCCTCCAAATCCTTGATGTACTTATCCTTTCTCTGCCTAAACGCCCGCTGAGCACTCCTATTTTGTGCTGCACGTTTCGTTTGAGATACCGACCGCACTGCCTTGTTCATCTCCGAAGCTTCTGGATTTAGGATTGCAGGGGTTGGTATAGTAGCTGGAGGTGCCAATTTCTTGGATGCATCATCAGCACCACCGTAGTGAGAAACATGTACAACACTAGCAACACTGGCACCTGCTTGTGCATGCTGAGGATGACGTAAATGTTGTTGCTGCTGCTGCTGTTGCCGTTCTTGCTGCTGTTGTTGTTGTTGTGCATTGGCAACGGCCGCTGCAGTTACATCATCGACCGAGGGAAATCCATCGCCTCCATCTTCACGCGTAAAAGACGGGTCAAACTTCTCTTCATTGCTGTTTTCTTCCTTCCAGGAAGAATAACTGGAACCATTCATATCTGCTTATTTGGATAGATTATATAAGCTGGGAAAATGATAAGCACTTATGTAAGTTCAGGTTTCATTTGTTTTTTTGATGACAACGTTAAAAAAAACTCCTACCTGAAACACGTGAAACATCAATCATGTGACTTCCCCAAGGTACCAAAAATACCCGTTAGAGTTGGTACTTAATCCGTACCTTTCAAGGACCGATTCCAGTCGAAAAATACGTGTTCTACGAACCCCAGTTACACGTGTATACTTTATAGGCCGCATTAATTCAAGAATACCCATTAAGCCCGTGTCTGGTCTAGCACGCTTTGAAGAACTGACATCTCCTTTTTCTTTCGTTCTCGTCCCAAATCTAAAGAATCTTGCGTTACAATGTCAGAGATCGATCTCCTATCGTCTCCCCTATTTCTGTCACATTCTGGCAGGAAGACGTCAAACTTCTTCCCTACTCCAGAAAAACCTCGAGAGGAACCTCA
This sequence comes from Teunomyces panamensis, assembly GCA_030564025.1. NCBI lineage: Eukaryota > Fungi > Ascomycota > Pichiomycetes > Serinales > Debaryomycetaceae > Teunomyces > Teunomyces panamensis. Next base: position 67,367 of record JAJMKY010000022.1, on the reverse strand, counting down.
AAGATCAAGATCATTTGCCGGATCAACGCCTACAAGCATACCTACATCAAAATTCTTCACCGCAAGCGAACCAATTTTTCAGACTAATACCCCACAGCAACGGCCACTTGAACCAGTTGGACGTGATATCTCACTTGATATTGCCTCGGGCTTTTCTTCCTTTTCATTATCGTCACCGGGCCCAGCCGTCAACCTGCGAGGGTCGATTCTTTCACCACCAACATCGTCAGGTTCAATGCTTAATTTAGGTACACCAAGTGGGGCCTCCACTACAGGCACGGCAACACCTTCTATGCTTCAGCTGTCGATTTGGAACTACAGCACGCCATTGCGTGTCGACGAACTGGTTTTCGAGCCCCTCACATCATCCAGGGAACTATTTACCGAAAAGGAGGAATTCCCTGTTGCTCGCTATCCTGACGAATTGCTCTTTTCACCTTTTGAAGAGGAGAAGAAAGAAAACATTTATTCGAAACGGGTTAATAACCCAGTTTTTGTACCAGCTGAGCTTGAGAGAACAGAACTGCAGATCCGGGGTGACAAGATGCGCGAATTCCTTAGATTACACCCACCTAAGAAGAATAGGAAGACCAAGTCACCTAAGTTAAATCCATTAGAAGAACCTCTAGCACGAATCAAAAGATTAGAGGCGAAATTCGATCGCAAACAGAAATTAGAACCGTCTACGACAAAGAAATATGCAGACACTGGAGCGTTAGATGTCATGAAGGTCAAGGTACGGCTACCGCAGGCGGGAACGGCACGCCATGACCGGTCAATGTTTATTTCATCGATATTGGGCCCCGACGCAGACACTTCTAAGTACGGTGAAAATTACTGCTCTAATTTCTATAAGCGAAACTCTCATGGCTACATGTTTATTAAGGAACCTACCAATTCACTCAAAGTCAACACATCAGGTGGCAAGTCTTGGGTACAATTACGAATTAAGGTACCTTCGAACGACGAGGTCTTGTTAATTCGTAAGCTAAAAGTTGATATTAGAGAGTTACCGGTTTGGAAACCCATCAATATGAATCATCACAATAACGTGACAACTTATGCATACCCGAAGAAACGGGGGAAGAAGAAGAGAAGAGAAGGATCACGATAGAGTATACTAGGAAAGACTTCTTCCATACCTAATTCGGAGTTGGGAGATTATACTAAGATTCGGAATTGTTAGATAGTACCTCTCCCGGATTATGGTGAATCTAAAGTTGTGGTCGAAATGTTTAGTCTTTTCTGTATACTTTTTTTTGGTACTTATTTGCATCAAACCCCGGAACCCCAATTTTTAAGAGGCAAAAAGAATCCGCAAGACACTATTGGTCAAAATTGATATCAATTTGGACCGCTTATGTGAAAACTGATGTGTAGAAAGTACTAATTAACTTATTCCAATATTTCTGCGCTGTTTAACTGGTATGTCAATGTTATGTTGGAAGTTTTTCTTTTTCTTTCTAAAAATTACATAATTTGTAAGCTTTAAATTTACTAGAACTTCGTGTTGGTGATAGTGGCTCGTAACAACCTCGAAATTGCAGCCATCATCTGTGGAAGGCTTCGTTCCAGTAAAAAATGGGGTTATCTGGCAAATCATACGATCGGTTTTGTGGCGTGGAAAAATAGCAGAGACAGTCGGTAAACACACGACATGAAAAAACCACCAATCAAACGAGTGAGTATTCTACTATATAAAGAAAGTACCACGATTTAAGTTAATCAGTAACGTTATAGTTAAAGATGTTCTCCATTCGTTCTGCCTTGAGATTCAGCCCAGTTTTGAGAAGCAATGTTGTTAGAGCCAACGTTATTTCTAACGTTGTCAGACCATCTGTTGCCAAACAAGTGAGATTGTACTCCAGCGACCATCACGAAGAAACATTCGAAGAATTTACTGCTAGGTATGTATAAACAAAAAGCGAAAGTATTAAGTGATAGCATGGCAAATAGATAGATGAAGCAAAGTGAAGACATCACATTGGTAACAACTGGTCTGTGATTAATTGTGGATGACTTGATGGTAGAATCATCACATCGTCAACATTTCACCATCATTGTCATAATTGAAGAAGAAAAATGACAAGCTACAAAGCAAATCAAAATAGTAACGAATGGTTTAAATCCGAAAGTTTACAGAGATGCATACATACTCTTCTCTTCTCATCTGTTTTCCATATCAACTTTTTTTTTTTAATTCTGATTGAAACTATACTAACAACACCCAGATACGAAAAGGAATTCGAAACCGCTTACGACTTGTTTGAAGTCCAAAGAATTCTCAACAACTGCTTCTCTTACGATTTGGTTCCAGCTCCAGTTGTTATCGAGAAGGCTTTGGAAGCTTGCAGAAGAGTCAACGACTACCCAACTGCCGTCAGAACCTTTGAAGCTTTGAGACACAAGGTTGAAAACCAAGAACAATACCAAGCCTACTTGGAAGAATTGAAGGACATCAGAAAGGAATTGGGCATTGACTTGAAAGAAGATTTGTATGCCGACTCTGCTTAATTTAGCTAGTTTTTCAAAACCAATCAATCATTTATATCGACCAATACATGATTAGTATTACTATTTGGACAGGTGTAGATGTTAGGAAAGCGGAAATTTGTGGATACTGGTAGATATCAATGCAAAAAGTGGGATACCGGAAGAAACAACTATGATCACAGCAAAGCAACATTAGCTAGTCATGAGAATCCAAACCTTTTTCCAGTTGAAAGCTTAATTTGAACACAGAGCTCTGAGAAGATCCAATCTTACGATAGACACATACTCTGTAATTGTTGAGCATTCTGAGTTAGAAAAGTCAGGAAGGTGGAAAGCGCAATTGTAATACAAGAACTATCCGAATCTAGATCAAGCGATCTCAAGTTTCATTTTACAGGATTAGCTTAAGAGTTAGAAAGACAAAGTACAAAATAGCATTTTTGGCAAACTCTTGGTCAGTAAACCATTTTAAACGTTTCTGAAACAAACCGTTTTAAGCAATAATTGCGGGTTCCTCTCTTTATGTTCTCACTTGTCTATTCTAGCACCTCAAAATCTGTGAAAGCCAGGTTGCGATTCTTGTAACCCTGCATATAACCAGTCAATTAATTCGTAGTAATCACTAGACTTTTTATTATACATCATGTATATACCTCCAGCAGGGGAGAATTCTGGCGAAAGTCCGGATAAACAGGCAGGGAATACCACCTCAATAGTAATCCCTACCAATTTGATACCGAAAAACCCTAGTGTTGGACTTTTTTTTGGGGCATTGACTCCGGCTGCTGACAACTTTCCTGCGTTATGCGGTGCAGTGGCGTTTCAAATTGGCATAGGATTAGTTTGTTTACGAAGAACTCAAGGGATATTGCGTCCAGGATTGGTTTTTGGTCCTCCACGGTCGAAATGGCGTGCTCTAGTGCCTGGGGTGCTTGGAGTTTCGGCAATTTTTGGTGCTGGGTTAGAGCTAGGCCGTTTAAGTTTACCATACGACCCATGGGCTGAGGAAGCAAAACGGTTTCGTAGGATTGCCATTCGTAATGGAGACAGACCAAGTACATATTTTGGTGCCTATTCATACTACAGACCTATGAGTCTTAACGAGTGGACAAATCGGGTGGGGGATTGGATCAAGTTAATTGAAATGGGAGATAATATGGGAAGTAATGCGTTTATGTATCTGCTCAACACGAAGGGCAATTATGCAGAGGGATATTCCAATGTCGTGGAATCAAATGGTATTCGTTTCCACGAACTATTAAACAAAGAATTGAAAGGTGTGACCGAGCTTAACAAAGTCAGTCGCATTGATCTGATCTTGGAAGGAAAATCACCATATGTGAATCCTAACTACGGTAAACCACACATTCAATTGCGCAATCACACTATAGATAGTGATGAAGAGTTCGAAATGGTTTGGATGAACTTTGATCCATGGGATGAATTAAAGTTAGAGACTGATTACGATATCAGGTTGATTCCACGTAAAACCGAGGTGCTACAGGAGCAGGCATAGTCAGCAAGTTATCCCACTCTCACTTGCATCATTAGCTAACTCATACGTAGCAATACAATTGTGGTTTTGTTTTTGACTCGTAATTTTTGGCCTTTTTGAAACCATTACATTTCTATTTACATAGTTTTATCTATCATTTAATTTTCAATGATCTCATCTGCCCATTTCAAACTCTTTTGGTCTCCATGGCCTAACAGCGCTTTGGTAAACCCATCTAAATGCTGTTTCCACAACAAGTCTGCGGGATCTTGATCCGGCTCCACCCATTCAAATCCATCTCCGCCACTCATCCAATATGCCTGTAGCTTCAAGTCTTCCAAGTTATCTTTGGCCTCAAGCAACCGAATTTTTTCACCGTGACGGTTGATACCAGGCTTTAAGGTGTGCTGCATTTGAAACATGTCGTCATTGGTACGGCAAAGCTCATTGATAAGTTCAGGCGTTGATTCACCTCCGTTTCGATTACGGTCAGCCTCAACAATCTTGGAGGCAAACAACATCTCGTCAGCATGACGGAACCAGTGTGTATAAAATGTCCCCTTTTGCCAGGTCAAGTAGTCACCTCCCGAGCTTACCAATTGTCTTCCAAATCTCACCACAGTCACAAAAAATGAGGAGTTAAGGATGTAAGTCAAGATCATGGAATTTATTGCCCCCAAATGGCGCCATCCAGCCAGTAATCCACCCAATTCAATTATTTCATTCACTCCATACTTGGTGAAGAATGTAATCATCAATGAAGTGGCCACCAATTTCCCAAAACCATTCCGCATAATTATATTGTTTTGAGATATATAGTTGGGGTGTGCCACTGTCAAGTCAGTCACTGTCACAGCTCGTTGGAAATCACCATCCCAAAGTGCCTTTCTTAATGCTATAAGAGCAGATTCCTTCGAAATAATCGCATCTGTGTTCTGACGATAGTATTCACGTAATACCAGAATCGTTACCTCTGAGGGTAGTTGGAGAAGAAGAATTTCCCGTACAAGCTCAGGAGTGAGCTTTACTGCATCATTTTTAAAAAGTTCTTTGACAACCAGCACGAAAGCTACAGTCGATTTTGAGGTGGATTCAAGTGCTTCCTGTGGTGGTTCATGCCTTTGGAGATCAGAGCACGCTCTAAGTGCTTGTACAGCAAGCGTCTTTCTGTCATTCTGATTCAGAAGCTGGCTCTGGACAGTTTCCTGAAGTTGTCTGTAATCTGAGATATACAAAAATGGGTTAGTTGAGTTACACAACGTAATACCAGTATGAAAACCTCGATGGAATACGTGTGAACGCAGTAATCTCGAGAGCATGGTGTTGGTATAGTGTGAGTGATGATTGGTAGTGCGTTGACCGAGAAAATTACTTCAAGTTTTTTTCTTATGATGGTGGATTTGCGCTTGCACATGTAAGTCGTGCGAGCTGCGGAGAAAGAAGACACAATCTGTATTGGCAATGAATGGTGATTATATATATTCTGAGAAAGATAGTAAGGTATCAAAACGGGATCAAGTAAATAAAGAGCGCTATTGTTTAAGTATGATGTAGGGATTTAAGTTGTTAAACCAGTAAATTGAGATATTCTGGCTTGTTTTCAACAACCTCTCACAGATCGGATAGAATCGACAGAAGTTATGGAGACAAATATAGATACATTCGCCTAGAAAATGTCCTTAAACATTGATGACTTTGCTAACTTTGTTTGACAGGTTCATAAAAGCACAAACAAACGGTTTTACAAATTACCCTCTAAATCATATACATTACTAGTATTTAAAACAATCCCAAAGCTACAACAGCAAATCCCAATCCAACACCAAATCCACCCATCTCAACTTGACCGGCAGCGCCAGTGGATCTAGAACCGGTACCTGTGGTTGCACCAGCATTGGATGAAGTTCTTGGTGATGTTCCGTTAGCAGCAGCTTCCGCGCTAGGACGAACCACACGAGTGGTAACAAATGTCAAGCCATCAGTTGCAGGGTTTTCAGTACCATTGTCTGTAGGAGCAGGTGCCGCCATTGTGTTTGGTGCTGCTGGAGGTGGAGCCTGTATTGGTGCACCACCCCCACCACCAAGACCTATACCATTACCTCCAGGAGCAGGAGCAGCAGGAGCAGTTGTCGCATTTGGATCCGGCACTCCTGGTGGCACAGTAGCCTTAGTGACGCCAGTACCAGTACCAGCACCAGTTCCAGTGGCTCCGGTTCCTGTTGGAGTAGTTGCACCAGTTGCTGGAGTTTTTGGAGTAGTTGCACCAGCAGCAGGCGTAGTCGCACCCGCAACAGGCGTAGTTGCACCCGCAACAGGCGTAGTNGCACCCGCAACAGGCGTAGTTGCACCCGCAACAGGCGTAGTTGCACCCGCAACAGGAGTTGTGGCTCCAGCACCACCAGCAGCAGCAGGAGGATTGGCAGCGCCAGCAGCAGGAGGATTGGCAGCGCCAGCAGCAGGAGGATTGGCAGCGCCGGCAGCAGGAGGATTGGCAGCGCCAGCGGCTGGTGGGTTGGCAGCGCCAGCAGCAGGAGGATTGGCCGCAGCAGGAGCAGCATCACCCTCTCCTGCTGCTGCTACCTTCACTGCATTCAAGCACAAGGCTGATAACAAAGCGTATTGGAACTTCATTCTCTAAACAGCAGATATCTAAAGGTCTGTTGCACTTTTTTTTTCTCGTTTGTTTATATAATTAGACACACAAAAATACCTGGAGGTTAATTGACAGGGCAGGTAACGCGCTTTTACGGTCATTTTGAGGGGGCGTGCCGAAGAAGATATATGAATATGCGGAAATAGCTACCTACGTGCATGCCAGACGCATCCTGGCGTATGCAAGAAGGTTCTAGACAATAGTTACAGACCAGAATTGGTGACGCCATAAAAGATATACTCAAGCATAGGAGCGCAGTTTATGTGTCGAAATATCTCCTGTTTAAGTATACAATCCTTAATTCAAAAATACATTTATTAAGTAGGTGGCTATGGTACAACTGGGTCTGCAGCAGAATTCTATAGTACATTTGTGACATTTTGCCTCTAATTCTTTCTTTTCTTCTTTCTTTTCTCCATCTTGGGTGCACAGTCTGGACAGTACCATATCTCATCGTCCTTAGGCGGCGAAGTAATCCCCACACAGCTCCAATGAAACCATTCAAACTTACAGTCATCGTTATCACACCCAATCATTTCACCAAATGACACACGCTGGCAGAAACAGTAGAGGTTGTTGTCTGCATCTTCGCTATTTCCAGGTCCATGATCACCCATACCCATTCCCATCTGTAAGTCCTCACCACCGATTCCAAGCGATCCAATAGTCGCAAGCGACTGAGGGAGATCATCGAGATCCTCAGACTTTAACCTCTTAAATGGACGGGAAGCAGCTGAATTGGCACCAACATTAGCCCCTACACTACGCAATCCGATCTGTTTCCTTTTCTGCAACCGTTTGAGTGCCAGACTGTCCGAAAAGGGCATGCTACCATTTCCAGAACCGTTGCGAGGGGTGTTGGATCCAGAAAGCGATTCCGAATGGCCTGAAACGGAACCTACTTCATTCCTGTCTGCGTCCAATGTATCTTCTATTGGTGGCAAAAGCTCATCACGTTCAAGCTTTGCTATGTCAGTTTCAAAGTTAAATAAATGCTTAGATACCAAAAAGAGGGCTGTGTTTGCTAAAAGTATCTTCTCCTTTTGTAACTTTTGTACGGTCTGAATTTCTTCCTCTATTTTACCATATAACTGTTGTTCTTTAGGATGCTTTGTAAGGGTACCGTTCGATCGGATAAAACGGTGGATCTGATTGTCTTTAGCCTGATATCGTTTTCGTGCTTCCATCAAATGACCATCCTTTGTCTTTATTTCCTCTAACAAGTGCTTTACCTCCAACGGCAAGTTAGAGAGATCTTGGGTATATTTCTCTAGTACAGTCGAAGTGTCCATCGTTCGTGTTGATATTTATGGATTTCGATGACGGGTTTTGTAGGAATTTGTGCAGGAAAAACTATTGGGAAATTACGCTTCACTAAGATCCCAAGCTGATCTTACTTGAGTTCAGTGATAATGTCAGATATTGAAAAACTTACAACTGAAGTTGATAGTTTAAAGCTCGACAATGAACTTAAACAAATATTTGAACCAGAATATCAGGTTTTATCACATCAGCAAAAACAATTGCGTTCACGACTCATATCTGCTTCTCAAACAGCACCATCCTCGCATGCACTCTACGAAACATTAATAGATAACGCAGAGATATTTCTCAGTGGGCTACAGAAAGTAGACGACAGAAATGCAGCAGTAATTTTGAATATTGCCAAGGATGGCGAGGTTATTGAAAACTTGGTGAATACCGTCAAGACTTTACTTAAGGCATCAAACAATAATCCGAACTCCAGCTTCTACTTGTCTATATATCTACTGTTGATTACAAATTACAGTTTTAATAAGAGCCACGTCAGCTTGTTTCTCCCCTTCTTGAATCCATTACTGCAGAAAGAAGAAATTCTATCCCTTACATTACTAATTATTGTAAAACATCTAGAAAGTGACAGGAAATCAACAATCGAAGACATTTTAGAGTTTCTTGAATTGTTGTACGAGGATAAGAGGCTCACAGTTTCACAATTTGTCAATTATATTAAAATTCTTGAAGTATTCTTTCCAATTATTCCTGAGATTATAGGTCCTATCTACACCAACGACGATACTAAGCGCCATATCTTGGTCGAAATCGAAAACATTGTTGCCAATAATGTTGGTTCGCCTAACCAAAAGTTGATCACCAAAGAAATATTATGCCTAATTGCTGCTTCGTGCATCAATGACGAATGCCGCCACTTCAACACTCAGAGTTATGTTTCCTTGATTAAGATAGGGACCAGACAACACGATAGTGAACTTAGGCTACTTTCAACTCTTGTCTTTGTGAAGTTGTGGAATTTTATTCTGTTAGAAAAGAACAACGATGTTAAGGTATCTGACCTCGCCGATTCTCTATTACATTCCTTAAAGAAACATGAAAAACTTGAATTGGTTATTGAAGGATTGGCTTATTTGACGTTGAATAGTGCAGTGAAGAAAAGAATCAGAATCGACGAAGAAGCTATTGGTGTTATTTTTGACCACATAGTGAAACAAGATCTTTCCAAGACTGCGCTATATGGACTCGTGTTGACCATATCGAACCTCTGTAAAATAAAAGAAGATGATTCAACAGCGAAAAAACTCAAGAATGTTGCCAATGCTAATAAGCAAGAAGAGGAAGATAACAGCCAAATTTATCTTTTCAACAAATATCTTTTAACATCACATAAGGTAATCGATGTGATTTCGAAGGCTAAACACGAATCAAAAAATGTACTAATTCAATTTATCACCATTATTTATATGATATCGACAAACCAAGACCGTGAAGTTAAAGAAGAGCTTAGCAAACAGGGAGCATTAGACATAATAATTGGATATTTGATCAACAACAGCAAAGTCGAGAAAGGTGTAACGAAACCAGCAAATTCTGCAACAGAATCGATTGAAATTCGCAACCATGCCTTAAGAGCTTTGGCAAAGATACTAATAGCTATTAATCCAGCACTAGCATTCAAGAAATATGATATAAAGACTTGCATTCCATTTTTGGTAGAGTTATTGGGTCCTGACATTACCAAATACACTGGATCTCTTCAGAATGACCAGGATCAATACCTATATGAAATGACCAAGTTAGACCGGTTTGAGTCCTTGTTGGCCTTGACAAATCTTGCATCTGATTCTTCCACCCGTGCGAGTGTGGTACAGAGTGCTTTTGAACATATTAATAACTTAATTATTGATTCAGATGAACCAATTGTTCAGAAAGCATCTTGGGAACTAGTAAGTAATCTTATAATGGAACCATTTATGCTTGCTAAATTTTTCAATCTTGAAAGTAATGAAAATAAGAAACGCCTTGTCTTATTAGTACGATTACTTGATTCAGAAGACGAATCATTACAAATTGTTCTAGCAGGATTGTTAGCAAACGCAACCGAATTTGAAATGATTGCTCAGATTCTTGTTTCACACGAAGAAATTAAAGATAAATTGGTTGAAGTTACTGTCCACATTCTCGAGAATCAAAATAACAATGATCTCTTACTACGTGTGAGTTACATTATGCTCAATTTGGTTTACGCTGCAGCAAATTCCGGCAAACCATGGACTGATAGTCGCCTTATGAAGGCCTTGAAATCAGTAAAGGGCGATGGACAAATAAAGGAAATCGTTGAAAATATTATTGGAGTGATGAACCAATAAGAGTATAAGACTTTCCACTCGTAATTCGTAAACTTTAATTATAAACTTATAACACGAAGACGAAATGTAGATGTAAGGCAAGACTAGAATCCGATGCCTCTCCATTTGTGCAACCGAATTGGGTTCTAACTGCTACCACACAAGAAGCACGTATCCATTGAAATATCCCAAAAAGGCAAATACTCAAACCACTTCAAATATTCCTTCCATATAATGTGATAACAGTCTCCAAAGAGAACCAGATAGCACTAAAGCGTGCTCATATGTGTTGCTTCTTCTCCACCATAAATAGAGCTCTTATTTCCCATTTGTAACTCAACACTCAACTCAACTAGAAAACTAAAAATGGCTGCTCAACAAACTACTTCTTCAAATTCTAACAAGACTCAATCCGCTTCTAAAGATAACGGTGGATTCAGAGTTTACGGTGGCTTTGTTCCAAACAAGTGTGTGATTGTTTAAAATTCTTCCAATTTTGCGTATTTCAAGATAATTTACTTAAACCATAAGTACTTAAACTTGCACTGAAACTGTTACAATCTCTTGTCAGACTTTATTCCCTTCATACCCTTCATCTTATGTTCAGTTTTTATTTTCTGTTACACGAGCAGTTTATTATTGCTTTAATATATGTTCATTTTTTCTAGTTTTGTAGATCAAGGGCCAATATGATAACTAAAAATCTCACAGCCTAAAAATGGATTAATCTCTGGGCCAAAGTCTCGTCATTGTGCTTGGCAGATTCCACAGATTTTTTTACTTGGTTGGAAGACTTATCGTTGTCCAATTGGACACGAATAGCCTTATGCAAATTTGTCAAATAATCAGCATACCCTGGCGAACCATTGGAAGCCAAAGAACCATTAAGTGCATCGTGCACTAAAGCCTCCTTAAATTCAACCACGGAACCATCAATCCCTGGTCTAACAATTTGAATACCAGCACATCCTAAAGCCGGAGAACCGGTAATATTCTGAAAGTAGGCTACAATGTTTCTGGCCTGTTCAGAAATATGAGTAGCAAGCTCTGGTAACTCATCAATTTGAGGACTGATCTCTTCTACAGATTCAATATGTTCTCCAAAGATATCCTTAATAAGAAGAATATTAGATTGAGGATCAACCCACACGTAGACACGACTCCCATCACAAAGAATATAGATACCATATTCCATGCTTGAAGCAGAAAGGTCTTTGAAATGAGGCAATTTGAGACCATTTTGTTTTGGGAAACCATCGTCGTCCTCAAGCGAGTGTAACTCAACCAATGCTGGATACAAGTGATACATCAATCTTTCCACTGGCATTGTCAACATATTAAATGCATCGGCTAGTCTTGCATCTGCAGGAAGGCCAGAGGTATTCCTTAAAGCCTTTGTCTTAATGAAAGACAACATGTAGACAGGCAAATGCTTAATCGAATCAGGGAAAAGCAATTGGCTTGTCAAAGTGCGTTGTCTGTTATGCCCCAATTCACTCATGGCACGGTATTGGGTAAAAATTTCAACCAACTTACGATTGACAGACTCACGAAGTTCGGTTAATGGTTGCTTACCCATGAAGGAAAGAGTGTCACGAACAATGGTAGTCACAACTGCATTCTCATCGACAAAATTGAAAACATCCTCTAATCGTTCACTCACTGCTAGTACCAAGTTAATGACACGGACCTTTCTTACGCCTTGCGCATCAGTGTACAACAATGCAGCTTGGTAATGGCAATCATACTTCGTACTAAGTTTTCCATCATATTCAAGTAAAACGGTTATCGTCAGATCTTCACTCAACACTGGGATAACAGGGTCCTTAGCAGTACCAACGATGTTGACATCAGAAGAGGCAGATGGAACATAATATTGGGATACTTGAAGCCCGTTGGAGCAGCGCAATTTTAACTGTCCTTGGTAGCCGACAGCTTTCTGAACACTAGCCACAATTTTAGCAGTAAGGGCTCTGGCATCTCTCTCATAATCAAAATGAGCCCATCTAGTGATATTACCCCCCGTAACTGATGACAACCATCCAATATTTGACAAGTCAACTGCCGTAGACGAAACCACGTGGACATCCAAACCCACATTTTTTTCAGCAGCATCCTTTGCAAGTAATTTATAGTATTCATGATCAGGAAGTAATACCTTTTGCTCCACCTCAGGAGCTGGTGTTCTACCAATAGCCTTGTTATCCTTGTATTTGAGTGCGCCTGGACCCCATGTAGGTAAATTAGCAAGAATTGAGGTGATCTTACCACCTCCATATTGCTCCAAACATAATAAGGCTGTACGAAGGGCAACTGCATAGGCAGACTCTGAATCAGGAACAAATTCACCAGAGCACAACAGTTCCAAGTTGTTCAAGGCATCTTCGATGATGTTACGTGATTCCTCAGGGTCAGCAAACAATCCATCGTGAAATGGGACAAAAGGATCATCCAAATCAGAAGATATCGAGATTTGGGTGCTTTGAAGCTCTGGTGAGAGATTATAAAAGTGAAGTCGCTTGTCATAGGCAATGAGGGAGAACCTGATCAGTGTTTCAGTATTGAAAATAGCTCTTAACGAGTCAGCAACCAAAACAGGTAAGTTTTGCTTGATACTATGTTCTGAGATATCCACTAAGAATATATGGTGAAGTGGGTGAGTGTCTTGTTCCTTAAAATTGTATTCCTTTGGAACAATAAGATCGTAGACTCCTTTGTGAAGTTCAGGACGAGTGAATTTGTCGTACCGTTGGCCATTAAGATCAAGAAGAGATTCATAATCGGATGGGACAATGTTGTTAGGAAACTGACAAATGTTACAGGAAAATCTTCCATTTTGACGAAATTGCATTGATGGATTAATGTACGTCCGACAACGGCGACATCTGATTGGTCCATTATCAAGAGGATCTTCACTCTTCAAGTCACGGGTCATATCAACCACAGGAACAGGTTCCTCTGTGTCCAACAATGGGGCAAAAGGGCGGATTGTTACTGAAACAGGCAATTTTGATGCTTGACGAAGTTGCTCGGATTCCGGAACATAGTACATCGTAGAACGAATAAATTTAGACAGAGCTGTCCCTTGATCTACTGAGTGAAACTGAGTTGTTGCTTCCGGAGGGGAAACATTTTGGAATGTAAGGAACGATTTGTCTGACAAATATTCCACTTGATTTTCATAACGGTGATCCGAAAGCGAAAGTTCGCGGCCAGCAGTAGGGTTGGGGCCATTAGATGATATTTCTACCGGAACCTGATGGTTTTCAGGAGAAGGAGAAGGAGCTTGACCAAGCGAATTTGCAACAGGCAGAAACTGTTGAAATTGGCCTGGCAGTTGTTGAAATTGAGCGGGCAGTTGTTGAAATTGAGCTGGCAGTTGTTGAAATTGAGCGGGCAGTGGATGCTGATAATGAGCTGGCAGAAACTGTTGAAATTGGCCCATTGGTTGCTGCAATGGAGTTACCGGTTGCAGGAACTGAGGTGGTGCAAATGCAGGCGGTTGCTCCAACGGTAATGAATCGGCGTCGGTATGGAAAGCTCTTGCTGCTCTCTTCTTCTTCGTTCGAGGGCTGCTAACAGCAAGGTTTTGAAAGTCCCCAGAGAGGTCAGTCTGACTTCCATTCATGGAAGTATAGCCGCTTCCTAGTGGCGGTGGGGGAGGAAGAGACATAGATCAATGGTTTCGATGTTGACTACACGAATTTACATGTTGGTAAAGTGTAGTGATTCGCATCCTTATTAAATATGCAGGATTCAAAAAACCATTTGCCGACAAAAATTGAAAAATATGTGCACACAAGAAAATCGAAGTGCTTGGTCGTGCCGAGATCATGTGAGATTGACACTGCCAAGCCATTTTCAAAAAGGGCAGGGCGCATGTCCGAAGCTCGGTTTAATGCAAACGACATTCTACGACGAAAATGCAAGTCGCGGACAAATTGTAGTCTAAATAGTTGACTGGGATTCACCGTACTATTATAAATTTGCGACATTACGAAGCACGACATTTAATGACAATTATTATTTTTCGAATACAATTTACTGCATCTTGACAATGCTAAGAAAAACCAAGAAAACCAAAAAAGTCTGTCCCACAGAACATATATAAACGGAAATGCCCATAATGGAGTCTTCTGACTTCTTAAACATGGGCAACCTGCTGCTTCTTTACTTGCAGCAGAGTGATCTACCTATAAATTGTCTGGTATTTTCCTTGCCACTTGGATCCTTAGTGAATGGGAAATCAAATATCTCGGAGGGGTTTCTACCTGCTTACTACATCACCAACTGTCTGATACCGCTCTTGATCCAGTTAGTTTCGTCTCAGAACGTCAGCACATCTCTTCAGGATCACTCTAAAGTTGCCTCTCCTTATAACGAAAGAGACAATGGTGACACCTTCATTGCATTATTGTTTACTATATGTGGCACTTGTGTATCGTGCTGGATGCTTACTCTTTTGCTATATTTGCTGCCACGCCATAAACGTAAGCCGTGGGTGACGCAGATAGCAACAATATTTTATTCTATTGTCGCTACAGTTTTGTTAAACAGAATAACTGATGGGAGCAGAGAGGAGTACTACAATGACACTTTGGATATCATAAAACTTCATATTCAGCTTTATAACGGCAACACATACCGAATAATGGAGATTTTTTCCCAAATTATGAACCACATAGCGTGGATACAGATTGTTTGGCATATAACTCGTGTTAGATATCGTTGGTACAGTTTAGCAGTTGGCATTACTCTTGTGTTAGCATATACAATCAGCACAACCTACTACGAAGGGAGCCATAACTATAGATCATCGATATTCAACTCCACAATCCTACCCGATACTTTCAACTGGCGTGCTGTACGGTCATCGCTTAAGATCGCGATTCTAGCTTGGTTTGCAGCAAGTTTGGGCTACTACACCACTATAATTAAGAATCCACGCAAGGTATGCTATTCACGAAGACTTTTACCTTTGGGCATTTTTATTTGGCTGGTATTTTGCCTCCATGCCATCATCCATATTTTTTTGCTAACTCTTTACAGTAAGCAATGGCTTGTAAAAACATGGCTTTCACTTATTCCTTTCCTTTTGGAGATCATCATAATGAACACGGTTTGGGAATGGATATTCAATATAGAGTTCTTGGAAAAGCGGTTTGAACTTATGGGTGTTCTCGGAAGACGCATTAGTATTGATGATGTGTTGGATCTCAATAGAGCACCTGATAGACAACGGAGACGTTGGTTCAAGCGCCTGGCGATAGAAAAGATTAAAGAAACTTCCGATTCATCATTTTCCGACGGAACCACCATGAGAATCCCCACTACAAACATCGAAGAGGAGAAGGAAGTAAACGAGGATCAATTACTTATCCATCAAGTTCAGATTTCAGGAGGAGAGGAAGTTTCTAGAACACTACAAGGTTTTGAACCACATAACACGGTGACGCAAATGTCAACACAGGTGACTAACGGATTTCAAGTTCATGACTTTATTGAAACAACAAATCACCCTACCAGTAGACTCTCGATCGGAAACGTTGATACTGCAGGCAGTTTTGACGACGAATATGTCGAGTACGACATGTGGGATGAGGATGACGACTTGCCAACCGAGGGTCGATCGGCACCTCCGCCATTCCAACCACACACAGGCTTTTCTCGGGAAGATTATTGGCCTGACAATAAAAATTAATAGAAAGCATAGGATATACTACGAATATAAATGACTAGGATAAATCTAAAATCAGCCGAACAATTTTGCAACCGTGGCAGTAGAATATTGGAACACCACCTGCATATAAACAGAGCACATATCGGGAAAGTTCCCGAATCTTCTCGAATGCAAAATCATTCATATAAAAGGACACTTGATTGGGTTTACTGCGGCAAACAAGCAATGTTGAAATCTAGTATACGCAGAATAGTGGCAAGAAATAGTGCACGTAATGCAGCTTGTTACGTACGGCCGCTCACTACCTTGTTGGCATCCCGTACCATTCCCCCACACTTCACATCTTGCCACCGTCAGTTCCTGACCTCAAGCCGTAATTGGCTTCAGATGACTCAACAGAAAGAGGATACTCGTCCAGCATTAGAGAAGTTTGGGTCTGATTTGACACAACTCGCGAAGGACGGTAAGCTTGATCCTGTAATCGGCAGAGACGAGGAAATTAGACGAACCATTCAGATTTTGTCACGCAGAACCAAGAACAACCCCGTTTTAATCGGTAATGCAGGTACAGGAAAGACTGCAATCATGGAGGGTCTTGCCCAACGAATCTTAAAAGGAGAGGTTCCTGATTCTATGAAGAACAAACAAATTATTACTCTTGATCTTGCTGCCATTATTTCTGGAGCCAAATTCAGAGGCGATTTTGAAGATAAGTTGAAACAGATTTTGAAAGAGGTCGAGGAGAAAGAGGGAAGTGTAATCTTATTTGTTGATGAGCTCCATTTACTTATGGGGTTAGGTAAGGCTGAAGGGTCCATTGATGCTTCAAATTTGTTGAAGCCAGCCTTAGCCAGAGGAAAATTATCTCTCTGTGGTGCTACCACCACTGAAGAATACCGTAAATACGTGGAAAAGGATGCGGCATTAGCTAGACGGTTTTCTCCTGTACAAGTTAGTGAACCCAGTGTTCCTGATACTGTCTCTATTTTACGCGGGTTGAAAGAGCGGTATGAAGTTCATCATGGGGTGAGAATCGCTGATGGTGCGCTTGTAACTGCCGCTGTTTATTCCAACAGATACATAACAGATCGATTTTTACCTGACAAAGCCATCGATTTGGTGGACGAGGCTTGTTCCACATTACGCCTTCAGCATGAGAGCAAGCCTGATGCCATTGCTCAACTTGACAGATCAATAATGACTATCCAGATTGAATTGGAATCGTTGAGAAAAGAAGATGATCAGCTTTCGACTGACCGTCGTAAAAAGTTAGAACGGGAACTCCAAATCATACAGACCGAACTTAAAGAATTCACCACACAGTGGGAGGCTGAAAAGGCTCTGATTGATAATATAAAGAATGCTAAGCTGGAACTCGAGCAAGCAAGGTTTGACTTAGATCAATACCAACGTGACGGAAATTACGGGAAGGCATCTGAGTTGCAATATGCCACTATTCCCGAGTTGGAAAAAAGACTAAACGAGTTAACAAATGAGAGTAGTGTACAGTCGTTATTACATGACTCTGTGACATCTGAAGACATCGCAGCAGTAATTTCCAAAATGACAGGTATTCCAGTCACGAACCTCATCAAGGGTGAAGTTGACAAGTTACTTGACATGGAGGTGTTGTTGAAGAAGAAGGTTATCGGCCAAAATGAAGCCATTCATGCTGTCGCCGATGCTGTAAGACTTCAAAGGGCAGGGCTCACTAGTGAAAAGCGTCCAATCGCCTCTTTCATATTCTTGGGTCCTACTGGTACTGGCAAGACAGAATTGACCAAGGCTTTGGCTGAATTTTTATTCAACGATCAGCTGTCAGTCATTAGATTCGATATGTCCGAATTTCAGGAGAAGCACTCTGTGTCACGCTTAATTGGATCCCCACCAGGTTACGTCGGGTACGAAGAGAGTGGAGAGCTTACTGAAGCTGTCAGAAGAAAACCATATTCCGTTGTTTTGTTTGACGAGTTTGAAAAGGCTCACCAAGACGTATCAAAATTATTGTTACAGGTATTGGATGAAGGTTCTTTGACTGACAGTCACGGCAAGCACATCGATTTTAGAAATACTATAATTGTCATGACTTCCAATATCGGCCAGGAATTCTTACTTGCGGATAAGACGACCAGCGAGGATGGAAAAATTTCCGATTCAACAAAAGAGAGTATAAACGAGCTTTTAAAGCTGTACTACCCTCCCGAATTTATCAATAGATTGGATGATGTGTTGATATTTAATCGTCTCTCTAAGGATTCCTTGAAGAACATTTTGGAAATCAGACTAAAGGAAATCGATGACCGTTTGACAAACAAGAGGATTACTTTGGAGGTCACTAGTGATGCTAGGAATTTGCTCTGTGACTTGGGCTATGATCCTATTTTTGGAGCTCGTCCTTTGAACAGAGTCTTGCAGAAACAGATTTTGAATCCACTTGCCATGTTGTTGATCAAGGGATTGGTCAAGGAAACGGAAACTGTTCATGTTAATGTCCGTAATGGAAAGATCCACGTCCAATCGAATCACTAAATGTTATTCTATATGTAAATATGTCTATAATTCTTGTAAAACACTTTTATTACTTCAAAATCAATTTCTAATTTAACACTTTTCCAACGGTAGCACCATCGGCAATTCTTTTCTGACTTTCATCTACCTTTCTCAAGGATTTACCGCCAGTAATTTGAGTCAACAATGCTCCAATGTTGGGAGCACTCCCGTTACCACCAGAAGATGGTGGTGCTGCAAATGATGAAGGTGGAGGAGGAGGTGGAGGAGGTCCTCCGGCAGGTGGAGGAGGAGGAGGAGGAGGAGGAGGAGAGATATAAGATGAAACTGGGGGAGCTTCGGTTGGAACTGGGGGAGCTTCGGTTGGAACTGGGGGAGCTTCCGTCGGGATTGGAGGTGCAGTAAATGGAAGTTCCTGTGGACCTGGTGTAGCTTGTTCAGCATCCATAAATTCGGTGGAAGACAAACTGTCTGGAATCAGCAAAACATCATCATCCTGGGATGCTGGTGCATTAATCAACCCCAAATTGTCTTGTGACGAAGTCCTTGGAACAGGTGGCTCAACGCCAGACATATGGGCTTCTACAGCAGGAGCAATAATTTCTGGAACAGGAGCTTGAAATTGTGGAGCAGGAACCTCAACCTTTTGGGTGGCAACACCGGTTGGTTGAGCAGACATTCCTCCAAACAACAAATTAGCTAATTGGGCAGCACCTGCGCGATTAGGACCTTCATCATCACTTGAATTATCTTCTTGATCACTCCAACCATCATCTCCCAACCCTCTTTGTGAATCTCTTTGAGAAGCAGCCTTCTTTGGATCAATGGCAGGTGCCAGATTGGTCTTTTTGAAGAATGGGTTAGTGCTTGAACTAGAACCTTGTGTTTGAGATTGTGGTCTAGAAAATGGGTTATTTTCACGGGTACCACCTACAGAGGCTGGCTTTACAACTTCTTGAGCAGGTGCTGCATCCTTTGAAGCCTGTGTAGCAGCTTCTGGAGTGGATTGTGGGAACTGAGACGTGGTCTGGGGTAAATCTTTACTTTGTGAGACTGGGCCATAAGTAGGAACAGATGTCACAGGTTCTTCATCTGAGTCTGAATCAGCTCTATTTTCAATTTCTTCCATTTCTCTTCTAAGCTTTGCCAACTTAGCTTCCCTTTGTTGTTGCTTTTTAAGCGTACGCTCTTGTTCGCGTGCTTCCAATTCCTTCTTGCGCCTTAACAATTCAGCATACTCAGCATCATCTTCATCATCTGAGGATTCAACAGCCTTAGTATCGTTTTCTTTTGATTTTGGAGGTTCAGGTACTGATTGGAGAGGTTGAACAACTGGCTTTGGTTGCTGGACAATAGGCCTTGACGTCTCGACCTTTTGAACTGGGGGTTGAGATACAAGCTTAGATTCGGGCTGAGGTTCAGAATCTGGTTGATTAACAATCGTAGAACCATTTCTGCTACGTGAGATACCCAATTTGGCCAACCGTTCAGTCATTCTCTTTTCAGCTTGTGCCTTTATGTAAGCAGCTCTTTCTTCTGGAGTTTTGTAGCTGTTGTAGCTAGATACACCTGAAGTTGGAGTTGGTGAAGAAGAAACTGGAGTTGCGAGAGGTGATGCAACAGGAAGAGAGGCAACTTTTTCTATTTCTTTTGCCGCAAATGCATTCAATTCCTTAATGAATTCAGCAACTTCGTGTGAAACACCATCACCATTCAACCACTTAGAAGAGCCAACCTCGTCTTTATTCGAAACTTGCAAATTAGAAGCAGCACCATCTTCCAATTCCTTAATACCTAATTCAATGTCTTGTATCATACTTGATTGGTTATCACGTTCTTGAATTGCTTTGTCAGTTTCCTGCTTGACCTTCAAGTCCAAATCAGAGTTGCTGTTAGAGGACGTAGTTCTTCCAGTCAACGCAGCCATTCTTTCCTTTAATTTTTGCTTAGATTCATGCTTTCTTCTGTCAAGATCAGTGACTTGTCCGTTAGGACCAGTTCCCACAATCTCTTCAATGCTATCTGGCTTCCAGTCAGGATACTGTTTGGATAATTTCAATTTAAATAATTCAACCTTTTTCCTAGAGATTTCTTGGTTTACTTGTTGGATATTTGAGATCAAAGTTGGTACCTTGTCACGAGTAAGACGGTTCAATTTTTCTAATAAAGTTCTTTTTTCACCGAAAGAATCGTTAGCAATGTTGCTCTTGTTGACTTCATATTGCACATCATGAATTTTCCTCTTCAAATCTTTGATTTCTTGTAAGCTTCTGGAGTCAGTCTTCGAATAGTTGGAGTCCTGATCTTCTGCATCAAAAGCATCCAATAAAATTTTCTTCTCACGGATCAACTTCCGTAAATCATCAATAGACAAATCAGGGTCTGAAGAACTCTTCACACTGGTCTTTGACCCAGAACTGGAATTTCCACGACTTCTGTGGCGAGTTGAAGCAATATAGCCGACGTTATCATCATCATTCTTGAATCTCGTACCATCAGGTCTTGATTGCTTAATAACAACAGGTTTGGAAGAAGAGTTTCTCAAAGAATTTTTCATACTGTCCATAGTGTCTTGCAAATATTTGTTTGATGGTGGAATCAACTCAGGTGGTAAACGAAGTGGAATTTCCAACCCGTTCAACCTTCTGTACACTAAATGCATGGCCACGGCAAATTCATCTTTGTTTAACTTACCGCGATCATTAGTGTCAGCTAATGTCCAGATAGATTCCAAGTCAGGTCTCCCTAAACCGGACTTACCAAATACATTCAACGCAACGTCGCCATCAACGAAACCTCTTCTCTTGGTATCCCAAGCATTGAAAATACCATCATATATTTGCTTTTCTTGCTTGGTGATAGCCCATGTCACATTAGATTTCAAAGATCCACCCATAACGCTCTGTAAATTATTACTACTCAATTGAGCGTTTGGCAAGAAATGTTGTTCCATGGCATTTAAGCCAGGCAAGCCACCAGTTGGTTGGTTAACAAAACCCCATTCACCAGGTTTACCAGTTGGCTGTGCTTGCAAAAGTCCAGTTGGTTGATATTGGAAACCGTTGCCTTGAGGTTGAAAACCAGTCGCTTGAGGTTGGAAACCAGTCGCTTGCGGTTGGAAACCAGTCGCTTGCGGTTGGAAACCAGTCACTTGAGACTGGAAACTGGTGGGAGGTTGGAACGTTGATTGAGATTGGGAATTACCGCCTGGAGCGGATAAGCCACCATTACCAGTCTGCTGCAGAGTGAGCTGAGATTGAGATGGTGGAATTTGTTGTTGGAAACCGGTAGTCTGCTGCTGCAAATGTTGGAAACCCGTACCTTGTTGCTGCAATGGGCCAGTCTTTTGTGCTGGGATCAATCCAGCCGTCTGTTGTGGCTGCAACGGAATCAAAGTACCCCCACCAGTTCTTTGAGAAACCAATGGCGATGGATCAATAGGAGTTTGACTGAAACCCCCAAAACCGGTTTGCTGAGGTTGAAAGGAAGTCTGTGGCGTATTCATCCAGTCGTCAGTCTTTGGTGCAAAAGGAGTGTTGGCTAGAATCTTGTTAGGATCTTCAGGAACACTGAAATTGATAGCATCGACAAAGCTTTTGACTTCATTCTGCCATTTTTCAGGTAAGACGCCAGGAAGAGGTTCACCACGCTTGGACATGCTGCACAAGTGTAAACTCAATGCAAACTCAGGGAAAAGAAGAGAACCAGATTTGTTGGTATCGGACAATGACCAAATTTCAGCCAAGGTTACAGGACTCAAACCAGAACGTAACAAAATTCCACTGGCGGCATCACCACTTATAGTCTGCTCGCCTTTGGAAACGGCAGTTCTAAATAAGTGTTCAAACTTCTTCTGGTCTTCAGCAGTGATAAAGGAGAGACGAATGCTTGGGATCTTAAGCTCATTGTTTTCAATTATCATTGGTGCAGAGCTTCCAAAACCGGTAGGCTGAGACTGAATGAATCCTGTGGCCTGAGGCTGGAGTGATTGAGGCTGGGGATATCCAGTTTGCTGGGGCTGGAATTGAGCTTGTTGCAGTTGCTGTGGAAACGATTGCTGGCCCACAAATTGCTGGCCATATCCAAACAGCTGCTGCTGCAACTGTGGTTGATAAAGACCAGCGCTAGCGGTTTGCTGTTGGGTGGCTTGTTGGCCACCCTGAGGAAAAAAACCAGGCTGTGGAGCCTGGAACAGATTAAATTGAGGTTGCTGTCCATATCCAAAACCTGTCTGCTGAGGTTGAAATCCTTGCTGTGGCTGGGATTGACCCTGGCCAGGCTGTTGATATGGATTGTACATTAAAGTTAGTGGTCGTAGATGTGTTGAGGTTTTCGGTTGAACGTAAATCAGACCTTAATCACGTGCCCAAGGAGAGAGGTCCGAATAATTGACCTTAAATGGCCAGTGACTTACAGATTAGCAAGATGCAAAAGTGATTGCTGCGTTATGGTTGCAACCTCTTTTAAGTGTCTATAATACTTCATCCCAAAAGGAAATTTCTAGCAAGGTAACGTTGTGAAAGATTTCAACTAGTTCATCTAACCTGTCAGAGGTAAGCTCTTGTGTTGCAACTAATGTCTCAAGGGAATCTTTGCCCTTTTGGTGAGCTTCTACATACCAATCTGATGAATAGTCTGCAAGCCACGAGTCATATGTATCTGATTGAGCCTGACTCTGTAAAACTCCCAACCCACCTTGGAAATTACGTCTAATATTTTGACCATTTATTCCAGCTTCGAAATAGCCATGTAAACATGGTGCAACTGCTACCTTGATACCTAGGTAGTCTTCCCTTTTGGCAATTTCAAGTAAATAATTGCAATAGTCCAAACATGCCTTACCAGGACTAAGTTCAATATCCAATTCCATGTCTCTTTCATAGTCAATATTGTACTTATTGCACAACTTAACCTTATGTCTTTCAATCTCTTCAGTTATACTGGCAATGACTTTAGCCTCGTCGTTGGTTTGATGGTAACTTGGTGCCACAGAAGCAGCTACTCCATGTACCTGGGCATAGTTTATGAGGTAGTAATAATCTTGCTTTAAAAAATAAAGAAAGCGGTCAAACGGAAGTGAATTAGTTGCAAGCTTCTTCACAAATGGATGTTCTGTGTAACGCTTCCAATCATCTCTGACTTTAGGATGAGTCGTGAAGAAATCGTAAGGATTATTAAGTGAAATATTTTCCGCTTTTCCAACAACTACTTCACTAGCTCTTGTGCTTGGCCTAATGTTATGGTTAAGAGGCCCGTTTCCTAATCCAAGCTTTTTGAGTGATGTCATCCCTCGATGCACATAATCAATTGCAAGAGCAACAGATTCCAGTAAGGGTTTACTCCGTGCTAAATTGGAACTAATTGCAGATGCAAGAGTGCACCCGGTGCCATGACTATTTTTGGTGGAAATATACTCCGACTCAAAAACAGTAACTTTGTCAATGCTCGATTCGTACAAGATATCAAGAATTTGTGCACCCTTGGTACCAGGTATTGGAATATCTGAATAAACATCCCAAGGAATATGGCCACCTTTTACAAGGATATTGTCGCATCCCAAAGTTGACTGCAAATTTATAACAAATGAAACATACGAGTCTAATGATTGAATTAAAACTTTCTGTTTTACACCAGTAGCAATTTCATAAAGACTAAGTGCTTCTGAAAAATTTGGAGTAACCAAAAATGCTCTTTTAACTAATCTTTTGACACATAACTCAATTCCACCTTCATCGCTGAGACGCGATCCACTTGTACTAGTCATGACTGGGTCTAGCACAAGCCTGATGTTATACTTGAGCATATCATTCAAATAAAATTCCAATACTTCAGCCGCTTCTTTGGTTAACATACCTGTCTTAACAACTTTTAATGGCTGTTTAGTCTGTTCATATCCATACATAAAGTCATCCAAGTTGAGTTGCAAAATATTCTGTAGATGCGATTTAGGCGTCTTTTCTACACCTTGGACATGTTGAGTGTTTTGTGCGGTTAGCGCTGCAATTGTCGTAAGTCCATATACTCCGTGGGCTGAAAATGTCTTGAGGTCGGCTTCAATTCCTGCTCCTCCTGATGGATCAGAGCCTGCAATAGTAAGAACAGCAGGCAATTCAATTGGAGACGACTCTATATTGCGTAACTTGACAAATTGAATAGTCATTTTATACTTAACTAGTGATCTAATGTGGCCCCGGGCAGCACTTTATACTGGGTTACTTCCATGTTCCAGGAACTTAAGCGCATGTAGCTGCATATAATTTAATGCGCTAATAGTTCTGGTTGCGAGATATTTCTTCAAGTTTTTTTCCGTACGATTTTGCAACCACAAAAAAGGTAACTTAGAGCTTGATTTCTATTACCATATCTTATATCTAATTCTAAACTAATGTGGATTGGCAGTACCTAACTTGGTATAAAAATCAACTAAGTCCAATTCACTCTTCAAAGTCTCCTCTCGGTATCCAACTCTAATGTCTGGTACATTGGTCTTCTCAATATCGTTACCCAAGACACCTCCTAACATATACTTCTTTCCCAACCAATGTTTTTTGATAGACGATTCCCATCCAGATTGCTTGACCGAATTGCAGGCCAACTCACACATATCAACACCCGAAAGCTTATAAATCTGAGCAGCCACCGAATATTCTTCAATCAATGGTTCCTTGGTGTAGGAGAACTGAAGGGGATCATCTGTGGACAACGAAACATTCAAACCTTTCTTGAAGAAATTATAAAATGGATTCTTATCATAGGCCAAGAAAAGTGCATTGTTCGATAATGGCGACATAGCCAATCCAATTTGATCCAAGTAATACAAATACTGAATAAACGGAATCTTCCTAAGAAGAATACCATGAGAAATAGAGTGAGATGTCAAGAATGCAGAAATTAAATGCTCGGGATCACCAGCCTCCCCACAGTGAGGTCTCAACACAAATGTATTGTAGCCCAATTTAACTCTAAGGTTGTTCAATGAAGTCAAATTAGCAAACAAATAGTAAATATAGTAGGAATAAGGTGGATTGTGGTTTGAATCCCACCTTCCAGCTGGTGGAAAGTTTCTCTGCTGATTCTTTTCACTCTTTGATTCATCATCAACCGAATCAAAGCCAACCACACGCTCAAGAAAGACATGAAGTTTGGGGTGGGAGGAAGGATCGATACTGACTTCGAACAATGGCTGGAATAAGTTTTTGAGAATATCGTGAAAAGTGTTCACATTACCATTCTTCTTGTACAAATCGTACAATCTTGGAACTTGTATCAACCAACGTACATTGTGTGAAAATAACTTGTTGTCAACAATCCAAGCGGCAAGCTTGTCCCATTCGTCAAGGGATCTTCCGTAAATCGAAATTCTTAATTCAGTCATCTGATATTTGGATGATTCCAAATCATCAAACACCTGTTTGGTAAGTTCAGCCAAGTATTTTCCGTTAATAAAGTTGTCTGTCTTCAAGAAAATTTCTCTCAATCTGGATTCACCAATTGGATTATACTTCAAGTTGAATTTATCAAAACGATGGAACGTATCTGTATGCGCATGCATATCTAAGGTATCAATACTCAAATCATATGCAGTAAGCTTCAAAGATTCAAAAACCTGGCTCAAGGTTAAAATCTTGCCATCTCTGAAAATTACTTGCTCGTCTGGTTGCGTCTTCATTTTGTATTTTATGAATCTAAGCAAGTGTTTTTGGTTCATACAAGCAGAATGGTGAATATGAGTGTCAACTTTACGTACATTGTAGAAATCACGATGAGGATTACGCTTCGATTGTTTGTTCTCTTCAAATTCATTTAATAAGTTGTTCAAGTTCCATTTGGCCTCAAGATATTGGAGACGCTTGAAAGCAAAGGATTTTGAAGGACCATCGGATGAAACTTTGATAATTTTGTTCAAATCTGAGTAGTAATCTTGAAGAGCAGGTACTTCAACCAATTTTTCACCATTTTCGTCGACAACTCGGTAGATATCTTCCGAGTCGATCAGGAAAGAGTATTTGGTGGTAGCCTTTGGAATATGGCACTTGGAAAAGTCAAAAACCTCCTCCTCTTCGTTCGTAATGTCAATCTGGTTAAACTTATTTTTGGATTTATAAGTTGGTTTGGGAGGTGGAGGATAAATATTCCAGTTATCGGAGTTCTTTGGATTTAATTCATCATTTTGGACAGACAACTTTATGTACTTGTGACGCAAATCAAGACAGAAACGAACGTTTTGATATAGCTCAATAAGTTCAGCAGAGGGATATTCCTCTGGTAAAGCGTTGGCAGAAGTGGTTGAACTTTGGGTGTGGTTGTTGTTGTGAGATGCGATGGAAGGAGCAGGATGGTAGTTGCTCTTAGGAAACTGACGAGGAAAGTCAATAATTGATTGTCTTCTACGAGGAGCAGCATGATCCTCGGTGCCTTGCGAGCCATGGATCCCATGGTGGTGGCCATGACTCCCGATATGCAACGCTTCAAAGGTTTTCATCTTCAAATCATGGTCCTTCATGAATTTTTCTTCCGTAGTGGAGTAGTGTGTTGATGTGTATGACTTTGTAGCATCATCATCGTCACTATAGAATTGGTGGTCGTCGTGCTCAACGTCTGAAATATCGAGATTCATTGGAATACGGCTGGACTTCGATTTCCTCACTGATTGTAATTATGACAAATCACTGTATCCATATACAGGAATCACGGCATGGTAGTTTCCATGGCATTGTCATTGTATACCTAAACAGGTAGTTTATTACATTACAGATTCTGCTATTACAAAAGTCAATTCAACAAATTGCTGGCTTCTGGTGTGTTTTATTTTATGTATAGGCATTGATTTTGTTGTTCCTAATAACCAACCAAGGTCTGTCACATAAATTATGACACTTTGTTCCATTGACATGAATGATGCGCCTAAAAAGGCTTTTTTTCAAACTGGTCCAGTATACGGCTACAAGATTCACCACAGTATTTCACACATTAAAATATCATAAAACCAACTTATTAAATACTTAGTATACAAATACCATTGAGGTAAAAACAGCTCCCAAGATATAAGCAATGTAGGACTTACCAAACTTCTCCGATGATGCACCTGAACCAGTAGGCTTACTTGAAGATGTTGCCGAGGATTGTGACGTTGAAGAGCCACTAGAGCTTTTTACCACACTTGATAAAGGACTTGTAACGATAGTGGAGGATGTGACAGCTTCCTTAGCAACCAAAAGATTTTTTGTTGTGTTTCCCTTACCAAAAAGACCTCCCAAATCATTTAGCAAAGCTTGTCTCAATTGAGAATCACTAAGAGCTCTCTCAACGGTGTGTTGCAACAATCCGGATTTTAAAAGAGCACTCAAAAGTGGTTGAAGAGCAGTAAGGTTTGTTTGACGCACCTGGCTCCCGAAGTCCAGGAAAACACCTCTAAGAATAATAACTGTTTCGTTTTGGAAAAGAGGATCTTCAATCAATGCTGAAATGGTTGCTGGAAGCAATCCTGATCTCTCCACTGACGATAATACAGTAACTAGCAAATCCTGGATGTTATCCCTCTTTTGAAGATAGATGGCTTCTTCCTCTTCTGATCTCTTTCTGAAGCCAGTTGGAGATGCACCTCCGTAAGCAGATTCTAAGTACCCCAAGAAGTTACTCTGCGAGGAAGAAGCAATATTAACAACACCAGTAACAGTGGCAGGAATTGAAATTACTGGTGCGACCACGGTACTAGATAATCTGCCACTTGCCAGAGGAGATGCAGTAATTGACACCTTTTGAGTGGATGGAAGTGCAAGTGCAAACCCACTTGTAGATGATCTCAGAGTTCTAATTGAAGAAGCCGATAACAGTGTCTTGGTATTAGTGCTAGAATTGCCTGCAAGACCATCGAGAGTGATCTCACCCGAAGAAAGAAGCTTTTTCACAATGGACAAGACCGCAGGCAAAAACTTAGGATCTTCGATAGCCCCAGCAACAATTGAATAGGCCAATCCAGATTGGTCAAGTGCAACAAAAAATGATGTGGTGTTAACACGTTCTATATATTGTAACGAATCAACCACCACACTTTGGGCAATTCTTCTAGTTGTGTTGTGGGATATAATAAATTTTGCTGTTACAGGAAGAATATTAAGTTCTTTCAAGAGAACAAGTAAGTCATCCAAGTATTTAACATTATTGTTGTTAGTCAATAATTTATTTGTGAATCCAGCAATTCCTTCGAAGTTAATGGAACTTAGGATTTTTGGAATATCAAGATCTTCAATAAGGGATTCCACCACAGTGCCTATGCTTCTCTGAGAAATATCAACCTCAAATACCTCCGACGAGGGTTCAAGAGAAATGGCTGATACTGATGTAGCGGCAAATAATGCGGCTGCAAGTTTAAACAATCTCATCGTATGTATATAGTGGATGTTATTATTTTTGGGTATATATTGAAGTCACAGAATAAAAAAAAGAGATCGATAAGTATCTGGTAATCGGCAAGTTATATACGACTTCTCCGACTGCAATTGAGGTGAGACTAGAATAGTCCCTCACCTATTTAATCCACGCTATAGCTCAATTGGGAATGATCGGTTCCAATTTAATTACCCAATTAGGATACTAATGCTCACTAAAAGTTTTCCCAATGCGGAAATTATATATGAAGTACCCGAGTAGTTACTACAATCAGTAACGTATTACAGTTCTAGAAAGCTTGTAACATTTTATTTCTAAGGAAGGAGAACAATCGGTAATCTGAACCGTAGCTCGGTGCCCAAATTATCAAACCGACAAGGTTTGATTTGTTCATATGTATCCTGTACGTGTTCAAGTAACGATTCATTGGTTTCAGAAATCAGTTGTTGTGGTTGCTTGCCGAAGTCAAATTCATGGAGATTAAATTTAAATACTAAGTAATATTTTAAATTTAATAATGTCGATTGAAATTGTTGTGTCAAGTTACGTGGAATGTGCACAGAGCCATTGACTAATGAATTGTTTTTGTTCTTTGTTGCCGAATCAAACATTGCAGCCCCAAACGTGTTAAATTTAGAATTGGCAGTTACTCGATAAGTATTTTCATACTGGTCGGTTCCATATGATTCGAGTGCCTCCATGTGAACAAGAAACCCAACAACTTTCGTTGTCTCAGAATGGTCCGACGGATTGATGTCAACTATGAAATTGATATCATCACCAATATGGAAGTACGGCTTAGAGAGACTTATAAGACACATTTGCAGATTATTTACACGAAGTTGGTACTGTGTCTTAAGATGATGTGATAATTGAGGAATCAATCCTTCGCCATCCAGAGAATGTATACTTTTGCGTCTCTCTGTTGTAGAAATCTTGGGCATTGTGTAAAGATCGGATTCAATGAGTTTAGATAAGTCCTGAAGAAATGTATCACGCTCCTCATCATTGGGTATATGTGTTTTAGTGTGGCGAGTCTTGGAGTTATTCTTAACCTCAACAGGCTTCCACTCCTTATCAGTAATTGTGCTTTGTAAGTAATGATATTGGTACCATCTCTCGTGCGTACCTACTCTTTCGCCTTTAATTTCAAGGGGAAAGTATATTGCTGATGGTGTTAGAGTAGAGTCAGTTTTCTCCAGTAATCCTACTATCAACGAGTATTTAATGGAAACAAGACCTTGGTCACCCACAATTCCTGACAGTCGAGTATTGTAAGAGGGAGGAAGATCATGACGCTGGGGAAACTTTAAGTGGAAAGTCTTCGAAGATGAAGGTTCTAAGGTGATATCTGTAAATAAAAGGCTTTGGTTAGTTGCATAAAAGGGTATAATTGATTCTGTCAACTCCTCTGTGGGAATCTTTTCGGAAGAGTACTGCTTTGTTGAGTTAAACAGATAAAGTAAGTCGTAAACCAAGTGTCTGTATCTGTCATGTGAATCCTTTTCCTTGGGCAAGTCGTTGATTCCGCCAATCTTCCCTCCTATAATAAGCGGCTTGTTAAAATTGTCTTTTATGAACGGAATATTGTCAAGCTTAGATGCAATAATTTCATCTGGTTCTTCGTTTTGGTAATTGTGAACGTATTCGGTATTTTTCCACCAATTGTTTGTTTCAGAAGGGCTAAGGGCTGAGCCTAATGAGAACCGATAGTTCAATACGACGTATCCAGCCAATTGAACATAGCCTAGGAAAATTTGAACTTGCGGGTTCTGTTTTGGTTCTGTTGTTTGTTCATCTTGAAAGAAGGAAAACCATGAGCTTGTGGTAGGTGGATCTTCTCCATTTGCTGTGGGGTTGACCACGACTCTTTCACTCAGTGTATTCTGGAAAATGAGCAAATAACTGTCGCCTACTGATGCTAACGATACTTTGAGGCAATCATTGACTTGTTTAGAAAGAACAGCCGATAGGTTTTGGAGTTCAGACATGCCACGTATTAAGTTCGTATTGAGTTACTACAACAATAAATAATCAAATTATGCGTCAATTCTAGCGCGGTCGCGAGCTACATATTTTTACCTCTATAAATAAATGAGCGTCTTAACTAAACAGTTCCTCCTGGAATACTCTCGGGAACAGCAACTGGCTGTTGCAGTTGTTGTGTTTGTTGTGTTTGTATTTGTTGTTCATCTGCTTGTGGCTGCCCACTAACACCCAGAATTTGATGGAAATCCAAAATTTCACTGTACATCATTACTCTCCAGGTATCTACCGGCAAGTCTGCATCGTTGAAACTCCAGTCAAATTTGGACTCACAAACTGGTTCGTCAGTAGGGTCGTGGAAAGGTTCCATGTAAGGATGTTCCAAAGCTTGTGCCGCAGTAATTCTCTTTTTGGGGTCGAACTGCAACATCTTTTCCAACAAATATATAGCTTCTGGCTCAACGTGTGTGCAGTTAGCAAATCTTTCACTGAATGGAATAGGTTCACGTTTAGGCAATGATTGCACAAAACGTAATGTATTTTCAGACAAAATTGTCGCTATAACATCTGCTGGAGGCGAGCCAAGCAACTCGGTAATGATAGAAAACTGGTGAACGTGATCTCTACCAGGGAACAATGGCTTGCCTTCAATGATTTCAGCTAAAATACACCCAACTGACCAGAGATCAACCTCAGTGTCATATTTCTGCCAAGTAAGCATGATTTCCGGAGCACGGTAGTATCTAGTCGATACATACCCGGTCATTTGGGGATCTCTAATTCTGGCAAGCCCAAAATCACAGATTTTGAGATCGCAGTTCTCGTTGATAAGGATGTTAGAAGGTTTAAGATCACGGTGAATGACACCGGCAGAATGAATGTATTTCAAACCACGCAAGATCTGGTAGGTGAAGTATTGGATGAATTGCTTCTCCAATGGTCTGGAGGTCAACAAACGGTGCAAGTCTGTACCTTGAAGTTCATTAACAAAGTAAATGTCCTCAAGCGGCGACAAAAAAATATCATCCAAAGTGATCAAGTTTTCGTGTCGTAAGTGCTTGAGTAACTTCAATTCACGATAGGTTCTTTTGGCAAGAATGCTCGTCGAAAATGGTTTCATCACTTTCTTGACAGCGACATTCTGACCTGTGAGTTTGTCGACAGCCAGGCAGACTAATCCAAAGGCACCCATACCTACGGGGTTAAGGTCGGTGTACCTGTTGGTAACTTCGAAGACAGTACCAAAAATTTGTGTGCGAGTGAATTCTCCATCAGACATGACTGGAAAATATTATAGAATATTAGAAAGACTGATAAAGAACGATTAAGGATTATATGATAGGAGGTGAAATGAAGCTCCTTGTTTTTGACCACAATATATGAATGTTGGACTACTCAAAAAAATACCGTATTAGGGTGCGAGTATTAATTAGGTGGGCCGGGAAGCGAGTATGTGCGTGTGATTAAGAACCAGCGAGTATGTGGTTGCTAAACGGGAGATGGTGATGCGTTGGAAAAGGTTGGTCGCTTGCTAAGACGGTCTGGGGTAAAGCAGTTATTCTGGCACTGGTACTGATTATTAGGAAATTATAGTTGCTCACTGCGAGGAGAAAGAAAACTCGCCGAGTGTTCTACATACAGGAGGCTTGGGACAATTCTGCATTCGGGCGATTCAGTGTAAGCCCCGAGACATACAAACTATTTGATCACACTACAACCAATTACTGCAAAAGTTATATATGTCAAATGATTCAATAGCTAACCGCGAGATAGATGAGAGATAACGCATATGTGGCTCGGTTTTTTGACCCCTTCTTTTCTTTTCTTTTGCGAGCTCCACTTTTCCACAGCCGGGCACCCGCAAGCATTATTTTTTTTCCTGTTACCGCTAACATTTTTAGGACCGTGCGGAAATACGGCCAAATTTGTTTTTGTTTTCCTCTGTGGCTCTGTGTGCACGTCTATCCCGATCCCGTTTAATAATCTCTTCATTGCTTAGAAAGAAACCGTTTGCTCTAGCACTAAATCTTCCTGCAAAACCAATGCCTTCAATAGACGGTCCTGGTGCGTCTACCACCTCCTCATCGATCTCATTGGTCAAAACGATCATTGGAGCCGGTCTACTTTCCATGCCATATGCCTTTTCTACGGACGGTTTAGTAGTTGGAATTGTCATCATCCTCATTGCCGCTGCCACATCTGGATTCGGCCTCTTTCTCCAAGCATACGTTTCAAAGTATGTCCCTCCAGGAAATGCCACGTTTTTCAACTTGTGCTCCATCACATACCCAACGCTCTCGGTTGTGTTTGACATCGCAATTGCAGTACAATGTTTTGGCTGTGCCTTGTCCTACCTTGTTCTCGTGGGTGATATCATGCCTACTATAGTCACATCAGTTCCTTTCTTGACAGAGGCACACTACCGTACTTTTTGGGTGTTGGCTTCAGGTTTTCTTTGTGTTCCATTATCTTTCCTCAAAAATCTTGATTCATTGAAGTATACCTCGATTCTTGGTCTTGTGGCTATCTTTTATATGTCAATATTGGTGGTGAGCCATTTCTCACTTGGCGATATCAAGCTGAAGGGTAATGTGGTTTTAACTCCTCCAAATAGCAGTGGCTTGATTTCAACCTTTTCCATCATTGTCTTTGCCTTTACGGGACATCAGAATATGTTTTCTATTGTCAACGAAGCTCTGGATAAGTCCTTAACGGCCCTCGCTAGATTGGTGAATATGGCAATTGCATTATCATCGGTCTTATTCATCATTGTTGGCTTGGCAGGATACTTGACTTTTGGAGATAAGGTTGGGGGAAATGTGATTCTTTCATACCCAGAACATTGGACAACGACTCTTGGGCGGTTTAGTATTGTTTTTATGGTGATTTTTTCGTTTCCATTGATGTTACATCCAGCAAGAATCAGTGTTAACAATATCTACTACTGGATTAAGTCTAATTGGTTCCAAAAGGCCGACCCTAATGAGACTACTACACTTTTAACAGATGACGAGAGCGGTAGACCCAAAGCCTTTGTTGTTCCGTTCCCAGACTCTACATTTACAACCATTACCACTATTCTCTTGGTCCTTGGGTATGTGCTAGCCATTTCTATCGAGTCATTTGCATTGGTATTGGCAATTGTTGGAGCTACTGGTTCTACGGCCATTTCATTTATCCTTCCTGGTTTGTTTGGTTGGAAATTGATTGGTGTTGATCTGGAAAGGCCATCTATCCTAAAATACTTGTCATTAGGCTTGACAGGTTGGGGCTTCGTTGTCATGGTTGTGTGTTTGTATACAAGTATAGCTTATGCTTAAGTAATTTATTACATAATTTGAATACCAATAGAAAATGATTTATGAGCCTCCCCACATCAGATTGAAATCAAGCAGTGTAGCAGAAGGTCTACTTGAGTCTGTTGAAATGTCGTGTGAAGATGAACACCACCACCACGCCCATCTGCATGTTGCACCAATCCCCACAAATGCCTCACAATCGCTTTTGTCAAAGATCGATGTGCCACATGTCACTGCTTTAAATGTTGCCAATCTGGCTGATGACGTGCATAAATTGTTTCGAGCCTCGGATGAAAAGTACAAGCTTACTCCTGTGGTCAAGAGTGATTGTGACTCCCAAATTATCATTAACATTCCATTTTTAAATGGATCAGTTAAGCTCTTCTCATTAATTATACGTACCAACGGTGATCGTTATTGCCCGAAAAAGATACGTTTATTCAAGAATGATAAAACAGTCGATTTTGATAATGTGGAGACGAAAAAGGCTACCTTGGAGTTAGAAAACCCTCAGGTTGGAGTAATGTACAATGATGATGATGTCCCAGATGAAGTAGTTGACGATTCCGATTTTGTAGAGCACTACATACCACGGCATGTTTTTACCGGGGTGCAACAGTTGACAATATTTATTGAAGATGTGTGGGGCGATGAGGATGAGAGTCATTTACATTACATTGAATTAAGGGGTGAATATACTGAATTGACGAAGGATCCGGTCATTACATTATACGAACTGGCTGCGAACCCAGCCGACCACAAAAATATGACAGAGATTGAGAGTCGGAATTTCCAGACGAACTAGAGTGAGTGAGAAACTTGCATATTGTTTATAGCTTCAGTGAATTGGTGTATGGTTGTGTTTGTCCGGGGTAAGTCCGGGTTCCGAAGGCCCGATTAATATCTAGGAATTCAGACAGGGAAAAAATTAATACAAGCTAGTTTTTCTGTGTTGAAATTGTGGTGTCAAACAACTGTGGGTAATATAAGTAGGGAAGCGGTAAGAACGAATGTGGCTGAATTGGGTTGAGAATCCCTGTACTCACCTGGTCGTTTGCATCACCTTAGGTCGTGTCAGATTGCCAGAACCGGCACATAGAGCGAGAAAATATCGTACACGTGATTATGGCCCTCCGAAGTCCGAAGCGAACCTGGTGATGCCGAGTTGTCGCGAGTCGCCGTGGGTCCGACAGTATTTAAATGGATCCGTTTCTCGCCCGGAAATTTTCTTGAATTGAGCACAGCAATTAAATTACAATGCCAAAGTTAGTTTTAGTTAGACACGGTCAATCCGAATGGAACGAAAAGAACTTATTCACCGGTTGGGTTGATGTTCGTTTATCCGCCGTTGGTGAAAAGGAAGCTGCCAGAGCTGGTGACTTGTTGAAGGAAGCTGGTATCACCGTTGACGTCTTGCACACCTCTAAGTTGTCCAGAGCTATCCAAACTGCCAACCTCGCCTTGAGCACTGCTGACCAATTGTATGTCCCAGTCAAGAGATCCTGGAGATTGAACGAAAGACACTACGGTGCTTTGCAAGGTAAGGACAAGGCCCAAACCTTGGAACAATACGGTAAGGAAAAGTTCCAAACCTGGAGAAGATCTTTTGACATCCCACCACCAGTCATTGAAGACGAGTCTGAATTCTCTCAAGCTGGTGACATCAGATACAGAGACATTGACCCAGCTGTTATTCCAAAGACCGAATCATTGAAGTTGGTCATTGACAGATTGTTGCCATACTGGCAAGATGAACTTGCTAGTGACTTGTTGGCCGGCAAAACCGTATTG
The DNA here is from genome assembly GCA_030564025.1 of Teunomyces panamensis. Taxonomy (NCBI): domain Eukaryota; kingdom Fungi; phylum Ascomycota; class Pichiomycetes; order Serinales; family Debaryomycetaceae; genus Teunomyces; species Teunomyces panamensis. The sequence continues at coordinate 31,450 of JAJMKY010000022.1, read as the reverse complement.
GTTGCTGCTCACGGTAACTCTTTGAGAGCTTTGGTCAAGCACTTGGACAACATCTCCGACGAAGATATTGCTGGCTTGAACATTCCAACTGGTATTCCATTGGTTTACGAGTTGGACGAGCAATTACGTCCAACCAAGCCTGCCTACTACTTGGACCCAGAAGCTGCTGCTGCTGGTGCTGCCGCCGTTGCCGCTCAAGGTTCTAAGTAAACTGGATAAATAAACACAACTGAATCTATTCTAACGAAAAACCATGTGTAGACTTTGTAAGTTACAGCGTTATTCTACTTGTAGTAACTGATGTCTGATTTAATCGAGAGTATGGTTCTGCGTGAGGAAAAAAAGTGACACAAAATAAATCAAAAAAATCCGAAGAGTAACAACAATAATAGTCACCCGTTGATAGATATTAACACTGTCAAATCTACGAAGGGAAGATGGCGTTCAATTTTAGTTCCAATAATAACAGTACGGGTGGCGGATTGTTTGGTAGTGGTAATAACACCAACGCATCTTCTGCATTCGGTTCCACCAGTAATACATCAGCACCTGCGTTTGGATCAAGTTCCAATGCTTCTGCTCCTGCTTTTGGAGCAAAACCTGCTTCACCATTTGGGGCAACAACCTCAGCATCTACTGATTCCAAACCATCATTTTCTTTTGGTCAATCTGGTTCTGGTTCTGCTTCCACTGGCGGTGGGTTGTTTGGAAAGAAGGAACCTGAAAACCCCGCAGCAACCACTGGAAGATTGTTTGGCCAATCTGGTAATACAACTTCGGGATCAAGCTTCTCTTTTGGTAAGCCTGCAGAAGATAAGCCGGCTGCTTCAGGAGGTTTATTTGGAAGTAAGTCCACCGAGGCTCCTAAATTAGGTTCTGGTTTCTCGCTCGGTGCTGCAGCCACGACGAAACCCACTGAAAACTCGACAGCCAAACCAGCAGCAGGGTTCTCCTTTGGTAAACCTGCTGAGACAAAGCCATCAGCTGGTGGTTTATTTGGCGCTCCAAGTTCTGATGCTCCAAAGCCAGCAACTGGGTTTTCCTTTGGTAAGCCTGCTGAACCCGCTAAGACTACTGAATCTGGTAAGCCTACTGGATTGTCCTTTGGTAGTGTTGGCGAGAATAAAGAAGCAAAACCAGCATTCTCCTTTGGAAAACCCGTAGAAGCGGCAGAAACTTCTAAATTGGGGTCTGGTTTCTCTCTTGGAAAGACTGAAGAAAAGAAGGGTGAATCTGCACCATCTCTTACGTTTGGTAAATCAGCTGAACCATCTAAGCAAACTGGATTCTCTTTCGGAAAGCCTGCTGAATCCACCGAAACTACAAAAGCAACTAGCGGGTTCTCTTTTGGGAAACCAGCTGAAAACAAGGAGGCTGCTAAACCAACGCTATCTTTTGGCAAGCCAGCAGAAACAGCCAAACCAACTACAGGGTTTTCTTTTGGGGCCAAACCTGAAGAAAAGAAGGACGACGCCAAACCAACAACAGGATTTTCATTTGGGGCTAAACCTGAAGAAAAGAAGGAAGATGCTAAGCCAACTACTAGCTTTTCATTTGGAGCTAAATCGGAAGAGAAGAAGGACGATGCCAAACCGACCCTTACATTTGGTAAACCCACCGATACCACTAAACCGGCCACTAGTGGTTTTTCGTTTGGTGCTAAGGCTGACGACAAGAAGGATGACGCTAAACCCACCCTCTCATTTGGTAAGTCTGAAGAAAAGAAAGGCGAGTCCACAGCTGGTGGATTTTCTTTTGGTAAACCAGCAGATGCTGCGAAGAAGGATGACAAGCCACTGACGGGATTTTCTTTTGGTTCTAAGCCTGATGAAAAGAAGACAGACACTGCCAACCTGGCTACTAGTGCCACTTCTACTGCTACGGCTTCTACCTCCGTTGGCTCAACTTTACAAGCAACCAAGCTTGAACCACCAAAGGCAGTTTCCATCGAGAACAAGACTTTGGATGACTTGATAACAAAATGGTCGAAGCAGTTGACCTCCACATCCAAAATATTTGATACATACACATCTAAGGTGAAGACATGGGACTTAGAATTAGGAAAAAGTGCCGAAGAAATTACCAAGCTTCATCAAGATACTGTTGATGCCGAGGCTATGCAATCCAGAATAGATCAACATTTGTTCTTTGTAGAAAACCAACAGGACGAATTGGAAAAGCTCTTGGATAACTACGAACAGCAAGCTGATATTTTATTGAACAACGTTGAATTAAACTCCAGCCAAAACTTGGTTACGGATGGATCAGACGCTTCTGGTGCTCTGGGACATAACAGCACTTTGAGTGTCACCGATAGATTACGGGAAAAGGCCTACCACAATGCTGAGGTGTTGGACGAAAGGTTGGACAACCTCGGAGATAACTTGAGCTCCTTGATTAATGAGGTGAACTCCGTAAGTGATGCTTTTAACAAGAACTGGATCAATGAGTTTGCTCAGAAAGACGCTCTCAAGAAAGACGGTAACAACAAGAATACCGAAAATCCAATTGAAGAGATTGTCAAGTTATTGAATTTACACTTGGAAAACTTGAAGTATATTGAGAGCTCTCAGGATAAACTTCAGGAGAAGTTGAAGAAACGTCAGACTAAGTAGGAGGAATGATGTAATGTTACATATCGCTTGTATAGCAGAAATTCTAACATAAATCGAACGTGAAAAAACCATTTTAAAAATCCGCAAGGTTCGCACATGAAGTAATTGTGTGGGGTTAGACGAAATAAACTTCGATAAGTGGGCCCCATTCTCATCTTTGTTCAGTCGTACAATTTAACAAATGGCTTCACAAGTAATAATTCTTTATCGGCTTCTTACCACTCCAAACATTTCCAAGAGATTCTTGCTTCGCATGGCGCTATTGAGGGCAAAGAAAGTTGGATATGCTAAGATAGTCTCAGCAATTCTTGGGGCGTTGATCGTGGCCATATCGCTGTTTATTAAGGTTCCACAAATAAAGAAAATCGTGGGACCTAAACTGTTCGAGGAGAGAATTGCTGTGGCCAAGGGATTGTCGTTGGAAGGGATTAGCTTGGAGAGTGTCAACCAATTGGTGCATGTTGTTTTCAATGCCCAGAACAAGAACCTGTTCCTCAATTATGGTGAAAGTCTCTTACTTGCCCTTCAAAACGTGTTGATCCTTCTCCTCATTAAGTTCTACCGGTTACGAGAAAGCAATCCTTTTGAGTTACAAGGAAGTACAAGAGAAAAGTGGTCTCAGATCACCCATTTGTTGGTAAGACCTGCCGCTGTGATCTTAGGGACAACCCTCTTCCTTACCAAATTGGCACCTGTGGAACTCATTGCTGCGCTCCAGGTCTTTGGTATTCCTATAGGAATTGTATCCAAATTCCCTCAGATCCAAAAAAACTACGTCCTTAAGTCAACTAAGCATTTATCGAATATCACTATTCGGGCCAATATGCTTGGATCCTTAATCCGTGTCTTCACTTCGTCCCAGCAGTTTAGAGCGAACTCTAAGAACAAGAAGAGAAGATCAGGTGACTTGGTGCTATTAGCAGGTTACTCTGTAAGCTTTATTGTTAACTCCGTGTTAGTAGGACAATCAGTTTACTACGACAGTCTACAAAGATCTAGTAACAAAACTGTAGATGAACCAAATGAGGAAAAAAATGTGGAACCTACCCGCGAGGAATATGAAAAAGTGAACGATGAAGAATTTGAAGATACGGAAGAATGATCTTACAGTGACAGGGGTTTAATTAATCAAACTATATTCTTGTTATTTGTAAGTTTTTGTCATTAGCTCAATGCCACAATGTTACTTCCATAATGCAGTATATATTAAATAAGGTTGAATTCTTGCTTATCATCTGCACTTGAGCCACAATGTTAAATCCGCCAATCGGTAATGAAGCTAATATAAAAAGCATAGCAGATATCCCATAAGATCAACTAAAACACATCGTCATCTCTGTCAATTATGACTGCACCTGCTATTAAAAGTACTTCTGTTTTTACCCCTCTCAAGGTCGGAAACGTAACTTTGGAGCATAGAATTACCCACTTGCCAACTACAAGATTTAGAACCGACAATGGAGTCCCGTCTGATTTACAGTTACAGTATTATTCAGACAGGGCTGTTTTTCCTGGAACTTTATTAGTGAGTGAAGCAACTTTTGCATCCGCTAGATTAGGCGGATACCCTAAAGCTCCAGCAGTTGAGACCCAACAACAGGTCAAAGCATGGAAAAAGATTACTGACGCGGTACATGCAAAGGGATCGTTTATTTCTCTTCAGCTCTGGGCCTTGGGCCGTGTAAGCGATCCTGTCTATTTGAAATCCAAAGGCTTTGACTTAGTTGGTGCATCTGCTGTTTATAGCAACGAGGATTCGGAAAAGGCTGCAATTGCAGCTGGTAATCCACTTCACCCACTTACCGAGGCCGAAATTCAAGAAATTGTCCAAAGTGATTACGTTAATGGGGCTAAAAATGCCATTGAAGCAGGCTTTGATTTCGTTGAAATCCATTCTGCTAACGGATACTTATTGGAGCAATTTATCAATCCAGTTTCCAACAAAAGAACTGACAAATATGGTGGTTCCATTGAAAATAGGGCACGGTTCTTGCTTGAAGTGGTTGATGCGTTGACAAAAGAAATTGGTGCTGACAGAGTTGCGGTCCGTCTTTCACCATTTGGTCAATCCTATGGTATGTTGGGCGATGAAGATGTAATTCATCCGAATGTTTCCCACGGTTATATTATTGATCAGTTGCAAAGAAGAGCCAATGAAGGAAAGGGATTGGCATATATCAATGTTATTGATAATCGTCCGTTAAATGGTTGGAATGATATTGAGCTGAAGGACATTAGTTTTGTACAACAACTTTGGAAAGGCGTTATTCTTAGAGGTGGCAACTATGCTGATGACAAGAAAGACTGGAAGAAAATTGTTGAGGATACTGCTGATGAACGTACCTTGGTTGGCTTTGGTAGACACTTTATTGCTAATTCTGATTTGGTTGAAAGAATTGCCAATGGGCATGCGTTGAATGAATATGATAGAGGTACATTCTACACTAGTGATAACTACGGCTACAATACCTATCCACATTTTGCTGAAGAGAGGGAGTTAGATATTGAGGCATCACGCAAGCAAGTACCTCAAGCATTGGTCTGAACTTCTATATATAATCGAATAAATACTTCTTTTTAAAATTATTATTAATTAGGAAGGTTAAACTAAAAAATTCGTGGAGATTTTGTTGTATTTGGTTGTTAAGATAGCTGCGAAAAGTGACTAATAATATATTATTTTGCAATTCATTGTTGATCAGAAATATAAACCAAGCCTCATGGCATGCGACTTTGCGATTTCATTCGACGCCAACTATTCGAAACGATAAATCTAAACACTCAACCTGCTGGAAATTCTATTTGTGAGATACAACGGTGAATGTGAAAAAGTAGAAAGATATTTTTAAAACAAATCTGACTAGGGAACTATACACTTTACCACATATGTGTCTACATACTAGTGGGCTAAGTGCCTTCATTGGTTGTTTATGAGCCATTTTAATTCAAACATAATTGAGCTACAATCTGATCACAAATCGCCAATAGTTCGGATCGTAGTTAATAAATAGTATTTTGATTATTTGTAAAGAGGTGCTGCGCATGTAGAAATAATGTTCGTTCAATTTGTCATCAAGCAAATCCCGCACTGATAACACACCACGTCTAGCATGCACACAGCAGAATTCCTTCCAAGTACTGGCACAGACATATCGTCGATCCTCCAAGGTGGATACCACCATCCACTTTCACGTGAATGGCAACAGGAACGTCAGCTCACCAAAAACATGTTCATTTTTCCACTTTTCGTATCGGATCAACCCGACGAAGAGTCGGTTATTCCTTCTCTTCCTAACATCAAGCGGTACGGAATCAACACCATCATTCCATATGTTAGGGGATTGGTCGAGAAAGGATTGAGAGCAGTTATTATCTTTGGTGTTCCTCTTGCTGAAGGAGCCAAAGATGAAGTAGCTACTGCTGCTGACGATCCTGAGGGCCCCACCATTCTCACTATCAGAGCGTTGAGAAAGAACTTTCCAGACTTGTACATTATGTGCGATGTCTGCTTATGTGAATACACCTCCCATGGACACTGTGGAGTGTTATACGAAGATGGTACCTTGAACCGTGACCAATCGGTTCGTCGTATCGCTCAAGTTGCTGTCAACTATGCCAAGGCAGGCGCCAACTGTGTTGCTCCCTCTGACATGATGGATGGTCGGATCAAGGATATAAAGACTGGTCTTATCAATGCCGAGTTGGCTCATAAGGTGTTGGTGATGTCATACTCAGCTAAGTTTAGTGGAGGATTATACGGTCCGTTCAGAGACGCTGCTGGAAGTAGCCCCAGCCATGGTGACCGTAAGGCTTATCAACTTCCTCCAGGAGGTGCTGGTTTAGCCCGTCGTGCTCTACTTCGAGACATGAACGAAGGAGCCGACGCAATTATTGTCAAGCCATCGACCTTCTACTTGGACATTATTGCTGATGCTGCTAGATTGTGTCACGATTACCCAATCTGTGCCTATCACGTCAGTGGAGAATACGCTATGCTTCACGCAGCTGCTGAAAAGAACATTGTTGATTTGAAAGCCGTTGCTTTCGAGTCACACCAAGGATTCTTAAGAGCTGGTGCACGTTTGATTATTTCGTACTTCACGCCCGAATTCTTGGAATGGTTAGATAATTAAATATAAAATTTGTATATAGTCTATGCAGCAAGTTGTTGTTTTGTTGTCTTTTTCTGTGGTTCTTCCCGTTCCTGTGGCACAGCCTGTGGAGCGTCGGGAAGAATGACTGTAGGTGCGTTGGGCAATTCGACTTTACCATTAACTTCGGCATGCAAACGGTTGAATTCTTCATCTACATCAGCATCCTCAAGACTGAAATTCAAGGCATCACTGACCTCATCGACCTTCACACGTTCTTCTTCCAAGTCGTCCATAACTTTATCGATTTTGTCCACAGATAATCCTGAATTCAATCCCTTTAATACGCTATTTCCGCGTTCCAAGACAGCTACTAGATCCTTCTCTACCAACTTATGTTCAATAGTTCCAATCACCGTCTCCAAGTTATCTAACAGAGCGTATGTGCTCGTGAGAAGTTGTTGTTGTTGTTTCTTGCATTTGAGATAGAACTTTGCACGATCTGGCTGGTTGTTCCTGATCGCAGCTCTGGCAGATTCTGTCAGCCGATCAACAAGTTGTAGCTGCCTTTTCTGGTATTGTTTGATCTTATCGCGTTGCTGCTTTAGCTGGAATATTGCTTTATCATTAGAGGATATCGTAGGAGTTGATGATTGTTGCCCCATGATGACGAGGATTCCCGTTTGATGAATAGTGCGAACTTTACAAAAATCTAAAAATGGTAAAATAATATAAAAAAATTTATAGTCAAATAAAAAGAACAAAAGTTCACAAAAGACTAGATACCTAATAACCAAAGTATATAAGAAAGCACTTTCTTTGGTTGAAAAGCATCTACTATTGAAATTGTGGGGAACGCCGTATGATTGTAGGATGGAGGATAGTCACTATTTTTCTAGGAAGCCATATACCTGAACTGTTCTTTTTGTGCGACTGTCATTATCCCGTTTTGGGACGACAGCTTCTCGTTTCCCATTTGTGTACGGATTAGGCGAAATCATAAATACCACTCCGCTACCAAAACGGCATTCTAATTAGGGTTTTCATCGCACTATTTGTCGAGCAATTTTGGAGAGGAACCATAACCAAACACCAGCCATTGTATTCAACCATTCCTTACCATACTTCCTAGCATATACTTGGTCTTAAAGTCTGTTTCTCTGCCAGCCTCCCTTAATAATACTTTAATATCTTCATTCTTGCATCCAAGTCGGTTGGTTTTTTCATTTGTAATCACATCAAGACCAATAGCCGACTCATGTCACTTTACTTTGACTCTCCAACTTCACCGATGAAAAATGACCCTCCAGAAATCCTAAAAAACCCAAACCCAAAGAAGAGAAGCTTCTACCACTCCCCTTCGAAGGAGTCGCCCGGTAAACGGCTCTACCTCCATAGCATGAGTCCCAACGTCTCACGATCCATGATATACTTGCCAGAAAACAAAGAGAAGAAGGAAGAAGTACCACAAAGTGAACGCCAGACAACCCAAAGCAAGCCGGCCATAGGTACCTATAATCGCCCACCTCTTCTCAAACCACTGATCTCGAATCCTAGATCCAAATCAACGGTATATCTTTCCAACAGATCACCAAAACACAAATTGAGGAGAACAAACTCACTCCTCACTTCATCTTCATCTGATCTTCTTCAGCAATTAGCATCTAATTCGTCCGATCGGTTTATTCCTTCTCGTCATAATTCAACCTCGGGCAAACTCCACTTGAAAACGACCACACCTCACCCTAATGCATCCCCTGAAACCCATATTAAGGCTCAAACTTCTCGTATATACCAACACCATGTAGCTGAAGCATGTGGATTGGAAGTAAATTCCCGAGTATTGTTATATCAACCGCCACCACCAGAAAGGAAAAAACCCATCGACTTATTTAGTCACATTTCTGGGAACAACTCCAACCTGAAGAGCAATATTCTCAGTAAAACATCTTTGCGACCTGCGGTTGCATCGGCCAGAGCAAAGAAGATCCCAACTGCTCCAGAAAGGGTCTTAGATGCTCCAGGCTTGGTAGATGATTTCTATCTTAATCTTCTTGCATGGTCTTCGACCAACTTGTTGGCAATTGGACTCGAAGACGCTGTATACGTCTGGAATGCCTCAACAGGCTCTGTTGGATTGCTCTGTGAATTTACAGAGAAGACCCTTGTTACTTCGTTACGGTGGTCAGACGATGGCTCATATATTTCTATTGGAAAAGATGATGGCCTCATTGAAATCTGGGACATAGAAACCAATACTAAACTCAGAACTCTTAATTGCGATGACCATCATACACGGATAGCCTCCCAGGGCTGGAACCAGCATGTGTTGACCAGTGGTTCTCGCATTGGAAATATCTATCATTCTGACGTAAGGGTTGCTTCGCATGTCATGAGCCGGATGACAAACACACATAGTGCCGAGATTTGCGGACTCGAGTATAAAAAAGATGGTCAGCAGTTTGTTAGTGGTGGTAATGACAATCTAGTTTGCATCTGGGATGCCCGCCAATGTCATTCTCAGCTGAATTCGCAGCCATTATTCACAAAAACTAACCACCGTGCAGCAGTGAAAGCTTTGTCCTGGTGTCCATACCAGTCATCGCTATTAGCCACTGGTGGAGGGTCAAGTGATAAAACTATTCATTTTTGGAATACTACTACAGGTGCCCGTGTAAACACTATCGAAACAGGTTCTCAGATCAGTTCTCTAAACTGGGGTTACGCCGCGGGTACTGGTATGGAAATAGTGGCTACACACGGCTTTCCAACCAACAGTATTTCGCTATTCAACTACCCAACACTTCAGAAAACGGGTGAGATTTCTGGTGCCCATGACTCTAGAATCTTGAGTAGTTGTTTGAGTCCAGATAATTTGACATTGGCCACGGTTGCTGGTGACGAAAATTTAAAGTTCTGGTCATTATTTGATTTATTCAAACTGAAAAGAAATAGTTCGGATATTGGCGAAGAAAGTGTCATAAGCAAAGATGAAAACTCCATCAAGAAAATGATGAATATTAGATAGATAATAGACAATAGATTCACTTTTATAATCCACGTAGTATCTTTTTGCAATTTCCTGCAGGCAGCAAGTGCCATACTAACCTTTAATTTAAGAGATCAGTGACGAGTTACTTTTCTACCATGTCCCGTGATCCTACCAATACAATTATTGTGACAAGGTTACCAGCTGAAACTGTCGAGAACCCCAGTGAGATTCTCAATTATCTTGCAAAGGAAAGGCATGTTGTTGAACTAGTGGCTCTCCCTAAGTTTGACCGCGTTTTGGTCATATGTGAGAACCAGCAGGTGGCAACTAGAATGCTGGAACTTTTAACTGAGAAATGGAAAGAAGCAAGTATCAGCTTCAGCTTACGGGATAATAGTTTCAGTCCCGAACTTCAAGCACAATTAATGCAGCAAAATGGGCAGACGTTCCCAGAGACTGATGCTATAGACTACTTGGAGCTTCCATCAGAAGTAGGCAGCAAGCGGTATCTCATTTCACCCCCACTTTCTCCTCCTCCTGGGTGGGATCAATGGAATCGGGTTGAAGAAGGCCCTAATGATAAACCTGTGCATTCTCCGCAGGATTTGGCACATTTACTCTGGGAACGGTTAGGTGGAATCCTGGGTTCTACAGTCCACAAATATGAAGACGAGAAAAACGAGATTGAGTACTTGCTGAAACCAGAAGTGTTGTTTCAGGACATAGAAAATGGCGTTCCAGCGATTATGTTAGACTCCGTAAAGAATAGCCACGTTAACGATACCAAACCCAAATCAATAGCCAAAACGGCCATGCCTCCTACATGGTGATACTGTAATATTATCTGCAGTACTGATGGTGTAAGTCTTTATTTTTTTTTCCTTAGTGAATTAGAGATGAGCATTGAAAAATTCATCCTAAACTAATACGTGAAGAACATAGACAAGATGGTCAAAAAAACGAAAGTTGCTGCGTCTCCAAAGACCACCGTCTCTGCTAAGAAGAGAAAAGCTACCCTCAAGACAGATTCCCCCGCCGCATCACCTTCTGCCAAGAAGACTAAGAGGGTTGTGGAGAAAGAGCCTGTTAAGAAACAAGAATCAAGTTCGGTAGTGCCATCCAAGGTGGCAGCGAAGGCTATCTCAGAATTGATCAAATACAACAAGAAGGAGAAGGAACCAACTGATAAGCCTTCGCTCTTTGAAGATGACGATGAAGCCCAATCCAAGAACACTTTCTACGTACAGATCACCTCGAAGAAATTCTACTCTGACAGAGTAAACTTTAAGCCAAAGCTCATAAAAGTCACTAACTCCATTTATGATCAAGAATCCGTTAAATCTTGTTTGATTATTCGTGATCAGCTTGTCACCACGAATGAACAATTGGAAAGCCTCGAAAACGAAAAATTACCTACCGTTAGTCAAATCCTCCCTATAAAGACTTTGAAGACTGAATACAAGCCATTTGAGAAGCGTCGTCAATTATATCAAGAGTATGACTTGTTCATTGTCGATGACGCTGTGTTAAACTTGATGCCTTCCTTGTTAGGTAAGGCCTTTTACGATAATGGTGCTAAGAAGGCTGCCTTGCCCATCAGAGTAACCTCCACAAAGAATTTGAAGGAATTGTCTCTTGTAACTCTCAAGAATCAATTGGACAAGATATTGCAGAGTACATCTTTTCTTCCTCCTGTCGGAGACAATGTTGTCGTGAAGATTGGTTCCGTAACCGGTTCTTTTGATGAAGAAAAGTTGGCTCAAAATTTGCAGGACGTTGTTGCATCATTTGAAGCTGATTCCGTAAAGAGTATCTTCTTGAAAACAGGCGACTCGCCATCTTTACCATTGTATTACGCTGAAAAGTTGTATAATGAAGCTACCGATGTTGTCGAGCATGAAGAAAAGGCCGAGAAGGTAGTTGACGATAGCTTGGATGCCTTCGAGAGAGGTTTGTTGGAATTGGGTGCTCCCGAAGCAGTTTCGAAGATTATTGGTAAGAGTGCTGGCAACGAAAAGAAGTAAAAAGTTGTTCACAATGAAGTAGGACTAGTTAGAGCATTGTATACGAGCAAGTAGAATATTGCTCGAAAATAATAACAAGATTTATTGTAAATGCTGGCCGTCTTAGGTGTCAAAACAAGTACTCTATAAAAAAAGTTGCCAAATTCTGTTATAAACAAAAAAGTAAAATAATGCCTTCAGCCAGATTCGAACTGACGATCTCCTCATTACTAGTGAGGTGCCTTACCAACTTGGCCATAAAGGCTGTTTACATAATCCCTATCTCTAAGAAGCTTAGACTTTGCTTAAAATTTGCTGATATAACAGTTGGCTTTTATTTCAAAATAATTATTTCTTTTCTTGCATCCCTAATTCATAGATTGGTATGAAGTCTATCTATATAATCGACAAGTCTCTCATTTATGCAGATATAGAAAAGAAGAACGATACCTGCAAGCTTCGTTCCTCATGGCCCAATGGTCAAGGCGTCTGGCTACGATAGTAGTTACTTCTGTGGAACCAGAAGATTCCAGGTTCGACTCCTGGTGGGGAAGCTTTTTTTTACAAGCTACTATTTGCACCTCTAATGTTTCCAATCAAAATAAACTAAGAAAATAATAAGTCAGTTACAACTTATATGCTGGCTTCTCAAAGAATTGCTATTAACGTGTTGGGAAAGTGGGTATCAGTTTACACACATCACTGAATATTTGAGATTTTTTTGAATCCTGTACATATTCTGCTGCAACTGGTAACGCAAGAACTTAATGTGGATTATCACCCACCAGGGAAAGAGTATGTCCTTTTACAGTAATAGACTAGTGAATATGTGTACTAATTTATGCACTGACACTATCTTGTTTGGCCATTTAACTTACTAACATTAGCGACACCATTGAAGTCAAACCATACATACTTGTTGGGACGTGACGTTGGTTGTGACTTCATAGTCAATAGCAGTCTTGTATCAAGAAACCACTTGGAAATACGAACAGGAAATACCGACACACATCTAATTGAACGAACTAGTCTTCGAATAGGTATTCTCTCTCGAGCACGAAGTGTGATAAATGATACCGTCTATAAATTATCGAAAGGCAATCCCGATCCCATTCATTTGGACTTAACAAAGCAGGATGATATCACCATTGTCTTCAGGTTAGAACCAGAACTGGAGATTACTACCAGTATTTGTTGGTATGACCTCAACATTTTTACGAACGAGGTTTCATCTATAAAGCACCTAGGGGAAACCATTGATCTCCGTATTGTAGATTCCCCAGAATCAGCAACCCATTGTTATTCAACAGAAGAAGAATCAAGCCACATTACAAACTTGGCAATGCTGGTCGCTATTCCCGTGCTTGGTAAAGAATGGACAGATTTTATCGAACAAGAGCCAGACAATGTTGAGGAATGGCTTCTAAACATTGAGTTTAAAAAGTTTTTACCTCCTACCTTAGCTTATTTGATACCAAAATCCCAAAGAAAAACTATCTTAGATGGTGTCTGCATTGTTTCCTTCAATAGAGGTGACGTCTCCGACTATTTTACAAATCTCTCGGGTAGATTTGTTCTTTTTAACAGAGAAGATTACTTTTCTGATACTATCAACGAAAGCAAATTAACTAGAGATATACAACTTCAAGGTCAAAAAGTCGTCATTTGGAACTTGGATGATGAAGCACAGAATTCTAAAATGAACCTATTTCTTAAAAAGCATGGGTCTAGGGTAGTTACAGAGAGTGATATTTTTGAGATTATCAAGTCTTGCTCCACTGACATCTTACCATACTTCACTTCAAAGAGAGAGTTGGAGGATTCGCAACCTTCTTTAAGAAAGAGAATAAAGTACCAGAAAGTTGATAAGATGCATTTCTTTGATTTCAGTGCTCCTTCGACACAAAATCCATCTATTTCAGAACCTGAGAGTAAGCAAAAAGAGCCTATTATAAACATAGACAATGAACCAGCACAGCAAGTATGTTCAGAATCTGAAAAAACAACACCAACCCTAGCACAGCCCTCATCTACGATACCTTCAAGTCCTGCTACGGTAAAAGAAATATCCGTTGCTGTTGCTAAAAACTCACGAGCAATAGAACAACAAAATAAGAAACATCATAAACGAGGAGTTGAAGATAATCAAGATTCCGTTAGACCTACGAAGATACCTAAATTCATACCACTGGTATCATTTGCTGATGCGGTAAGGTCTACAAAAAAAAGTGCAATTGAGGATATCAATGAGGAGCTTGGGATTCAGGAACTAGAAGAATTTGATTCAAGTTTGCGCAATCTTGCCATTGTCGAAGAAGTTGAGTTCAAAATAAGACTTCCGCCAGTACATGCGCCAAATGACAACTATGAGGGACGTAAAAACTTCAAAAGATTCAGGAAGAATTTGAAGGTGAGAAACGTTACCAGGGCATTTGTTGAGATGAGCACTGTAACCATTAACAACGATATCAAGTTTGCGAATTCAAAAGCTCCCGAATCTAATTATGGCGTCGCAAATGAAGTTGTACTTGCAAAGGATTTCAATGGCCATATGAGTGAAGTAAAAGGCTTCCAAGCAGAACTGGTCGGTTTGTTTGTGAATGGTGATAGCGATGACGATGATCAAATTATATACAAACCATCAAACTCCAGAAACTCAGGTGTTCCCTTACAAGATGGCGATGTCAATTATGATGCCAATGTTGCTGCTGATGATGATGATGATGATGATGATCAACCTAGGTTTGGGTTTAGTCGCAGATAACAGATTAGAGCAAAATGCCACAATAACCGAGTCTCCTGAAGTATGTGTTATGTGACTGGAAGTAGTCTCTAAAAGTGTCAATGTGGTTGAAATCTCCCTTAATACATTTCTCGTTATCTCCAGAGATGCAATCAATTACTTGATCAGGATCTGGATTTACTTCGGATTGTGAACAATTTAAGTAAATTTGATTATCAAACTGATGGTAGCGGCTTAAGAAATTGTTGTTCCGAGGAATTGTAGTGACAATATCTCCCTTGTGAATAATTCGAAAGTATTTACGATTAAAGGAGCCGTGTATGGGTGTATTGTGGCTTCCCATTACTTGGTCAACCCAATTTACAAACGGTCTATTGCCAACTAATGGTTGCCCCATTGTTATGAGTGTTAGTTTGTCATAACCCAAATCAAGGAAATGTAACCCTAGAAATAGACCAATTGAACCACCCAAGGAATGACCCAAAATTAGAAGTTCGTAGTTTTCAGTATCTAACTCTCGGTCCAAAATGTTATCTATCACGGAAAGAACATTTAGGTAGTAATGAAAAAATCCACGATGTACCTTACAGTTATCTCCGCAAGATGGTAAGTTGTAACACAGGTTTCGATATCCAACCATATCTACTTTCATATCAGTGTATGTATCATGGAGTGATCGGGTTCCACGAATTGAGATAATAACAGTCTTCTTGGTCGGGTCTTGGCCTTCGTAGTGGAATATATTTGAATTTGTAGTTGCTATATATCCTGATGTAGAATCCTCGCACCACTGATGTACAAGAGTTACGTTTGGAAATCGCTCTTCGCATTGTAGATTACATTTGAATGGTTTGCTGATTCCTTGTCCTGGGGATACACAATACGCAATGTCGATAAGGTGGGCATAAGTGAACAAATTGTTGTAAATCGCTTTTTCAATTGGTTGGTATTTTGATAAGGATTGTATTATTGTACATTGGACAAGTCGTACAAGTATAGAAATGAATAACATGTAATATATAATAAGTTAGACGTTGTGCTTATCTCGTATCGGGTCACGCATATTTTTGTGGGGATGTTGCAAAATTTTGAAAATCACTGCAAATTATGTATTTTCTCGACTAACTTGTAAATCATAAGACAAACAGATATTCCACTAAAAAGTGAAACGATAACTATCACTGTTTGGACCATTTGCCCAAAAGACTGGATATAATTCCGAAATATAAAAAGTACCACCAAAAGAAAACTTATTGTTAATTGCAGCCCTGGTAACATGATTAGTTTTCCAAAAATGATACCTGTACCCTTTGCAATAACCGAGTTCTTTGCTGTAAAAATTCCACTGGATATAAATTCAGTAATATTGATCACCTTCAGTGTAAAACTAGCAATATTAGAATCAAAGTCAGCAAGACGCGATTCAGTCTCATTAACTCTAAGGTAGATTTTCGCTAAGAGTTCGTTAATATTTTCAGTTAGCTGATCATCTCTTCTTGCTAGCATTGAGTCGAAATTCTTTCCCACTGAAAAGGCAAGTTCTGCAAGAATAAAATTGAATTCATTCTTAAAGTTTGTACCATGTATTCTCAACTCCTGATTGTTTTCAGCCATGACACTTCTTAGACCCTCTGCCATCAGATTAACAGTATTCAAATTTCCGCTAAGTTTACCTAACACGTCAGAATTCCCTTCTATTGATTCACCAATTCCGTCAATGTTTGAAAGTATTCGGTCTAGTACCGCTTCTGACTGAGATGAAAATGAATTAAACCGGTCTAGAATATCGGCTTGCTGTGCGAGTATCTCTTCAGTTAAGCTATTATTTTGAAGCAATTCAAGAAGGAGAGATATTTGTTTATCAAACTGCAGTATCTTTAGCTCATACAGTTCTGCCTGTTGATTCATTGTCTGAAGACTGTTATTTATAATTTTATGGAGTACTTCTTCATACTTCTTGGCCTCATCTTCCAGGTTTTTTGCAACAGTCTCAAATATTTCGAAAGAGTTCTGAAGCTGTTCTAGCTTTGATGCTAAATTGTCTTGTGCTTGACAAGATAGATTATTAGAAATTATTATATGTTCATAAAATTCTTTATAGTTTTCTGTAATATTGGAGAATAGCCTAATTAATTGATCCTTTTCGTATGGTAATGATTCTTCGTGACAAATTGATTGGAGCTCACGGTAATAACCACTGAATGTAGTCCAATATTGCGGGGAATTCTCTAAATCAGAAATACATTGAACTGTGTTATCAGAGCAGGAGCTTGGATAAAAAATCCCTGAAGCTTCAAATTCGCAAATTGAAAGTCGTATTGCAACATTTCGTCTCTCTTCCGGTTCGAGTGCTTCTACACCTTGGTACATACATCTTGGTAGAATTTCATTAAGTGCTTGTTGAACACAAGATGATCTTTGAAAAGACGATATCTCAGAACTTCCTGTCAAACCAATTGCAACAACCAATGGAACAGTAAATATATTGAATAATTGGTAATACATTTGTGGTTTTTACAAGGAGGCATGAGGACCAACATAAATATAAATCATCCGAAACAGTTTTGAAACAAAATCCAATAAAACTTTCAAAAATGCAAAGAATGGCCAATACAAAATAAGCTACTTAAGAAAGTAAATATCGGCCCGTCTGAGATCTTATGTGGTAAAAGTCTCGGATACATGCTTAGGTATCATGCAAAAGGTTGTCTACGGTGTAAATGTTTGTCTAATATCTTACATAATCTTAATTTTTCATCTGAATCTTGACAGTCTACTAGTTCAGCTGATAGTTTTGAAATCGATGAGTATGATTCGTAACAGGGTGTATTCCAGAACTGGAGTTGCATCACAGTTTTGTCGTTTCTACTCGGCATTTATGTTCATACCCAATGATCAGAAACACTTGTTTGACGGTGAAAAATTAACAGATTCCGAGAACAATGCAGCTGTACCAAGCCGACCTCGAGTTCCTGTTACAAAGTATCACCACGAAATAGTCCCTCCACAGAATGTTGCCGATCTTGTGACAAAATTTGAGCCAAGGGATATCTTAGTGACTATTTTAGCAGACAAGAAGCCACTTTTTGGTGACTCTACACATTCTGTGATAAAAACATCGTCGACTAGCACCGAGAATATTGATCTTCATTTCACAAACTTAGCAATTAACTGGATGGACAGGTTTAATCTGCTGATTGTTAACCTAGTTCCATTATCTGAACTGAACGAACAGTTGGAGTTCTCAAATCGTGTGTTGAATCAAAGAATATCAGAAGCGTGCAGTGCAATCGATTTGTCAAGCTATACTGAGGAGAACTTGTCTACATTTTTTAACTCTATGAAAGCATTTGAAAATAGTGAGTTGAAGTCACAGGGACTCATCCCACCAGCCGAATTGGCACTGTTGGTTACATTTGAGACTGTTTCTGTATACTTAGCTGCCAAAGATACTAGCGCCGAAAACTTTGCAGTTCTCCTTGAATTTATTCAACAGCACATTGAATCCTGTACTTCATCCGGGGTTAAGGACATATTAGTGGAACTTATCAATAACCTTTATCAATCGAAGCTTGCCTCTTCTCGGACAAAACTTACTGCCTTTAATCAGTTTGTTTCTGAGATTCCCGGATTGAAAATCGAAGAATTGGACTCCATTCGTCTAGATAGATTGGCTTTCTTGTTTACCATGGCAAAAAATACGGATGATGCTCAAACTGTAATAAATCTCTTGATTCAGAGACAAACCTGCCCTTCTAACGAAACTTTCGACGCATTTATCTCCAGTTATGAAGTAAAGGACCGTTTGGAGACTATAAGGACGCTTGCTACTCTCAAACCAGTATTTTTTCACCGTTTGAGCCCAATTTCTTTTGAACTCTTGTTGGAAACCGTGGGAAATGTCCACGAGCTTGAGCAGTTGGCAAACTTGACCGAAGCCAAGGCAAGCACTTTGTTCAACAAATATCAGACAGACATCTTAAGGAAACTCCTCGATTTTTCTAATGATAGGGTGACAACAGTTTCCCTCATTAAACGAATGCTTGATAATTCAGTGGTTTTCTCACAACAGTCCTTGGAATTGTTGGAAAATGCTTTTTCTGAGTGGGATACCACAATAATTCAAAAGTAGTTGATACCTGTAAATATCATGAATCAAGAGTTATGAGAATAAATAGACATTTCTTCCTGATGTGATGTCATGGAACTTGATAAATCATGGTTTGTGTTATTAGTATCTGAATGATGGCCCAAGTGATGTATGTATGTATTGTCGTCAGTTTTTTGTCGGTTGTTGGTATGGAACTCGTTGGTATAAACCAAGAAACCATCATCACTACCACTATCGTCCCATCTTTCTTCGTGAACAAAATTATGGCGCCTTGTTCTCATATCGTCATTTTCATACTCGTGGATGTTATCAAGATATCTTCTTGAAGTAATTGTTCGCTTTATAAAACATAGCATGGTCGCAATAATACACAATGTTATGATGGGGAATAGTTGGATCCAACCAATGTAGCTCAAATTTGGGATGAAAAGGAGGAGGTCGGAGAGGAACCCAAGCAAGTTGGAAATAAACGAGATAATTGATAATGCTAGCATCCAGCTCAAATATGCAGTGATGTCCCTCTTTTTTGGCTGATGTTTCGGATGTAGTGATGGGGAATCCGAATGTGGTTGAGATGTTAGGCTTTCAAGAGCCATATCATCGGAGCGCTGGTCATTAAGATTCTTCATATCTAGATAATCTAGAAATATCACAAGCAGCATTAATAGCACTAGCAAACAAGTAACGCAGAATGCAATGACATGGACGACAAGAAGTTTCGAGATCGTGTAGGTTGCGTTAGAGGGAAGTTGAACTCCACCAAGATTAAAATCATCATCGTCTGCCAAATAGTAAAATGTACTATTGATCGATGGATATCCTATTTGAGGTTCGGAGCACACACCTGTCAGTAAGTCACAGATCCCAAACACTCCAAATGTATAGTTGCGGTAGTTCGAAAGGTATATATTGTGAGATGAATTAGTAATGGGTACGGAAATGACAGGAAAAATCTGAACCAAGAGACATATCAGGCTTAAAACTGCAAGGGCAATAAGGCCCTTGTTCATTATGTAGCGTGATCTTATTGAATTTCTGATTGAAAGGCGGATAGTCGCTTCCAAGACGGTTGGAGTCACTTATCAAACTGCAGGAAAATCAGAAGCTTTCCGGGGACCGTTTTTACGAGTAGTGCACGTCTTCTCGATATTATTTTCCGCGTCGTGATACTTTATCACATGTTCTTGCATTATGAACGGTAAATGGTTAACTATATTAGTAGGTTTGATTTCCGTACTAATTATACGATCCAGTGGATTACTGTTTGCTTTCAGAAGATATTCGATAATGTCTCATCCATATGCTAAAGAATTGGAAGTAGCTACTTTAGCTGTCAAGAGAGCTTCCCTTTTGACTAAGAAACTCAGTGACTCGATTGCTGTTACTCAAAAATCGGGAACTCTCACCAAGGACGATAAGTCCCCTGTCACCGTTGGTGACTATGCTGCACAAGCGATTATCAATTTTGCTATAAAGAAAAACTTTCCAACTGACGAGATTGTCGGTGAAGAAGACTCTGATACACTTCGTGAACGTACTGAAGAAGCGAAAGTACTTAGCAGTAAAATCTTGAACATTGTGGAAGAAATACAAACGGAAACGGCACAATGGGATAGCGCTATCGGAAAGCTTGAAGATTTACCCACGATTTACGATAGTATTGACTTGGGTAACTCTTCGGGTGGACGCAAAGGTCGGTTCTGGGCATTGGACCCTATCGACGGTACCAAAGGCTTCCTTAGAGGGGATCAATTTGCAGTATGCTTAGCATTAATTGAAAATGGTAAGGTTGTGTTAGGTGTCATCGGTTGCCCTAATTTACCTGACGTTATCTTATCGAATGAAGACCAGACAGGTGCTGTTGGCGGGCTTTTCTCTGCCATCTCAGGGTACGGATCATACTATACTGCTCTTTTTGGTGAAGCGGGTTTTGTACCATTGGCAAGTCAGCAAAGAATTAAAATGAGACAGACGACAGATCATTCTGCTTTAAAGGTGGTTGAGGGTGTTGAAAAGGGACATTCGTCCCACTCCACCCAGTCTCAAATCAAGGACATACTCGGCTTTACCAGAGAGACTGCTCACAGACAAACAATCAACTTGGACTCCCAGGTTAAGTACTGTGTATTGGCAAAGGGCCAAGCAGACATTTATTTACGGTTACCAGTGTCAGACACGTATCGGGAAAAGATTTGGGATCATGCGGCTGGAAACGTCTTGGTCTACGAGAGCGGTGGCCAAGTTGGAGATGTGACAGGTACTCCATTGGATTTTGGCAATGGAAGATACTTAGAATCTAAGGGTGTCATTGCAGGAAACAAGGCTGTATTTGACAAAGTCATTGAAGCCGTTAATACCGTTTTGAATAAATAAGCCATAATTTATAAAATATATAACACTCTATTCATTAACGTTGACTTTGGATGCTCCCAAGATATGAGGAGCAATCTCCTGAAGCCAAGACAATTCAATGCTGGAGCAGTTACGCCCATAACCCTTGGATGTGAAAACATATTCAATGTACATAATGGCATCCAAGTTGGATTTTCCAAATAGGTTGGACGACGGGTGAATACTGATCAATTGACCCGTGCTGAAGGTACGGTACGATCTGTCCGGCATCCCTACGGCTGTATTGGTAATGTAACCCTTTAAGAATGCCTTAAGAATCTGTGGAATATCGGTTTCCTTCTTCACATTTCTATATTCATCATGATCTTCTTCCTCGACGTTGCTCTCTTCCATTTGAGAACGCAAATTTTTTAATGCAGCATCTCTCTCATTTTGCTTCATACTGTCATCTTGTTTTATGGTAGCAATCATGTACTCGCGTAACTGGTGTCTTACTTTCAATACATTTTTGAATCCCTTGACGCTGAAGTGTAATTCTTTGCACCACAGCTTCAGTTCGGAACCCATCGCCCGATAATGATCGAAATATTCCTTGAGACATATCAAATCCCCATACTGGTTCCCCAAGGGAGTGTATTGACGACGCTTGAAGTTTATCTCATCTCTTAATTCCACGTTTCCTCCCATATTGAGAACAAGATTGTCTACTGAAAGACAAGAAACAATATCTATGACTGGGGCAAGCACGCCAAACTCCATTGCTGTAATTAACACCACGGAGAGTTGGGGTGGTAATGGCAATACAGCCATTTTATACCCCAAAGACGTAATTTTACCTGAGTCATTCAAAGCTCCAAGAGAATACAAGTTGTTTAGTGCTGACAAAATGGCTTCTCTTCCTGGGTGTTCTAACCAACTCCAATTCAATAAATCGTCGACTCCGACCTTTTTCAAAGTTAATATAGGAAGTATTATGTCATTTCTCATGATTTCGGATTCCTGTTGCTTTGGAAACTTGTGGTCATATACTGATTCTGGATAAAGGCGGAAAACTTTTCCTTCGCTTTCTCTACCTGCTCTACCTGCTCTCTGTTTCGCCGATGCCTGTGAAATAGGTGTGGTAAGCAATGTCGACAACCCAAGCTGATGCTTCCATACCTTAACTTTTCTCAAACCTGAATCAATAACGTATTTGACTCCACTCACTGTGATCGACGTTTCTGCAATATTAGTGGCTAGAATGACTTTTCTTCTTCTTGCTGCAGTCTTCTCAAATATTTTAGACTGCTGAGACGGAGATAATGCTGCATAAAGTGGTAATGGGATTATTAAAGGTGAATCTTTGGGCAATTCTGGTGCTAGTTGCTGCAAAATAGCGACTGCATTGTCAATTTCTTCTTGACCAGGCAAAAAACATAAGATGTCACCAGCTTGTTCCGAACGGTTAACTTGTATAACTGTCCTAACCATTGTGTCCACAATATCTTCGGAATCCTCTTGGAGATAAAGCTGGGTTACTGGGAACATTTTTCCTTCAACAAACAAGATTGGAGCATGGTCAAAAAAAATGCTGAATAATTCAGCATTCAATGTGGCCGACATAATCACTACCTTCAAGTCAGTTCTCTGCTTAGACAAAATTAATTGCTTTAAGAAACCCATGATAAGATCGGTCAATATCGTCCGTTCGTGGGCTTCATCCAAAATAATGGTAGAGTATTTTGAAAGACGATTGTCAAGCATTATTTCTCTTAAAAGCATACCATCGGTCAAATACTTCAACTTCGTCTTATGCAGATGGGTCACGTTCGAGAAACGCACTTGGTACCCGACTTCCGTCCCCAATTGACATCCGTATTCCTCGCTTACTCTTGCAGCTAACGATGCAGCAGCCACTCTACGTGGTTGAGTGACAGCCACCTGTTTCTTGTTGATAGGCATGAGAAATTGCGGAATTTGGGTGGATTTACCGGACCCAGTTTCACCAATGACAACTGTTACTTGGTTTTTTGTGATGTATTCAACAATCTTATCTTTGTGTTGGTATATTGGAAGTTGCTGCCGAATCAGAACCAACTCCTTGGCTTTGAGAATAAGTTCTGACTTGGGTATATGTTTTGCCATATGGAAGTCGTTATCATCATCGTCTTCGTCATCGGAGTTGAATGTAACAGTTTTCTGTTTACGTAACTTTTTTGGCTTTTTCAATTCTGGAGGTGTAGGTTTCTTAATTATTTCTTCCTTTTGATTCTCTTGAACTGTTTCCAGTTTGTCTTCGACCGGCTCCTCTACGACTTCGAGCTTTGGTTCTAGCGATTGGACCTCTTTTTGTAAAGAATCATCATCGTCAAATTTTAACTTCTTATTGGTTCTAATCTTTGGAGTATATTCCTCACCAACCTCTACCTTCTCCTTCTTATTGTTTCTCTTTCTCTTTCTCTTCTTGGCTACTTCCTGAC
The DNA here is from genome assembly GCA_030564025.1 of Teunomyces panamensis. Classification (NCBI taxonomy): domain Eukaryota; kingdom Fungi; phylum Ascomycota; class Pichiomycetes; order Serinales; family Debaryomycetaceae; genus Teunomyces; species Teunomyces panamensis. Next base: position 8,084 of record JAJMKY010000022.1, on the reverse strand, counting down.
TCATGGCATGGTGAAAAATTGCAATCAATCGAGCTCATCTTTATTGTTGATGGGACGGTGTTTGTGCAGGAATACATACTAAAGCCCTATTTTATTTCGAAAGCTGCGCGTTCACAGGTTGTGATTGAACCGAACAACATCAACGAAGATAACCAAAAGAATGTTGGCCTTCAAACTGGCTGTACGTTATTCCAGTGTTGCAAGGAGATTTGTGAGACCTCAATCTACTATTGCAAATTCTCCTGAGGATACTACACCTCAAGGTCCTCCAGATACAATTAGCATTGTGCCAACCGTTAGCCAACTTGTAACGGATTCTCTGCACAAGGCTGACGTGGAAACATCCTTAGTCGGACATCTCCAATCACGGTACTTACTTGAGTCACTTACTAGCGATGATTTGTTTGAGTTAACAGAAGCTGGAAGTAACAAGAAATTTAAACTTTACTGTGGGGCTGACCCCACAGCCAAATCGTTGCATTTGGGCAATTTATTGCCTTTGATGGTATTACTACATTTCAATCTTCGTGGTCATGATGTTGTTGGATTGGTTGGTGGGGCTACTGGTACAGTCGGAGATCCAAGTGGCAGAACAACCGAAAGAGCTCAGATGGCTCAAGAAGAAAGATTGGCAAATGTCGAACGGATTCAGGCTCAAATGAAGACATTTTTGAGCCAGGGTGTTGAGTATGCCAAATCTAGAAACTTTCCATTGAAACAGGGTGATGTTTCGGTTGCCAACAATGCATCATGGTGGACCTCGATCGGAATGTTGGACTTTTTGGGAACTTATGGGCGTCATATTCGAGTTTCCTCGATGCTTGGTCGTGACTCCATTCAGTCGCGTTTAAAAAGTCACCAAGGTCTTGGGTTCAATGAGTTTGCATATCAGATCCTACAAGCCTATGATTTCTGGCATTTGTACAATGAACATAAAGTCAACATGCAAATTGGAGGTAACGACCAATGGGGCAATATTACAGCTGGAATTGACTTAATCACGAGATTGAAAGAAGGAGATGAACCTTCCTACGGAATAACAGTACCGTTGTTAACAACTCCAACAGGTGAAAAGTTTGGAAAGTCTGCTGGTAATGCTGTTTTTATTGATAGCGAATTGACGACGCCATATCAATTGTATCAATACTTCATCAATGTACCTGATGATATGGTAAGCAAGTTGTTGAAGATCTTTACTCTCTTGCCACTTCAATCGATTGATGAAGTTGTTAGGCAACATGAGAGTGATGCTGGATTACGAATGGCTCAAAGAGTTTTGGCTCGCGAGGTTGTGGACTTGATCCATGGAGCTGGCGTTGGGGATGAGATGGCATACATAACAAGTTTCCTCTTTCCTACCCCTGATCAGCCATTCGATGACGTTGTCACCGCCGACAAATTGATTGAGAAGTTTGCACGTTCGGGAATACTCGTTGAATTCAAGGACAATGATTTTGATGATATAAGTGACTTGAAAATGAGTACTTTATTGGCAAGAGTCTTAGGTAAATCCAAGAGAGAAACCAAGAACTTGATTAAGGCGGGTGGAATCTACATGGGATTGGAAAGAGACCAATTTGAGGATCCAGAAGATGTAGTTTTGTTTGACAAGAGTAACCACTTGATCGACGGTAAATTATTGTTGGTACGGACCGGTAAGCAAAACTATAACGTTGTCAAGTTTGAGCTGTAAATAGGGCTGCAAAAAATAATCTGTACATAGAAATAATCTCAGATGAATAATCTGGCTTGGTCTAGATGGAACTGTGATGTACCCGATTCCTAATATTTTTTAGCTCCAACTACCAACATCCGAGGTGGCTTTTCCGTCACTTCAAAGTGGGGATTATCTAACTCTAATCCCAACTAGTATAGGAAGCAATTTTGGAGAGATGGAGTTGAAGAGGGGAGTGTACTGTTCGATGACGTAGTTCCGCGACTATAACCATCATGTCCTTGCAAAGATCCTTTGAACAATGGTACAAGGAATACTTGAAAACGATCCCCTCCTCATTCAAACAAAGGTGTTTGGTATAGCCTAATTTCGAAGAATGTTGTTGTCTTCATATTCGGCTCGAATCATGTGGCACCCTTTTTTACATCCGAAGTTTTGCTAAATTTCCCCAGCTGTATAGCCGATGTCTCAAAAAACCTGACTTTCGGCGGGTATATAAGAGTGCGCATCCTCGGACCATTTCTACCGCACCATTAACAAACACATCACAGAAAACATGTCTAGCTTCTACGAATTGGCTCCAAAGGACAACAAGGGTGAGGCCTACCCATTTGCTGATCTTAAAGGTAAGGTCGTTTTGATCGTCAATGTTGCTTCCAAGTGTGGATTCACTCCGCAATACAAGGAGTTGGAAGAATTAAACAAGAAATATGCCGACAAGGACGTGCAAATCTTGGGATTCCCATGTAACCAATTTGGTCATCAGGAACCAGGTTCTGCTGAGGAAATTAGCAGTTTCTGCCAATTGAACTACGGTGTCACTTTCCCCGTGTTAGGAAAGATCGATGTTAACGGCAGTAATGAAGATCCTGTGTATAAGTGGTTGAAGAGTCAAAAGAGTGGTCTTTTGGGAATGAACAGAATCAAATGGAACTTTGAAAAGTTTTTGATTGGCAAAGACGGAAAGGTTGTTGAAAGATACAGTTCCTTGACCAAGCCAAGTTCGATTGGTGAAAAGATTGATGAATTGTTGAAGTAGGAGTTTGCTTTTAGTTAATATTCAATGTATGCCAGTATCTTTGTAATAATGCGAAAACCTATCAGGCCACATAGTTTTGTTAGGGTCGTCTTTTAGAAAGCAAACGTGGAGTCTGTTCTAAATCTACAATATCTGTCTTTAATCTGTTTCCCTATACAACTTTAGTTACTGGTGCTCAAAATTTCCCTGGATCTAGATGAACCACACAACCACAACACCACAATATTTTTGTGTCAATAGCCCCTTGCCATATTGTTGTCCTGGTGTTTGCCACTCTCCGGCACCGCAAAGGAACTGATAAGAGTAATCTTCCTGCAGGCAATGTTTTGTGTATGACTAATCGGGAAGTTGGGTTGACGCACTAGATCACAAGACTATTTTCCATCAGATTCCATCCCCAACTCCCCTATTCCATATATAATTTAGACTAATCCCATCCGTTAACTCAACAGTTTACCATACAACATAATTTATACCAATTTTTTAATTGATTTTTCATACCACCTTTTACTTCAATTCACATTGCATCTCCTCCCTCCTGGTATCCTGTTTTTGGACTTTACTATCTCCTCGGTACTCCCCCACTCATTTTTCCCCAACATTTACGCGCTGGCTTTGTCCTGACTGATTCATTGATCTTTATCATCAACTTTCTAGTATAGCTTGCATCTATGGACTACGCTGCTTACGAATCGAGAGAACTCCTCCAAAACCGTTACCGCTTCATACGTAAGCTCCAAGACGGATCGTTTGGTAAAGTCTCCTTGGCCTTGGATATCCACACTCTCAAACAAGTTAGTATCAAGGCGATCCCAAAGCTCGATAACGCGAATATTCTTACTCACGAGAAGTCCTCTATTGAAATTGCCCGCAACGAGATCGCCATCCTTCAAAAACTCAGTGCTAATTCTGAGTTTGGGAACGAGAATATCTGCAAATTGATTGAATCATTTGATATAGATGACTATGTTATTTTGGTCCTTGAATATTGTTCTGCAGGCGATCTTTACGATTTGGTTCACTCGAGATACTTCACAATTCATGAAATTCTTAAATTAGCGAAACAGTTGGGTAACGCCATCCAACACTGTCACTCCCTTGGTATTTATCACCGTGATATAAAGCCTGAGAATGTTTTGATTGACGAGAATGATAACTTTAAACTCTGCGACTGGGGATTGGCTACCCAACAGAGGTTTAGCGATGAATTCAATGTGGGTACAGAAAAGTATATGGCACCAGAATGTTTTCTTACCCACAACTCGTTCCATCTTGTTGACAAATATGATTGCAAATATTCTGATTATTGGTCATTTGGTATTACTTTGATCACTGCGATCTTCAGAACATGTCCTTTCAAAGCAGACAGCAAACAATCTATCCAGACCGACAATAACTTCAAAAACTTTGTGTATTTAAACAATCCTGAGATCTTGTACGACATCTACCCAATTATGAACTCAAACTGCTTTGAAATATTCACGAATCTTTTGAAAGTTGGTAATGAAGAAGATGATTCTGAAACATTTAAGCAGAAGTTAGAATCACGCGATCTCGTTAAGTTTATTGACCAGTTACATTCGAACTGGAATAATGGGCTCTCGGTGGAGGATGAGTTTGATAATTATGACGACGCCACTATTGAGAGTAACGGACTTTTTGACTTGGATCACGATGATATCCAAAACACCAAGTCAAGTTCCGTTTATCCTGAAGAAGAAGAGACTGATGGTCTTGAATACGATGACTTACAGGAGTATCATCCTGTTTCTAGTAACATTACTTTCTCTGAGAAACTGGGATCTAGAATGATGCTGAATTCGATGAAGGTTCCTTCACTTGTGGACTCCTCAGTTCGTTCTACGTTTTCATGGTATGATATGTCTGACGAGCTTGAAGACATTCCTATGGAATTATTAAGTTTGAATGATAACATGGGAAAGAAGGATGACTCTGTTCGTGTCATTGAGCATGAACTCTTTACTAATATTAGCCCTGTGGTTGACTGGTTCGATTAATAGGTATGCATTTAGAGTAATGATAACGAAAACAAATATTATCTTGTTGCGTAAATTGTTTATTTTTCTGGATTTTCGTCATTTTTCTCGATTATTGCAAAGGTTCTGATGTGTTCTTTTCTGGACGACTACAAGATGGAACGTAGCATTGCGAAAACAAATAAGAGAAGAATTCTTACACATACAACAATATTCAATTGCAGAAAATCATAAGGCGAGTTTAAAAGATATATAAGAGTTTATGTCAAATCTTTTAAGCGTGAAGCGATTCGAAACGTTTGGGTTAATAGGAACAAAAAATAAAAGTGGGGAGGCTAATGACTTGTTGCACCGGGACGGTAGCGGGCAAATGTTCTCGCGGCAATAATTGCGCGAAAGTCTCATACATGAATTTTCTTCACCGTTCCGCACCGGTGTTCGATAAGAGCGAAAAGATCAAGCGCCGTGAAAGACCTCAGGCGAACCATGCTAAGTAGCAGGAAAATTACAATAGTATTAGTTGAAGGCCACAATCTATGGTAGGAAACAACAATGATTTCAGGCAATGCTAGGCGTGTTGCATTGAACAAATAAATACCTTCATTCACTAGTCTGACCAGTAAAAATCTTTGTAGCCAGGGAAATACAGTATCTTTGTGGTTGCAACCAAACCAAATTAGTGCCCTAGCATCATTAGATTTACGGATATGACATATACGGCGGTTGCCAGAGGCTGACGTACTAATTACGACTGCCGTTTGTGCGAAGAGCCGAAACCGGTCCTGAAACGGAACCGCACTTTTTCCCCGTGCTCATACGCCCGCACCTCCTTGACTCACAACGTCGACGAAATTTTTCACTATATATAAGTGTCCGAGTCGCCTTATATTTTTGATTTCCTTTTTCTTTATCAAACAACAAAGATATCAATCATGTCTATTAGAAACGCTTCCATCCGTATGGCTAGAATTGCCGCTTCTCGTGGCTCCCAAGTTGCTTCCAAGAGAGCCTTGTCCGCCCTTGCTACTGCTGCTTCTCGTCCAGTTTCCAAGCAATCCATGGCGCCACTTGCTACTCGTGGTATCAAGACCATCAACTTTGCTGGTACCGAAGAAGTTGTTCACGAACGTGCTGACTGGCCAAGAGAAAGATTGTTGGAATACTTCAAGAACGACACCCTCGCCTTGATTGGTTACGGATCCCAAGGTTACGGTCAAGGTTTGAACTTGAGAGACAACGGTTTGAACGTTATCATTGGTGTTAGAAAGAACGGTGCTTCCTGGAAGGCCGCTATTGAAGACGGTTGGGTCCCAGGTGAAAACTTGTTCGAAGTCGATGAAGCTATCTCTAAGGGTACTTACATCATGAACTTGTTGTCCGACGCTGCCCAATCCGAAACTTGGGCTCACATTAAGCCACAAATTACCGAAGGTAAGACCTTGTACTTCTCCCACGGTTTCTCTCCTGTCTTCAAGGAATTGACCAAGGTTGAAACTCCAGAAAACGTCGATGTTATCTTGGCTGCTCCAAAGGGTTCTGGTAGAACTGTCAGATCTCTCTTCAAGGAAGGTAGAGGTATCAACTCTTCTTACGCCGTCTGGAACGATGTCACTGGCAAGGCTGAAGAAAAGGCCATTGCCTTGGCTGTTGCCATTGGTTCTGGTTACGTTTACCAAACCACTTTCGAAAGAGAAGTTAACTCCGACTTGTACGGTGAAAGAGGTTGTTTGATGGGTGGAATCCACGGTATGTTCTTGGCTCAATACGAAGTCTTGAGAGAAAACGGCCACACCCCATCTGAAGCTTTCAATGAAACCGTCGAAGAAGCCACCCAATCTTTGTACCCATTGATTGGTAAGTACGGTATGGACTACATGTACGATGCTTGTTCTACCACTGCTAGAAGAGGTGCTTTGGACTGGTACCCAAGATTCAAGGATGCCTTGAAGCCAGTCTTTGAAGACTTGTACGAATCTGTTAAGAACGGTTCCGAAACCCAAAGATCCTTGGACTTCAACTCCCAACCAGACTACCGTGAAAAGTTGGAAGAAGAATTGAAGGTTATCAGAGGTATGGAAATCTGGAGAGTTGGTAAGGAAGTCAGAAAGTTGCGTCCAGAAAACAACTAAGCTTCAAGAACAAATTACAATGCAGGGTTCTCAACATGGTCGTGAATGACTGAATAGCCCTTGTTATTTCAATTCTATCTTATTTTTATCTGTATAAATATTCCTGGGTTTGTTTTTACAAAGAAGACAAAAAAACAAAATCATAATCGCATATAGGACAACGTTTGTTGAATAAACAAGTCTTTTAATATTAAGAGAATATAGAAATGTAAGTCCATCATCTATTCACACCATGAAATCGGAACTGCCTATACAAAAGTAGGATAAAACGTGGGGTTTACTTGACGTTGAAACGATACAAGGGCTGAACCCTATTTTAAAACACGTGATCACATAACTACTGGGTCGGAACTAATTTTATATAAGGAGTCACGCGAACAATCACCCCCGGAAATACCCTCACTAAAATTTTTCACTGAGAGACAAAAGCGCAGAAAAAATCCCTTCATCACTGTTTTTTCATACTAACTAATCATGGCTGTTGGTAAGAACAAGAGATTATCCAAGGGTAAAAAGGGTTTGAAGAAAAAGGTCGTTGACCCATTCACCAGAAAGGACTGGTTTGACATCAAAGCTCCTTCCACCTTCGAAAACAGAAACGTCGGTAAGACCTTGATTAACAGATCCACCGGTTTGAAGAATGCTGCCGATGGTTTGAAGGGCCGTGTCGTCGAAGTCTGTCTTGCTGACTTGCAAGGTTCCGAAGACCACTCTTACAGAAAGATTAAATTGAGAGTTGACGAAGTCCAAGGTAAGAACTTGTTGACCAACTTCCACGGTTTAGACTTCACCTCTGACAAATTGAGATCTTTGGTCAGAAAATGGCAATCTTTGGTTGAAGCCAACGTCACTGTCAAGACCGCTGACGACTACGTCTTGAGAGTTTTCGCCATTGCCTTCACCAAGAGACAAGCTAACCAAGTCAAGAAGACCACCTACGCTCAATCTTCCAAGTTGAGAGAAGTCAGAAAGAAGATGATTGAAATCATGCAAAGAGAAGTTTCTAACGTCACCTTGGCTCAATTGACTTCCAAGTTGATTCCAGAAGTCATTGGCCGTGAAATCGAAAAGTCCACCCAATCCATCTTCCCATTGCAAAACGTTCACATCAGAAAGGTTAAGTTGTTGAAGCAACCTAAATTCGACTTGGGTGCTTTGTTGACCTTGCACGGTGAAGCTGGTTCTGACGAAAAGGGCAAGAAGGTTTCTTCTGGCTTCAAGGATGTTGTCTTGGAACAAGTTTA
>JAJMKY010000021.1:15177-242818 GCA_030564025.1 Teunomyces panamensis | reverse complement strand
GCCGTAACGTAAAACATCAGAACCGCCGTAACGTAAAACATCAGAACCGCCGTAACGTAAACAATTTTAACTTCATCATTAATATATAATTCCTTAATATTAGCGATTAATTCATCAATTAAAGTTTTTTTGTATTTAATTAACAATTTTTCTGATTTAGTTTTCGGCATTATAATATGTATAAAATTATTTATCATATATAATAGATATTTAGTATTTTTATAGTATTTTAAATTCATGATTCTTACTGTTTCTAAAGTTCTAGATAATTATATATCATCAATATCAGAGTATGAAATTATATCGTCTTTTGATTTATCAACAATACCAATTTGTGTTTTGAAAAGCTATATGTAGTCTCAACCCCACATAAATGACGAAATTAAAACTTGTTCTGATCCGTTGACATTAATTATTGTTGGATTATTAAATGATAATCAGGAATGGCAATTGGGCTTTCAAGTATGGTCCGTAAGCCATAGTGTATTTACCCAGTTAACATCAATGAAAGTAAGCCTTCAAATTCTAGCTTTTGTATATCTATCTTATACCTAATGAGGAGTTTCTTCAAAAAATATTGAGTGCCCTCATACAATTATATTACTCCAACATATATAGTTGATCAAGGTGGGAGTTCTTTGATTCCTTCAGCTACAAAATTAATCTTATTGAGTGACCACAAAGCTTTTTCATAAATTATTAAGATATAGATTTACTTCTAAAGCACCAATAAATAGGTATTTATAAAGCACAGTTTAGTCTATAATAAATTGACTCTATATTCTTCCCAAGTTATACTTCATCAAGTCTGGCAATGAAGATGAATCGGTATACCCTAATTTATTAGAATTTAAAGAACGCGAATTGCACTCAGCTAACATTAAAGCTACCTAAAATATAATTAAGTTACTATACAGATTCAAACTCTTCAACCTTATAGATTGACAGGATTCCCGTCTTGTGCACAGTTAAGGAGCGTATTTAAATTCTGTTGTCATTCTAAGACATATCTAAAAATGGTACCCTCCATTAATTGGATGCCTCCTAACATGGAACCACCGTAGAAAGGAAATGAGTGCTTTCTATCTCTATAAATTATAAAGCATATCTAAACAAAGGGTTCTCTTTATCAGTTAAGTCTGCAAACTCATGGTTTTCAATATTTTCAAACTCATAATTGTCGGCATTTGCTCTATCTCTCTTATTATTTTCATATGATAAATGTAGCCAAATTAGTCCTAAGACTACCAAACTTGCTGCAGAAAATGTTGCTATACATATCTTCGCAGTTGTGTAATTTGGAGCTTCTCGAGCTAAGAAGGTTTGTGGGCCTATAATGTTCCCAACACAGTAAGCCACAAGATATAATGCATTAACCGTTACCTTCTTTGTGTGTCCTGCAACATTCGTAGAAATATTGGATAAAATACAGATCATTCCGAGCGGGGCCATAGTAGTTATACAGAATCCTCCAAGAGCAGAGCTCCTATTGGAGGAGAAGGCAAGCAAACAACAGCCAATAAAGGATATGCTAGTAGCGACGATTGCCCAAAACATTCTGCATTGATAATATCGGTATAAGAATGCGAAAGCAACGCAGCCAACAAATTCAACAGCCCCTGAAGGCATCTGCAAAAGTAGTGATTGCTTAACAGAAAATTTAAAGTCTTCATTAAGAAGAATGCTACCAAAATTTGTTATTCCTCCATTCGGAATATTATTGAAAATTGCAAACAAAACGAAGAGCCAAGTCTTCATATCAGTGAGTGCTTCTTTGAATTGATGCATTTTAAATGTTTTGTTACCAAATCCTTGCTGATTTTCTCTAATGCGATTTATAACAAGAACCTTTTCTTCTTCAGTTAAGAACCAAGCTTTCGTGGGATCATCTGGAATATGAGCCATGATAACAAACCCAAGAAATATTGTTAAACACCCAGTGATAACAAATATAAGCTTCCAAGCTGGGAGTGCATAGCCTTCGCCATGATTTACGACATTGTAGGCAATTGCACCACTTCCAAGCATGGTACCAACCCCATTTGAAGCAAACCAGAGTGCAGTTCTTAGAAAGGTTTCGTCCCTTTTATAGTACTGACCTGTAATAATTACAAATGCTGGAGTTACACTCAGTTCGAACATTCCTAGAAGAGTTCTCAAAGCAACAAACCCGGCATATTGAGGAACAGAATGAAGACATAAAATGACTCCCCATACAACAACAAATGTACCAACCGTTTTAGCAACCGGAAATCTTTGTAACAATCTGACCGCTGGGAATTCAAAAACCAAATAACCTATGTAAAAGGCGGTACCAGTCCATGCATACATATCTCCCTTCATGTGAAGCTCTTTGCGAAGCCCCAAAATTGAAGCATATGAATTAGATAGTTTATCCATAAATTGAAAGCAGTACAACAAGCACATAACTGGCATCAAGAAAAAATCTATTTTCCATAGCAATTTTCGATCTCTTGCAGGTGTCACCTCGACAATATCGGTGTGAGCCATTGCAAATGCCATAGCCTGGTCAACATCGCTTGTGAGCTTCACCACTTCACCTGTATGGGGGGAAACATATGTTGTCAATATGCTATTCTTAACTTTGAGGTCATCCTCAGTAAAGGAAAGGACTGTGTGAATCTGGCCAAAGCTTTTATGATCAGACATATATTTGTTAGTTAAAATTGCTGCATTAAAATGAACACTTTTACTAGGGGTATTTATAAGATTTAAGTTACGTAGATAAACAATTCGCATAATTCAAGTGTGGAATTGATAAGGAGATACGCGCAATTATTTTTGTGTTGAATTCACCGACGTGGTATCGAAAGCTGTACAACATGCAGACTTTGGATAATAACAGTAACAGGTGACGATTGGGTAATTTTTTGCCAGATAAATAAGTAAGAAAAGAAATGGAATAGAGGAGGGATAAAGTGGAAATTAGCACATTTCTGTATAGAGAAGAAAGAACACGCAGAGATATACCCTTTTCGATCTTGACCTTTTAAACCGAGTGCAGAGCGTGAGGCAAGGTAGTTAATGTCATAACTAAAAGAAATGTATAGATAAAGGATTATTAGATAAGAGGAATATTTTTTAAAGATGGAGGAAAGAGTTGCTCAACGCGGAAAGTATGACGACCCTGGAGTTTACCAAAGGGTCCTGTTAAGATATGGCGGTTCTTTTAGCTTTTATTTAACCTTGGTACGAACAAAATAGATTCATCTCTACTTTTTTTATCAAAGGTTAACACTTACATTATCGTTTTATCTCCTTTTATTCTTTTTATTCTTTTGTTGTTAGAGTTAAAAACTGATGCTAGAAAATATTAACCTTCATTCAAATTGTCTTGTGAAGTGTGGGGGATCTAAAACTGGTGATATTTTCTCACAATGAACTGCCAGCCATGGCGATTTCAAAAACCCAAATTACTCCGGTGCACAGATACGAGTAGAGGTCAATTACAATTATATGAGGGGTAGAGGGATAAAATGGGATGGGAGAAGGGGGAACTGGGGAGTATATTGAGAGGTTTTCCAGAAGTATTAAGGTGCTTCCCTCGAGAGTTGAAAAAACTGTGAGAGGAAAGAAAAAAAAACTTAAGTGCACAACGAATCCACGATGGTTTATATGGGGAACCGCGTGTTTCGCGGGAAGAAGGAACAGGAGGCATACGATAAGACGTTTGCCGGGAAGTATCAGAAGCTTTTGAAACGGAACCACTTTTTATACTTTGGATTACCGTTTTTGTTGTCGATTGTTGCTGGCTCGGTGTATCTTCAGAAGTTTACCAGTGTTAAGTGGGAGCGATATGATGAGAAGTATCGGCAGGTTAACGAGGAAGAGATGTTAAGTTTGATTGAGAATAAGCGGGTGGTCAATAAGAAGGATGACTATTACCGGTTACAAGGGTTATTGGATGACCATAAGAAGGAGGTGAGCAGTAATGAGGACTACGAGATTGTTCGGGTCAAGAGAAAGAAGGAGGACGAGCCAGTGTGGTGATGTAAATATCAGTGTAAATAGAACAACGAAGAGAAAATAAACAAAGAATCAAGCAAAGAGAAAAGGAAAACTTGGAGATTCAATTCGATTTGATTCGATTTGAGCCAAATAAACGTAGTGAAGTGTCCCAACAACTTGACGGATAGTGAGAGTAATCCGGCCAAGCCTTAATCTTTTTTTTTTTTGCTTGTGGATGTTTTGTGTCACTTTTTAGAAAGATCACATGACTTTTACGGGGTGCAAATATAATGTGGGTGCCAGTGGCTTCGTGTTGTGGCCTGGGGCGTCACCTGTATTATATGCAAACACGGGGTGCGAAAACGAGGACAACGACAAACAGCAAAAAAAAATAAAAAAAAAAATCCGCAAAGTGTGAGCAGTCAGACATAAACCCCAAACAAGGCACAACTTGTCTGAAACATTGGGTTCTGGCGTTGCATTAAGATTAAAAGAAGTGGAACAAAACATACAAGAGATATAAGATCGGAGTAACAGTACCCATTTCCAAAAATTGTAGGGAAGTGTAAGTGTACTATGGTTTACTTTTCTCTGACCAACTACAAAACATCAGGACCCACCATCTTGGGCCCCTGGTAGGATTGTTTCTAGGATATTCAATCGGTAAAATGTAGAAAACGTTGGCCGAGCCTTTTCGGCGTCGGTTCCGCCAAAGACGCCTGTTGGCTCTAAGAAAAAAAAAAAAGTTATGGCAGCGGCTACCTGTACACAAACCATAAAAAGGTCAGAAAAACTGGAAATTGAACGAAAAACAAACCTCACCACTCGCCGCCCTTTTGCACTACTCACGATGACTGTTTATACGTCGAATTCTGCTGCGGTGGCTGCCCAGCAGCAACAAGCGCAACAACAAGCACAACAGCAGCAGCAGCAGGCCCAGGCACAGGCCCAAGCACAAGCCCAGGCACAGGCGCAAGCGCAAGCGCAAGCACAGGCACAGGTTCAGAGACAACAGCACCAGCAGAGATTGAACGAGTTATTGGACGCAGTTAAACAAGAATTTGATTATGCGTTCAACGAAGCACTGCTGTTCAAACAGGTCAAGGAAGACTACGACCTCAAGTACAACCAGCAAACCGCCGAAATGCAACAAATCAGACAAACCGTGTACGAATTGGAAATGGCTCACAGAAAAATCAAGGAAGCCTACGAAGAAGAGATCTTACGCTTGAAAACCGAGTTGGAAAACCGCGACAGACAAGCACAGCTCCATCAGCAACAACACAAGGCCAACGGCATTGAAAGACAACAGTTTGGTTATCAACAGCCACAAATCCAGCCGGTCGAAGTCAAGCAAGCCGAAGAAAAGGCCCGTGAACAGCAACCCACCGTTCCTAAGCAAGAAAATAATGGCAACGGCATTGCCCTGGCCAACTCCGCCGTCGGAGCAGGAGCAGCTGCTGTCACCACCACTGCCGCTACCACTGCTGCTCCAACAGCCGCTCCAGCAGCCACTCCTTCCCCAGCAGTGACCGCTGCGGCTCCGGAACAGGCACCAGAAACGTCCACTGCACTCACCATCATCGATAAATCGCAGTATATTGTCAACCCCTCACAGAAAGCGCTCCACGTCAAGGAAATCCCTCCTTTCTTGACCGACTTGGACGTTTCCAAGGCCAATCCCGACTTCAAGAAGCAGAAATTGGACTACTACGTGTTGTACAACCCGGCATTCAGCCGTGACTTGGACGTCGAGTTGATTCATTCGTTGGACCATTCCTCGGTTGTTTGCTGTGTCCGGTTCTCCAAGGACGGTAAGTACATTGCCACTGGTTGCAACAAGACCACTCAAGTCTTTAATGTCGAGACCGGAGAGTTGGTGGCCAAGTTGATTGACGACAATAACTCGACTGACGCTGCGGCCAAGGCCAACGGTACCGGCGATAAAGAAGGCGAATCGGAATCTTCAGATTCTGGTGTTGCTGCTGCGGCTGCGGCTGCGGCTGCGGCTGCTTCCAACGGCGATCTTTACATAAGATCGGTTTGCTTTTCTCCCGATGGCAAGTTGTTGGCCACTGGTGCTGAAGACAGATTGATTCGGATTTGGGACTTGACAACCAAGCGTATTATCAAGATCTTGCGTGGCCACGAACAAGATATCTACAGTTTGGACTTTTTCCCTGACGGAAACCGTCTTGTTTCGGGTTCTGGAGACCGTACGGTGAGAATCTGGGACTTGAGATCGTCGCAGTGTTCGTTGACGCTTTCGATTGAGGACGGCGTTACCACGGTTGCTGTTTCTCCCGACGGTAACTTGATTGCAGCCGGTTCGCTTGACAGAACGGTGCGAGTCTGGGACTCGACCACCGGTTTCCTTGTGGAGCGTTTGGATCTGGCCAACGAGAACGGTAACGGCCACGAGGACTCAGTTTATTCCGTTGCTTTCTCGATCAACGGCAAGCAGATTGCGCTGGGTTCGCTTGACCGCACCGTCAAGTTGTGGAACCTTGAAGGCAAACAGGATCCAAACTCGTCGCACCCTGCTGCCAAGAAGTCGAGCTGCGATGTCACTTACATCGGCCACAAGGACTTTGTGTTGTCGGTATGCCTGACCCCCAAGAACGAGTACATTTTGTCAGGTTCCAAGGACCGTGGGGTCATTTTCTGGGACCAGCTTTCTGGTGATCCGTTGTTGATGTTGCAGGGCCACCGCAACTCGGTCATTTCTGTGGCGGTTTCCTTGAACCTGAATGGCTCCGAGGGTATTTTTGCCACCGGTTCGGGAGACTGCAAGGCCCGTTTATGGAGATGGACAAGAAAGTGAGTTTGTATTAGTATTGTGAATAAAGAAAATGTCGTAAAATGTCGCAGACATTTCTTTTTGTAGAACAATTTACAAAGTAGTGCATTTACCATTTATTAATGCGTGTCTCTACCGATTTGTGTCGGGTCACGACAATGTCGCCTTTCGTGTACTTACCATCAAATGTCTCGTGCTGCAAAAAACCCACAAATTTGTTCAATCATCGTATACATCGTTCCACCAACAATGTACTCTGCTACAGTCACCGCTCCCGTCAATATAGCGGTAAGTACTTGAAACCGAGCTTTCTGAACTGCTACTAATATTTATAGACCCTTAAGTATTGGGGAAAACGCGACAAGACGCTCAATCTTCCCACGAACTCGTCTATCAGCGTCACGTTGTCGCAGGACGACTTGAGAACGTTGACCACCGCCGCTGCTTCACCGGAATTCGAGGCCGACGAGTTGTGGCTTAACGGAAAGCTTGAGCTGTTGAGCTCGGCACGTACCCAGGCGTGTCTCGGTGACTTGAGACGCTTGAGACGCGAATTGGAGGCTTCCGATGCTCTGCTCGTGCCGTTGTCGACCTACAAGTTACATATTGTATCTGAAAACAACTTCCCAACCGCTGCCGGACTTGCATCTTCTGCTGCCGGTTTTGCGGCGTTGGTGAGTGCCATTGCACGTCTTTACGAGTTGCCCCAAGATTTCAGCGAACTTTCAAAGATTGCCAGACAAGGCTCGGGACTGGCGTGCAGATCATTGTTTGGAGGCTTTGTGGCTTGGGAAATGGGTGTGGAAGTGAACGGTGAAGATTCTAAGGCGGTTGAAGTCGCTCCATTGGAGCACTGGCCAACACTTAAAGCAGCAATTCTCGTGGTTTCCGACGACAAGAAAGACACACCATCGACCACCGGGATGCAGAGTACAGTGCACACT
This sequence comes from Teunomyces panamensis, assembly GCA_030564025.1. Classification (NCBI taxonomy): domain Eukaryota; kingdom Fungi; phylum Ascomycota; class Pichiomycetes; order Serinales; family Debaryomycetaceae; genus Teunomyces; species Teunomyces panamensis. The sequence continues at coordinate 235,105 of JAJMKY010000021.1, read as the reverse complement.
TCGGATTTGTTCCAGCACCGGATTACGGAAGTTGTTCCCGCCCGTTTTGAGGCGATGAAGAAGGCAATTGTTGAACGTGATTTCACTACGTTTGCCGACTTGACGATGAAGGACTCGAACTCGTTCCACGCCGTGTGTCTCGACTCGTACCCACCAATCTTTTACTTGAACGATACTTCCAAGAAGATCATTAAGCTTGTGCACCAGTTGAACAGTGAAGAAGGCACGATTGCTGCGTACACGTTCGATGCTGGCCCCAATGCCGTGATTTACTATGACGAGGCTGACGAAGACAAGGTTTTGGGTGCGTTGTATGCACGCTTCCATCACGTTGAAGGTTGGAAGAAGCAATACACGAAAGGAGACGCCATCGACGGGGTTTCCAAGGTGATTTTGACCAAGATTGGTCCCGGTCCACAATCCAGCACCGATTCGTTGATCAACGAGCAGGGATTGCCAAAGTAAGTAAACGAAAAGATTGAAAAAAGGTTAAAATTAATATTTGCTAGTTAAATGTATATAGCTTTACGTTGTCTACTCATCAAAGCCTTTATCGTTCTTTTTCCATTCCAACAATGGGGCCAAGTCCTCGATCTTGCCAGCCTTGTGCTGGATGAACGAGTGTTGCAACAACTCGTCGGTGGATGCTCTGTAGCGGACATCTACACAGAGACAGATCGACAAGAACTTCTTAATGGAATTCGAGAGCAGTTCCGGTTTCTTCAACTTTGGAGTACCATTGGTAGCAATGAGATACAAAGCTTTGAGCGGTTCTTCGTTCAAGTATGGTGGTTCTCCCTCAATCATCTCAATTGTCATGATCCCAAGCGACCATACATCAACCTTTTCATCGTACTCCTTCTGTTTCACCACCTCTGGTGCCATCCAGTACGGTGTTCCCACCATCGTGGCACGCTTGTTGCGCTGATCGGTCAATTTGGCACAGAATCCAAAGTCGGTGATCTTCACATTACCATACGCATCAAGCAATACATTGTCGGACTTGATGTCACGGTGAATGATGTGTTTCTTGTGCAAATGCTGCAAGCCCTGCAACGTCTCAGCACAAATCGTGGCAATCTGACTCTCGTTCAACTTAAACTCATTGTTCTCAATCACTTCGGTAAGCGACCCACCTTCCATGTATTCCATAATCACCCACAAGTCCAGGTTGCCCCGTAAGTACGAGTCCAAAAAGTTGACAATGTTTTTGTGCTGAGAGTCCTTCATTACAAGAATCTCATTGATGATAAGCTCTTTCCGTGGCTGAACATTAAGATCCATCTGCTTGATTGCAACCTTCCGGTTGTTATCACGAAGCGACTCCGCCAAGTACACGGCTCCTGACGCTCCCTGACCTGCCTTTTCAATGATCTTAAAGAGCGGTGTTGGGTCAGCACTGTTCACCACGGTCCGGAGTTTTGCAAGCACCTGTATGTCATTCAATCTCTCGCGCTCCTTCTTCAACTGTTTCGCCAGTTTCACGGGCACCGGGCCCGTGCCTTGTGGCAGGGTGCCTGCTGGCTTCACAGATGTTTTCGCAGACTTTGGCTGGAGCTGGAGCGGCTTGATTGGCGTCTCGTCGCTGCCAGCCAACTTTTCAGTCGTGTTGGCCGAAACCTGGCCCGATTTGGGCACGTACGGCTTCGATTGCACCTGTTTCTGGTAGTTGTTGGTGCCTGTCAGAATCTTGAGGTCGGGATGGACTTTAGGCATCGTTGGAGGTGCTGACTTTGGTGCAGAAATGCCTGTTCCGCCCGAAAGTTGTGCTGGGGGCTGCGAATGCGGTTGCGGTTGCGGTTGCGACTGCGACTGGAGCTGTGATGGAGCCAGCGATGGTGGCTGTTGTTGTTGTTGTTGCTGCTGCTGTTGATGATGGTGTTGCAGTTGTGGTTGTGGTTGCAGTTGTTGGGGTTGTTTAGGTGGTGGTGGAGCTCTTCTGCTCGGCACCAAGTCTTGCGAATCCTTCATCAAGTTACCCAACGGCGACGCGTTTTTGGATAAATGGTACGGAATGGGGGGTTTTGGGGCTGCTCTTGACGGCATAAAGTCGCCAGGTGTTGCTGGGGATCCGTTGGTGAGCGTTGGTTGAGTTCTGGAAGGATGTTTTGTCCATTCCTGGATGTTAGAGGAGGAGAATGATGACGAGAGATTGGAGGCACCATGCGGAGTCAGGCCGACTGCCGGTGAGTTGAGAGGCAGCAGCGTGGCCGAGACGCCGTTTCCGTTAATATCGGAGTAGAATTCGAGTACTTCGATAACGGCGACAGGGTCTTTTTTCCAGTCTTCGTTGGTGATTTTGGAGTGTTGTAGCAACAGTTTCCAGGTGTCTGGCAAACCCGTGAAATTGCCGCTGGCGGGGTCGAACCCAACGTGGACTTTGTGAGTGAAGTTGATGGGGCTGGAGACACCGGTGTTGCCGGCCAAGAGCGACGCTGAGACCGAATTTGTCAGGGTTCCGATCTGGACCAACGGGCATTTAGCGGTGAAGGCGTCCAACCAGTCCAAGAAGTCGGTATTGGACTTTATTGAGACTAGCATCGGTTTTCCGTTGTTTTTAGGGACGATTTCGAGCAGCTGGGCCTGTTTTGTGTGGCCGGTATTTTGTTTTAGTTGGATGTTGCTGATGAGGTTGAGAGGAAACGACAAATCGGGCATTTCACCGGCGGGTTCGTTGCGGTAGAAGTTGAGAGTTTTGTCATTGATGACCATGTAACGCTTGTTCCAGCGGAACAGGGTAAAAATGCCGTCATCTTTGAGGTGAACCCAGCCGGCCTGGCGTTTCGACAGGGCAAAGAACGCGGTGGCAGGCGGCGGCGGTTGCAGTTGTGGCTGCGGCACCGAGAGCGTACCAGCAGTACGTGTGGCAGAAGCTGCTGGTGGCGGAGGCGCTCTTCTGTGATGCTTTATGTCTGAGTTGTAGATGCTGGTCATACGGTGAAGAAGAAAGGGGCCCTCAAAAAGCGCGTTCGTCGTCAACACCTGTACAAAATGGAGAAAAAGACGACAAGAAAGAAAATCAAAGAAAAGAAAATTAGAAATGCAAAAAAAAACCCGACCAGAAAACGAAAACCGTAAACGATACCGTAAACAGAACGCAAAATGGGAATGCAAAAACACTAAACACAAAGCACTGAAAGTTCAAAGTTGTTTGAGTATCAATATTCGCCAATAAGATTGATTGTAGGAGACGTGTCTCGAAGCAAGGTTGGCTGTTGTTTTAGATTTCTATTGTTGAAACAAAGACAAAAAGTATAGAATTAAGAGAATAAAACAAAACAGAAAAAGGAAACAAGAGAAAAAAGAGAAACAAGAGAAACAGAGACAGAGAGACAGAGAGAGACAGAGAGAGACAGAGACAGAAACAGAGACAGAGACAAAAACAGCAGAGAGAGAAATAAATGAAACAGGAACCCCAGTTTCTGTTACTGTTTCTGTTTCTGTTTCTGTTACTGTTTCTGATTCTGTTTCTGATTGCAATATTAGGGGTTTACGAAACTAGATGAAACGAGGCGACAAGAAACCCGATCAAAACTTCTGTAATTAACGCAATATTGGCGGCTTTCCACGACATATGTCGTGCGAGATGGCTGCGACTTGAAACACGGAAAATCGAACGACACGCCTGAAATGTGCATATTGACATGACAATCCCGCTCGGCTTACTAATTCCGTTCAGACAAAAAATGTCTCCCTCTCTCTAAAAAAACTGAATCTTCTCTAAAATTGTCTGAATTCTCTCTCTCTCTCTAAACTCTCTCTCTCAATTCTTTTTCTCTCAATTCTTTTTCTCTGAATTCTTTCAATTCTTTTCTTAATTATTTACTAAGTTTTCTCTCGATTTATCCAATTTGATTCCAATTTTTATTCCAATATCCATTCTTTATTCCTCTTTCCTTATTCTTTTACTCTCGCTATTTTTCTCGCTATTTTCCCAATTCTCTCTAATTTTTTTTCTATTCTTTTCTCTATTTTTCTCACTTTCTCTCTAATTTCTCGCTATTCTTTTCTCTATTTTCTCTATTTTCTCTATTTTTAATTTTTCTCATTCTCATTTCTTCCATTTCTCAATTCTCCACAATTATTCAATCTTGATCCATGGGCCTTTTCAGCCGGCGAAAATCGCCCACGCCCTCACGAACACTGTCGATCCGCTCCAGTTCCAGTAACACTCTGCTACCCGAACCGTTTCGGGCCCCAACCATCACAAAAACCATCGAAGAAACCGAACTGATATCAAGCTCTGATGATAGTTCAGATCATCTCCATGCCGTCAGACCTCGCACAGATACTGTTCCAAGCGCATTGGCAGCACTGTTATCAACCATTGTTGATTACTGTGTTTCTCCTTACCGAATGTCACCCACCAGTGATGCAGATGCCGAGCTGCAACGCACCCACTCGTTTCTCGACGGCATCACCGTGAGTACAGCAGCACCAACCGCGACGCTGGTAATTGGCGAACAAGAACTTGCCACCATCGCCGAATTGAAACAACGCATGGCTCGCTGCTGTGACGAGGGAACGATGCCTTCAGGTCCACTGCTTTACCAACGCTATGGCCGGGTTCGAACCGTGATTGGCCGAGGTTCCTACGGAGTCATCAAAGTGATTGAATCGTTAAAAGATAAAGAGATATATGCCGTCAAAGAACTTGGGCTCCGGCCCAAAGAAGACCACCAACAGTTTGTCGAACGAGTTCTTTCCGAATTCATCATTCTGGCACGCATGGCCCTGCCGCATCTCGTCCATACTCTCGATCTCATGACGCTGGCAAGCCACGGCCTCAAATTGTGCCAGGTAATGGAATGCACTCCTGGCGGCGACTTGTTCTCGTACGTTACCGGCGACGATATCGCCATGAACCGTGAAGAATGCGACTGTTTCATCAAGCAAATCGCCTCTGGCGTGCACTACATGCACCAGCACGGCGTGGCACACTGCGATTTAAAGCTAGAAAACGTGCTTATGACATACAAAAGCACTGCCACTGTTACCTCCAAAAGCCGTGTCAACCTCAAAATCTCCGACTTTGGCAAGTCGTCCGTGGTCCGTACCAAATGGGACCGCGAAGAACAGCCCGGTTCGGGGCCGGTGGGCCTGGCTCCGTATATGGCACCGGAAGAATGGAGCGGCGAAGCGTACCTGCTCACCAAAAAAGATGTGTGGCTGCTTGGAGTCATGGTGGTGGTGCTATTCAATCTCTTGCGGCATCAAGGATACTTGTGGCACACCACCGAGCCGCAGCGCTACCGCCGGCGCCATAAGGACAAGCGTTTTGATGAATATGTGGCGAGTGCGATGCATGTCACGTACGAATGTGCCACCAAAGAATGGACGGTGCTTCGTGGTGGCTGCTATGAGCCGATCGAGACGCTTTTTCCGGAAAAAGACGACGATCTCAACGAGTTACGCCGCTGGATCGTGTACAAGTTATTGGACGTGGAGCCCCAGACACGAATGAGTGTGGATGAGTTGATGTGCAGCGACTGGATGGCCGCAGTCGACTGCTGCGACGACTGGGAATAGAACCTTTCCATAAGTAATTAGTAATAAAACATGCAAAGAAGAACAACTAAAATCCCGTATTGGGAGAATCAAAAGTCAGCAAACATGGTGCCGTAAGGATCGTCCACGCCACTGATTCCGTAGTCTAAGTCTTTATCTTCGGGATACCGGTCAAACTGCGAAGTATCGCCAACACCCGACGTGATGGGCGGTTCATATGGCGTCTCGATATCGCGCAGCAACAAGCGGTCCCAGATAACTTCCTTGAACCACGGATGGTTCTTGACGTCGTCGGAGCCGCCCTGTAAGTTGCCCAAGCGTTGTGTCAAGTCCTTGACGATGAGTTTCTGCAAGAGATCGAGAATATCGGGAGGAAGGTAGTCAGGATAGGTGATGGTACCGTTCAAGATGTTTTCGTAGGTTTTCATGGGTGTGGGGTCGTAGAACGGCGTGTAACCCGTGAGCATTTCAAAGATAAGAATGCCAAATGACCACCAATCCACCAGCTTATTGTAGGGTTTGATTGCCACCACTTCGGGTGCGATATAGTCCGGAGTACCACATAAAGTGTAGGTGACGTCCAGGACTTCTTTGGCAAAACCGAAATCGGTCAATTTGATGTGGCCGTTTTTATCAAGCAAAATGTTTTCAGGTTTGAGGTCTCGATAAATGATATCAAGTTTGTGTAAGTACTCGATGGCAAGAAATACTTCGGCGGCGTAGAATTTGGCCACGGGTGTGGGAAAGCGTTGCAGTTTTCTCAATAACGAAAAGAGTTCGCCTCCTTCTATGTAATCCATGATCATAAACAAGTTGTGGAAGTCTTGGAAAGTGCCCCACATTCGGATGATGAATGGATGTTGGGCGAGTTTGAGCATGCGGCGTTCGTCGTTGGTGTGTTCCACTTGCTTCATGTTGACGACGCGTTCCTTTTTCAACGTTTTCATGGCATAAAAACGGCCGTTATGGATCAGTCTTGCAAGATGGACCCGTCCAAACGAGCCTGTTCCCAACGTACGTAAGATTTGGAAATCGTTAAGTGTATATTTGCCCTTTGTAGTGGTATCTCGGTTGGCGTGGCGCGACGTTTTGCGGTGGAGTTTGGATGTGGCTGCTGTCGTGGATGTTTGTGGAGTCACAAAGATGTTTTGTTGTTGTTGTCTCTGTGCAAGTTCCTCGACTGTGACATCGTTAAGCGTGTTTGTGGACGTCGACGTATCCATTGTTGATGGTTGGTTTTTTTAATTATTAAAAAAGAAAAAAAAAAGAGGCGAGCACGAAAATCAACGAAATCTACTAAAAAAAAGTTGGTAATAGATGAGAAAATAGCGAGCGCGGGAGAAAATTAGAGCAAATAGTGAGAAAATACAGTGAATGTAGAAAAAATGTGCAGAATTAGTGAGAAAATATGAACAAATAGCGAGAGAATCTACAAACTTTAAAGAGACTGAGAAAAAAAAAAGTGACAGAAAAAATGCTGGGATTCATAAAAAAAATACAAAAAACTAATACTTTCAATTACATCATCACCAAACCAACTTCGTTCAATCATTTTTTAAGTAGAATTTTTTCCATTAACATTTAATCATATTCAATTAACATTATTTCATAATATTCTTACATTACGTTTCTTTACTTTATTTCTTCTATCTTCTCTTCATTTTCTCTTTTCATTTTCTATTATCATTTTCTCTTTTCATTTTCTCTTTTCATTTTCTCTTTTCATTTTCTCTTAAATCATTTTCCTTTCATTTCTTTTTCTTGGTTTTCTTTTTCTCCTGAAATTCTTATCATTGTCATTAATCTTCTTGTCTTGTCTCTTCTTGATTTACAGCCTTGTTTCTTATTAGGTTCAATTCTTTTCTTTTTCTCTTCTTTTTCTCTTCTTTTTATTTCTCTTTTACTTCTATTCTTTCTTCATTTTATCTTCTCTTTTTATTCTCTTTCTCTTTTATTACATTCTCTTCTTCATTAATATCATTTTGGTAATATTTCAAAATTACGTCTTTTCTTGACAATTCCAAGAATTTTTCACTTTTTTCACGAATTTTTACGTTTTCTCCTTTTTTTTAAACAACTGCTTTCAATTACATTTACAAATACGGCTGTACGTTTACTAAAATTCTCCTAATCTTTCTCCAAATCATACATTTTTCCCTTTTTTTTAATTCGTAATTCATCATTTCGTTACGATTTTCTTTATCTTTTTATAAACATCCAAACATCACTCAGATAATTCCAACTCTACAATTCTTATTCTTATTCTTTTTCTTATTACTTCTTTTAATTAATTATTAATACTTCTTCTTTTCTCAATTCTTCTCTTTCTCTTCTTCTCTACACCATTTCATCATTCGTTATTCATTTTCTCTACAAAACCCAGTACTCACGCGGATCTTCCGTGTCCATCTCTTCATTATCTTCCCGCTTCATTCCCGTCATCTGTAAATGTGCTGTCTTGAGCTTTTCCAATAAATCATGGCTGTTCTGCACATCAAAACGTCCTCGGTCACTGCGTGACGAATACTCGCCAATTAACCGCACCACTGCCCGCCCAAACCCAAACGTCTCGAGGTACCGTGCCCGTTCACGCACCGTCATCACCTCCGATTTGCCTTCAGGCTCTGAATCGCCCGAATCAGCATCAACATCATCACCAACAGTAGCAGCATTTCTTTGTCCCACGGTTTCAAAGAGTCCGTAGTCCGTGCCGTAATTGACACTGAAGGTGTACGTGGCATGGCGCCAAGTCAAGTTGATAAGGATCCATGCCACCAGCACCCGCACCTCATTGACATGGGTCTGTGCCACCACACGCTCGTTGGTGTCCAAGTCCGTTTCATCCACCTGCCGCTCCAACATCGCCAACCAAAGCGCCAAAAGCTTGTCCAGCGGGAACTCGTCGCGCCGCATCGCCTCGGCAGTGGTGTAGCGGTGGTCCTCGATGTAATTGAGCAGCGTGGCAAGCCGAACAGCGTCGTTATTGAGCATCTGCTGAGTGAAATCGCCGGCCAACGCTTCCTGAAGTCCACGGATAACAAATGCACTCCATGGCTCGTTGAACTGGCGGAAATACGCGGCAGAAAGTTCACGGTGGAACTGCAGCAGCCCAGCAGTGAAGTTCCGGAGAATATCTAAGGAAACAAGCAACAGTTGCAGCCACAGCAGGTGCGACAGCAGATGCAAAAGCATCTGTTCTTGTGAAATCAGTGATTGTTGAAGCAGTTGTTGCTGCTGGCGCCACCCCAACTGGTCTAGAATATTCTCCAAACTAATATACTCCAAAATCTCATGCTTATTCTCATTTGTCTCATTATACATATAATTCTTCACCACCTGAAGCACAGCTACCTGCAACGGAGGCGCAAACGCCGCTGCCAACGCCGGCATGAAGCCACGATGTGCCACTACCGCTGCACGGAGCGCCAGGAAATCAAGCACAAAGTTCGCCACGATCCCCAACACCACGCTGCCGTTGATGGACGGCGGAAATGGCGCTCGCAGCGTCCCCAAACCCGCCAAAAGCCGCACCAAGTTCGACACAAGCCCGCCGTGCTCGTCCTTGGTGCCGGCAGGCGTCGCCAGCGCCCGTACAGCGTTGCACTCAACAAAAAACGTCCGGAGCGTCGCCACCAGCCGTGAAAGCAGCCGCACAAGGTACAAACAGTGAGTGAAAAGTGGCCGTGCCGCAATGCCACGCGCCACTGCCACTGTCATCGCCTCGTTTTGGCAGTGGCGGTGTTTTCCAGCGAGAAATTCCACCACCACGGCGTATATGTCCACGAGTTCCGCCACCAACCGCGCTAATGGCTCGCTAACCACCCGCTGGCGGTGTTCGTCGCGGGCCACGTACACTGAGAGAAGAAAGAGCGCATCAGAAACCGCGCTGTCGTCGTGAACCACCGTTGCAAGCGTGGAGAAGTCGTGGTTTCCGCTCTTAACAAGACGCAGAAGCCGTCGAAGCAAACTGCTGGCCCCAAAACCTTCAACAGCACGCTCCACCACTGTAAGATCGAGATTGGTGTCACGAAGAACGCTGCTGAGCGCCGGATACTGCGACATCGCCTCAGCAAGAAGGTACATCAGTGAAACTATCGGTTTGGAAGAAATGAAAAGGTCTGACGTGGATTGAGTGGAATTTGATTGGTTTTCATCGTTTTTTATCCATTTTCCACCATTTTCAATCAAATCTTCATCATTTATCAAATCTTCACATTCATAATTCTGATCAAATAATTCAATCATTCGTGGCACTGTTTTGGCGATGTTTTCGAAAACTACGTCGTCGGCGACGTCCAAACGGGCCACGTGGCACAGGACCAAGTTCAATGCCGGTACTGCCACAGCATCGTGGCGAGTGTAGAGCAAAAGCGCCAAATATGTCCGGGAACAAAGCGGTGGTGCCGATGCTTGGAGACGACACGCCGCTGCAAGCAATTCAGCAAGAAACTCGGGCAGCAACAGCGGAGTTTGGAGCGTCAAGCTCGGCATTGTGGTGCCGTACGCCATCGAATGCACCGCTGCCGGCGTGTCTGCGTCGCGAGGAAGCAGTGCCGCCACCACAGCGTCACACACGCGGTCCAAGCGTCGAAACACAAGCATGGCAAGCCGGCGACGCCACGCAGCGTCGAGCTGACCGAGAAACCGTACTGCCAGTAACGTTTTGGCGAGAATCGACGGTTCGGACTCCGTGGCAAGCACCAAACACACGTAGCGAGCAAGTTTGCGCACCGGAACCGCCACGGCAGCAAGCAAAAGCACGATATCGAGACAATACTGTGCCAATGGCAGTGCCAGCGTGTTGCTGGTGGTGATGTTGACGAGCAACACGTCGAGACACGAATCCACACATGCCGCCAACATCTCAATCAGTGCAGCCACCGCCGGCGACGCACCGTGACCACACGCAAATCCACAAAGCATCTTTATCACCACTGCTGTTGCTGTTGCAGCGGCTTCTTCTTCTTCTTCTTCTTCTTTGGTGGTTTCGTTTTTTGCTACCGCCGCCAACTGCCGCCGGAACTGAGACACAATCTTTCCAATAAACTCAACATCACCCACAAACTTGTATTTAAGGTCACTGTTGCCGATAAGCTGTACGCTAAGCGCTGGCTCAAAAGAAGCGCTAATCGGCATGGTATGGTTTGGTTTTTGAATGGTGGTTGCGGATTTTATCTTTGGCTTAAAGACAGGACACAACCGCACCGTCAATTTGTTCATTTTAGGCAACAGAGAGTTTTTCTGTTCTAACCAATAAGAAACGTCGGATGGATAAGGTTAAGAAGGGTATTTGTTTTGTTTAAGAAAGGGTTCTATATAAGAAAGGGTTCTATATAAGAAAGGGTCCTTAAAAAAGTCTTTCTTCTAAGAGCTTCAAATCCTCTTTATATCTTCCCCCGCCAGTACTTCTGGCTCTCGGCCGCTGGCTTGCCGTTCTTGATATCTTCTGCCACATTCGTATCGGCTTCAACCCGTTTAGGAATGTACTCCAAAACCCCTGCTAAATCAGCATCGTGGGGCACACGAACAACACCGTTCTCATCACCAATGAGATACTCCTGCGGCTGGATCGTTACCGTGCCGTGATCAAGCACGATTTCAAGCGGCACGTTGATTCCCACGACCTTAAGGGCAGGGCCCGGCGCACTGGTGCCAACACCATACAGCCACACGGGATACTGCAACGCATTGTGCTCAACAACGTCACGGATACGTCCCAAAACCACCAGGCCGTTGGCCCCGCGGTATTGCGCCCGTGTCGACATCAACCCGCCGTACACGGCGTTGCTGACAGTGACAAACGGTGCCGACGGTTTCTGGAGCTCGGGCGCCAAACCCACGACAACCACGCTGTTTTCAGGAACCTCGTCGACATACGACGTGGCCACGGCGGGCCGCGGATCGCTTTTGGCGGCGTACAACACCGTATAAGCGAATCCGACGCTCGAACCGTGGCGGGGCGGCGACCTCATCACCAAATTGGGAATGTTTCCGCCATCTGCATACCCAAACTTGTTCAATGCATCGGAAACATCACACGGAGTGTACCGGGAAAGGATCCTCACCACCTCTTTGGGTCCCAACTTCGCAATCGACATGGTTTTTGCGGACTCGGCATTCAGGAGAGCTGCGGTTTTTATGGGGTTAGAAAATATGCAGGAAAATACATCACAAAATGCATGGATGCATATAATTTTTATCTACTCTATATACAGTACCACTAATCATCCATACTAATTCTTCCCCGTAATTTATTGTACCTTTCCTTGTCGAAAACAGCATCTCCGTCATCATTGACATCAGCAAACGACTTTTCCGGTGCCTGTGGCTTATGTCCAATCTCGTCCGGCCGCGTTTTCTCTTCCAAAATGACGGTGGTGGCCGCAACTCGGAACCTCGTGCCCAATTCAGCAAGAAACTCGCTGCTTAACTGGTGCTCCTTGATAATTGTCTGCTCAGAAACTCGCGGATCTTTGATATCCCGAAGAATCGACGTTAATGTGCGTGGGTGGACCATGGTACGGTTTTCTTGCTCGTTTTCTCCCTGTTCAAAGAGTTGTTTGCGGAACCGTAACTGTTTTAAGGCCAACGAGTTCGGGTTGGCATATGTCCGTGCAGATTGTGCCAAAATTTGCCGGCCCAAGTTATTGACGGATGATACGAAGTCGGTATCGTACGTCAGCGTACCGTCTTCCTGTGGATCGCCTCCATCTTTACCTTGTGGCAGCCGAATTTCACCCTGTGTTTTGGGTATAGTTGGCGGAAGCTGGTTCACCGGCGTTCTGGTGATGGGACTCGCCTGCCCCGCAAGCTTCTTGGTGAGTTTTCGCACAGGTTTCGACGATGCTTGACCCATGGTTGACTATAAATTAATTTTTTTTTAGTTCTCGTTTTTTCTGATGCACTTTTTAACTATGTAACTATTTATCTTTCTTCTTATCCTTCTTATCCTTCTTTTCTTTCTTTTCTTTCTTTTCTTTCTTCTTTTCCTTGTCGACCCGCGCCTTCTTTGTCACTTTCCCGTTATCATCAACTTTACGTGCCTCCTCGTAGTCGTCAGCAGTGTAACCAGTAGGAAAATGTCTCATTCTCAAGTTGTCCACTTTGGGCACGTCGTTTCTGGCAACCACTGCGGTATCGTAGTCAATGTCTGGAATGTCAACCACTTGACGGATTGTGTAGAAACGGGAAATGTCGCCCTTGAGCTTCTTGTATGTGGAACCACCGGCCAAAACGGAATACTTTGAGCCAGAAGTTTCGGACAATTCCTCGTTGATTTGGTACTTGACGTTATTGTTGACCTTGAATGTAGAAGGACCGCTCTTAATCGACGTGGCCGTGAAGGAAACGGGTAACGTTTTTAAGTCGTTCACTGGGAACCCTTTTGGAGCCTTAATTAACCAGATTTCCTTTTCTCCAACATCAGGGAACTTCGCTGGAGTAACTTTTGTATATTGAGAAGGTGCCTGGAACTCATCATCGGACTCCAGGTCGTTCACATACTCGCTTGACTTGGACATCTTGTTGCTAGCAGAACTCATCGCAATTTTGAAAAAATGTCGATTTGCGACATTCCACACAGAGCCGCCGCGACAGGGGAATCGGACAGACAAATAATGGGCTACAACAGACAGACAAAAAGATGCAGACAAAAAGGCAAACAGACAAAAAAAAATAACAACCAACACTTCTTCTCTCATGTCATGCAGACACAGCCGAAACCTTGAGAGATCGATACACCAGCCTAATCATCACGGTCTACAGACCACTGTGACACCGTCACAGTATTTATGATACACAGCCAGTGCGATTGTGGCACCTATCGGGTAAAAAGATTGTGCGCTTACATAAGCTTAGTGGGTATTACAAAGGGTCTAATCTCCGTCTGCCGAGCAGTTTACATAAGCGATAAAAGAATTACCACTTTTGGTCTGGTGCATTGCCGCACCAGTTCTGGTCGCCCTTGCTATAAAATGGAGACAAAAGCCGTCATCTAAAACTTCAGTTCTGTCAATGGCATTTGTATCTAAGGACTCAGGGATTGCAGCATCCATTTATCTTTCACTTTACGTGATTTTTACGGTATTTTCGCTCCGTATATTCTTCAAGCTCGGCTGGAAAACTGCGTATACTTATTTAGTGGTGTTTGGAATTTTCCGTCTTGCGGGTCAACTTAGTGGTGTGGCCTTTGCAGCGCTCGGGATTAAACACTACAAATGGTTAATTGCATACTTGGTATTCAGTGCTGAAGGTTACTTTACACTTATTTTGGCCTCATTTACGTTTGTGGCCAAGGCACAGAGAGAAGTTAATGGCAAGTCATGGCTTCGGCCATCGAGCTGCGAAAATGCTGCTCGTCGTGCTCGTCCCACAACCCGGTTACAGAAGTTCCGGGCTCGGTACCACGTTTTCAAGGTGTTCCATTTGGCCTTGATTCCTGCCAATGCGATTATTATTGCTGGGGGCTCGTTATTGTCATCAATTGATGTGAATCAGTACGACCAGTACCACAATAAAATCACTACATCCAAAATTTTGCGTACGGTTGGGCAATCGATTTTCCTTTTCCAGTCGTTTTTTGCCATTGGCCTGGCGTTCCATGGGGTCATATTTGAGGGATTGTGGAAGAGCACGTCGATTAGAGCCGTGTTGTTTGCTGCTCCATTCTTATTGGTGCGTGGTATTTTCGGGATTTTGTCTATTTACATCTCCAAGATGAATTATTTCTCGATGAAGAATTATACTGGTGAGGGATTGACCTCGCAGTTTGTAGTGTACGAGTACGTTTTGGCAACTACCATGGAGTTTATCACCGCCGTGACCTTCATTTCGGTTTACTACATTGACAATGCCCGCAAGAGAAACTCCAACACTATTATTACTGATAAGGAAAGTCTTGTGTCTGACAAGTAATTATAGCTAAAAGCCCGAATGTTACGTAATATATTTTCACCTATTAAATTTAAAGGAGATTTTTTTTAGATCAAAAAAGAAATAAATATAAAACTAACAGCTAAAAAAATAAAACTATTAAACAAAAAAAAAATCAAAAAAAAAGAAAAAAAAAGTTCGTATTTTAGAGTTCGAAGACGCAGGGCACGTAATTGGTCATGACGGTATTGAAAGACAATATGATTGGTTGAGGCAAAAGTCATACCCCAGTCGATTCGACTGTAATGCTGGGAACAATATTATAAAACATTTATTTGTAATAGATATAAATATATCAAGTATCAAACAGAAAATATACAAGGAGTGACGAATTAAAAGAATGCAAAGGAATGACTAAGTGAGATAACGTTTTTATTTTTCAAGATGACTGGGCCCGGAAAATCAAGCCCTGAAAAAGTTCCAGACTCTCTTGATTAAACGTTTGCCAAAGGTATCAGTATTGGTCAGTGGATTGTAGTTCAAGGTGGCTGCAATTTGGACCTTCAAAGTGATGTTGTAACCAGTAGCGTTCTGTGGACACTTTGTGTTGCCATCGTCAAAGTAGACAAGATATTCGCCCCGGTACGAACGGGTAGGACAAGCCAAAAACTTGGTAGAATTCTTGTAGGTCAATAACGAATGGGATATGCCAAAGTGTTCAGAAGCCGTGTTGGTGACGGTGGTGGTCAATTGGTTGAATTCATTGACGTAGACGTTAACGTTGGAAGGAGCAATGGTGTGGTTGAACAACGTTGCGTTGGTCAAGCTCGAGGCATTGTAGGCGATAGAGGAGTTGTAGAATCTAGTGTTGTTGAACAAAACGGTTGAGTTAAACAAGTTGGTTGAGTTCAAGTGGTGGTAGGTGGCATTCAACAAGGTTTGGTTAAGGTAACCGGAAGCACTAAACAAACCAGAGGAGTTGAGCAAAGGAGCACTCAAGTTGAAGTAGGTTGAATTGTACAACAAGCCCGAGGAATTGAACAAGCCCGAGGCGTTCAACAACAATTGGGACGAGTTCAACAAGACACCGGACGAATTGAACAATCTGGACGAGTTCAACAAGCCACCCGAGTTTGCAAAGCTCGAGGTATTAACGATGATGATTGTGTTGTTTGCAACATCAGCGGGTTCATCGGCAAAAGGAATGTTCAAGACATAGCCGTCCAGGGCCTTTATTCTTCCAAAGAAGGCTTTATCGTCTGAAGCCAAGGTCAATTCCTGGCCGTCAAACTTGACCAAGTAGTCTTGGAAAACGGCTCCATCGTGGTGTGCGATGAGCGAAAAAACGGGAGAAGTGGGCTGGTAGAATCTTTTGACGGGCAAGGCACAGATAATGTTGAAAAACGTCAACAATGTGAGAATGGTTGCAAAATCCATTGTGTAATTTAAGGGTTTGGGATGGCTGGCTGGAAATGACAAATGTGGATGGCCGGTTCCCTTTAAATAGAAAATACCTCCGAGACAACCAGAAAAAATAGGCTGAGAAAAGTTAAGCAATCTCCTATTTGGGATTATGAGTTGCATACTGAAATCCGGCCATGGCACTTTCGGAGCAACCTAGACACTTTCCGACACATAAGGATGGAATACCTAAAAAAAAAACATAAATTGCGATGACGACATTTTATGCGCACAGCCAACCTGCATTCTGCACCATGCTCGCCCACCATCGGACAAATTTGAGGTCTGGCCATTCCTGCAAGCAAACGGATATTTGACTTATATGTCACAGTTGCTGTGCTGAGCCACTGGGTTAGAGGCCAGGCCAGACCAGAATATAATATGATATGTCTACAAAAAAACGTGATCTGGTCTTCTAGTGTATATTATCAAATAAATAACTTACAACTCGACGGCTGGAGGACAGCCCAAAGCCTTCTTCAAAGAACCGTAGATGGTGAACTGCAAGGAAGTCAAGGTACCGACCATGACCAATCTGGTTGACAAACCAGTGAAAGAACCACGGACACCCAATTGTCCGGCCAATTGAGCCAACAAACCGAGGGTAGATTGACCTGGAGCCTTCTTGGTCTTGTTAACCTTGGACAACAAGGTGTCGGCTGGTTGAGAAACAATGGCAGCAGCACAACCGGCAATGATACCGGCACCCAAGTTGACACCGGTCAAGGCACCGGCAGACAAGTCCTTCTTTGGAGTTGGGATGGCGTTGAAGATTTGTTCGGCAGCTCTTTCAAAGACCAAGAACTTGGCGATGTTGTAAGGAATCTGCTTGAACAAGATTGGGGTGAAACCGTTGTAGAAAGAACCAGCACCTTCTTCCTTCAAGATTCTGGCGAAACCACCAACCAAACCGTTGGCAAAGGTTGGTTGAGAAACCAATCTAATTCTGGTGGCTTCCAAAGGACACAAAGCAATGTCAGCAAAGAATTCAGCAAGAGCAGCAGAACCGATGTAGATCGAGTTCTTGTATTGCTTAGCGGTGTCGAAACCGAGTTGTTCAATAAAGGTCTTCTTAAACAATTCGTAACCACCAAACTTGAAGGCACCTTGGAGAGAGTAACCCAAGACGGTTGGACCCAAACCGGTCAACAAAGCACCAGCACCTTCAGCGCTGATGACTTGTCTGAAAGAACCAATCATCCCCTTGTTGTAGACGGTTGGTTCCAACTGAATTCTGGTCTTGACGACATCGATAGGAGTCATGGCACCGTGGGTAAGACCACAGCCCATAGCACCAGCAAGAGCAAAGGAAGCGTAGTCACCAATAGTGAATTGTGGGATTTGTTGGCTGGCCATCGTGGAATATATATGAGGAATCAATCGAAAAGTGATGATTTTCGATCGCACTTATATGGAAAATTTTGTCTCGGTCGAAAACGGGAACGTGCGCGATATGATTGGTCAGCGTGCATACACAAACACTAAAACGCGATCCCGGTTGCCAAAGTTCACCAAAGAAACCTGGCAAAATAATAGCGAGTTTTGAAGTCCTGTTTCGTTAAAGATCACCTTAACGCATCCTACCGTTTTCTTTCCCTCTTTTTTTTTCTCTTGCTCGATTTATCTACTGTTTTCTTTTGCACAAAAAAACTCTGATCTACTTGACGAGTATTTTATGTCTGTTATCGCCGTGCCCATATACACATTTCTTTTCTTCATCCTCACATTAGTAATAATATAATTTTTGTCGCCGGAGATTACTTTTCTCCTCTCTTTCTTTTCTTACCAAGACCACCACTGAAACCCGTGACTTTTTCTACTCATACTTTGTCTTTTCCGGACTTTTATTTCTTTGAGTAGTTTCTATTTTCTCATTTCTCATTTCTCATTTCTTTTTTCTTTTTTTTCTTTTTTAGATTCGGATTATCTCCGTGCCAAAGTTGCAAAATTGTTGATTCTACTCTTTCTACTGATTTCATTTCTCGTTGTATCAATCTATATACTCTATTCACTTCTCTTCCTCCATTCTAATCCCCAACCGCTCCATCGCTGGCCAATTGTTCAACGCCTGAAATGCTGCCTTTTGACACGCATTCTTTTTGTTCAGATCAACTCCAACTCCAAGCACCAAGTCGTTTACCAACACCGATGCTTGGAGATCATCCAGTGCTGCCTTTACAATCTGGTACCGTGGAACTAAATGATGTCTCCCTAATATCGCATACAAAATGTTGCGATAGTTGTTATCACGGCCACTGTACGGCGCCATTCCAATAACACCGCTGCTGGTTGGCGGTACTGGAGGCAAATTGTATGGTTTGGGATCAAACTCTTCTTCCACAGTAACAACCTCTTTCGGATCTGTCTTTTTGGCATAGCTCTGAAGTAAAATCTCGGCGATACGTGAAAGTTTCACTCGATCAGCCACAACATTCTGCGCAGCACGGTACTTGGCATCGTCAAAACTGAGACTCGACGTCCCAAATCCCAAAGACTCGCCTGAAACTCGAAGATCCACTACAAATGGGTCTTGGTCAACCTGTTCAAATGTCAATTCGGGCTGTTGGCTCGGTAAGTGCTCATATATGTTCGTGGACCGATGAAATAAGAGTTGTAGCTCATTGTATGCGGAACTGGTGGCCGGTGAGTGCTGGTGGACCTCCTCCAACACTGGACGGTACAATTTGCTAAGCCAGGCATGGATTTCTGTCTCGGTATAACCGTCCTGCGTCATTCCTCCGATGTAGGCGACAAAAAGACGAGCAAAAATGGCGATTTTCTCGTCCTGGGAGATTTCCAGAGACAAATGGGTGAGTGATGCTGCTACCATGTTGTATCCCAACGCAAATTTGGCAAGAATTGTTGGTGCCATAAGCTGGTGACGGAGTACAAGCATGTCTTCGGCGTCGATGTGAGGTAAATTTTCCTCCAACACGTCGTACAACGCCAATTCAAGTACTGAGCGGCCCTTGAGGGCCAACTTGGCGTTGTGGGAGTTGGAGAAGTCACCCTGCGCAAACAGCTGGACGAAATCGCCGGCCTGGCGAAAGCTTTTGTCGGTAAGCACGCGAGTACGGAGCTGAGGGTTGGAGATGGGCGGCAACAGTGGCGGATATGAGTCTTGGAGGTTTTGGTGTTGATGATGTTTCCTTTCCTGGGGCGTATTAGGATCAGATGAAGCTGGAATTTGTGGGATATGGTCCAAGAACTGGCTGATGTACTTGTCGCTTTGTGGCGACTTGAAGTTTAATTTGGAGAGTGCTGAGAGTAATGGAAGGTTGTTGGTGTTGTGCAAGTGTCTGAGACGAACAGCAACCTTGACTTGAGGCAGCAGGAGCAACGTTCTGGTGCGGTCGACGAGCTGGGCATCGGTGCCTGGAGGAGGTGCTACCGCGAAGGTGTCCAACAGTTGGACCAAGTCTCGGTACGCATCGGGCAATGGTGCTTTCTGGAGGATGTGAATAAGCAGGGCCTGAACCTGGGATACATTTCCTTTAACTTGGTGGAGATCGTCACACCAAGTTACAAGCGACATCGTCGTGGTGGTGCTGCAAATGTATGGTACTTTTTCAGAAGCGAAGAATCTACACTTTGGAAATTTACAGGTTCTGTTCAAACAGCGAAGAAATAATGAGAGTAGACTTTTTTTGGCAGCAGCGGCGGCAGCAGCAGCAGCAGCAGTAGCAACACCAAAAGTTAGCGAGGCAAAAAAAAAAAGTACCAGGAATCCGCATCCCGCAAACCAGAAAAAAGGCACTACATACGAGCTTTACAGAAGCTTTATCAAGGCGTTCAATGTGTGTAGTGTTAAAAGCTTTTTATTTTTTAAGATTTACGAACTTCTTTTGCATTCACATTTCCTGTTTTTAATGTTTACGTTTGATTACATGGTTTCTTACCATATTCTCTTGTGTTTCTTTAATTTTTTCTTTCACTGGTTTTTCCTTTTTCTGTCTCTTGTTTTTGCTTCGCTTTTCAAATCATTTCTTTTCAAATCATTTCTGTCATGCTGATTTTTTTTGTGTTTCGCCTCACATTTCTTTTTGTGTCGTTATCTTTTTTTTTCTCATTTTTTTCGCATCCACAAGAAAACCCAAACTTCATCATCACTTTGCTTCTCCTCCAGCGCTAAGCATTACTATGGCCTACTGACATAACTAAACCTATTAAACCAGTCTTTTTTTCTTCCCACCACCAGGAAGTTTTATTGCTAACAATTAAAAGTCACATCCCCAACTGACAAAAGCGTAAAATATCAGCCAGCTACCCGCCATGAACAACAACAACTACTACGATGAAAACTTCATTCCCGGAACCACCAAGATCTTCGTGGCCTCCGACGACTCATCGATCGACTCTCTGACAACTGTCAGACCCTTGAAAAAGAACAAAAAGGGAATCATTCTCTTGCCTCAGCCCTCAGACAGCCCCAATGACCCGCTCAACTGGTCCGTCGCCCGTAAATCATGGCACTTCATTTTGCTTTCCTTCATTACGGCCCTTACTGCTGCAGTCTCCAATGACGCAGGCTCGTCCCAGGACTCCCTCAACCAATACTACGGCATCAGTTACGACGCCATGAACACCGGTGCCGGTGTTCTCTTTTTATTTATTGGCTGGTCTTGTATCTTCTTTGCACCAGCACTGTCGCTCTACGGCCGCAGAATTACCTACTTGATATGCTTGCTTGCCGGTACATTAGGATCAGTGTGGTTCGCCCTCTCAAAACGTACCGCAGACACAATTTGGTCCCAGGCTTTTGTCGGAATGTCGGAAGCGTGTGCCGAGGCGCAAGTCCAACAATCGTTGTCCGATATCTTCTTCCAACATCAGTTGGGGTCCGTTTTAACAATCTATATCCTTGCCACGTCGGTCGGTACGTTCTTGGGTCCCCTTTTGGCCCACTTGATTGCCGAATCGCAGTCGTTCCGCTGGGTCGGCTGGTGGGGCGCGATTATTTGCGGTGCCACGTTTGTGGTGACGCTCTTGGCGTGTGAAGAAACCGGTTTTGACCGATCAAAGTACTCGGTGGTGTACGACTCGCAGCAGCCCGCAATTGAGGCAGTCGACGTGGTCAACGAGAAGGAAAAGACCGACGAAAAGGCTGAACCGATTACCACAAAAATGCTGGAGCAACAACAGTACATCGACTCTGAGGCTCAGCAAGAACTGTTGACGCCGTACATGAAACGGATTGCCATTATTACGCCCTCATCGTATCTCGAGGGCTGGGGGTTTAAGCAGTACGTGAAGCGGTTTGTGCTTTACTTTAAGGTGTTTACTCTTCCGGCTGTGTGGCTCTCGGGGTTATTGTGGGGTTTACAGGACGCATACTTGACGTTTTTCTTGACCACGCAAGATACGTATTTCTCCGAGGCGCCTTGGAACAAGTCGCAGACCGGGATTGCGATTATGAACGTGGCAACGTTGATTGGGGCAGTGATTGGCTGTTTTGTGTCTGGGATTGTCTCCGATTACCATGTTTTGTGGATGTCGAAGCGGAACAACGGCACATTGGAGCCGGAGTACCGTCTCTGGCTTCTTTTTATCACGTTGGTGATTTCTCCCGTTGGTCTCATTATGTTTGGTGTGGGAGCGGCCCGTGAGTGGCCATGGCAGGTGATTTACGTTGGATTGGGATTTATTGGGTTTGGCTGGGGTTCGATTGGTGACACAGCGATGTCGTACCTTATGGATGCGTACCCAGCCATTGTTATTCAAGGGATGGTGTGTGTTTCGATTATCAACAACACGTTGGCGTGTATCTTTACGTTTGTGTGTTCGTTGTGGTTGGACAGTGCCGGCACGTCGCTGACGTACATCACGTTGGCGGTGATTGACTTGGTAACAATTGCCATGATTGTGCCGTTCTTGTACTACGGTAAGAGTTGGAGAAAGAAGACCAAGAACTTGTACATTGAGATGGTCAAGTTGACTCTGGGCCAAGATTAGACATTAAACATCAGACTTTAGACTCTAAATACCAATTAACGTTTGAAAAAAGTAAAGAAAAACGTCCAAGTTTTTAGAAGTATCGTAAAAATCAGTATAAACAGTAGATTTGTCAAGAATTAGAAAACTGAACAATAACTTCATCGAAGATTCAAACAAGAAAGATTTACTTGTAAAGATTGATGCAATTAAATTATTAAAAGTGAAACTACTAAAAAGTTTGATTGATTCAATTTACATTACATTGTTTATTCATATAATACATTCAGATTCTAGTTTGCAGTGCTGGTGCTTTCGCTGTTCATGTATGCTGTCAACTCGGCGTCCAAGTCGTCGGCAGTTTTTTGTTGTTTTACTTCTCTCGGTTTTCTTTCTCTTGGTTTTCTTTCTCTTTCTCTTTCTCTTCTTTCTCTTTCTCTTGGCCGGCGTGGGTTGCTGCCAATCCGATCAATAAGCAGCGTGGCATTTTCCACCACCAAAGTTTCGCCCATTGCCTTTTTGCCATCATAACGTGCCACGGCTTCGGCGTTGCTCCGGGCGTGGTCACGTTGGAAACAAACATACGCAATGCTGTCGTTGCTACTGTCGAACTTGACAAAGTCTACCGGCGTAATAGATCCAAACAAGTTAGACAAGTCTTCTCCGTTCAACTCAGGATGTACATTACGAATACGGAGCACCGGACGCAGACCAGCAAGATTCTGGATATCGCGAGGAAGCAGCAGCACCGCGGCACTACCGACTTTACGTGGCGCACCGCCGCGTCCTCCACGGTTTCTGGGCCGGTTTTTGCTTTTGCCCACACGACTGCTGCTGCCTCCAACACGCTCACGCTTGTTGTTGCCAATAATGTCGTCCAACGACTGCTCTAAAACGTCCGACATGATAATGATAATGAACGATTTTTCAATGAACAACTAAATTTCAAAAAAAATGATTGAATTTTCGCACTGGGAAAAAAAAAAATAAGAGACATTTATTTGTAAATCTAATGTTAGTTTCGTTTCTTGCTGACGCTTCTAAACTCGTCCAACTCTTCGTACTTGATACCAATCACTTTACCGTTGCCATCAACAACATTCACTCTCTTCAAGTAATCTAACGCCAATAACAGCGGCCAGTTAACAAACTGGTATCCTTCGCGGTGCAAGTAGAACAAGCTCTTGATATTAAACAAGAAACAACTGCCAATCACAATCAAGTTCTTCCAGTCGATCACAGAACCCCGTGGATAGTAAAGCATGGCCAAAAGCACTAACAACGAGGTGCCCATCAAGTACGGCAATAACTGCACATATGCCGGTCTCCGGTCCACAAACGGCGACTCCTTCAGGTCCACATACGGACGGTACTGTCCCAAAAACAAGTCGTACGAGTCCTGGCGTGCCCCGTCGCGGTAATTGTTCTTGTAGTACCGAGTGATCGAGTTCGTAAGATCGCTCAACGCACCCTTCTTTGTTCTCTTGCCAGTACGCGTATAGTCTGTCTTGAGTGCTCCAGTACCGGAATAGGCACACGACACAGCATCGGCATTGTCAGCCCAGAAACTCTGGAAAAACAAGTTGAACTGTGGATCAAGCTTTTCCCACGGAGTCACATTCTCTTTCGACAAGTATCCGCCAGCAGTCAACTGGTTCTGCAACACCCAGCGTGCGATCGTCGACTGCACCACGTTTGTCCGGTCAAGACAGTCCATACAGTTGGTTCTGACAATCTTGGTCTGTACCGATTTGACGGTCAGTGTAGCAAGCTCCACCTGGAAGTAGTTGTTGCTCGTGTAGTCGAGCTGCACCAACCGGTCCAACAAGAGCTTGACACGGTCCCATCTCATCTTGCTGCACTCGTGATGGAAGTCAAAGTAGATATAGTGCACCTTGCTGGCCAACTTTTCCGGCAAGTTCTCGACCGCATGTTCGTACGCAACCTTGACTGGCTTCTCGTAACCGCTCTGGTTGACCAAATTCACCAAGTAGTTTTCGCCGTAGAGCTCGGTTTGCTCAGTAAAGTGCTTGGAAACTGCGTCCAATGCCGATTTCGACGAAACCACCAAGTTTGGCTTGTACTTCAAGTTGTTGATCTCGGACCAGTACACTGGGACCGAACCTCTGGTCTGCAAGAAAGCGTAGGCCAGATCTTTGGTAAAAAAGAACTGTTCAGTTTCGTTGAAGTTGGCCACGTTACCGTCATCATCGATCCCACGGCGGAAATATCTCGTACCGGCACGGGAAACGGCACGACGGGTCAATAACGCAAAGTCAAGGGCGTGGGGTCCGTTGAACAGCGCTGTGTGGGACGCGAAGTATCCGTAGATTACGGGAGTGACAAAGTCATGGGCTCCTGATTGGATGAGCGCCGTACTCAAGAACTGGTTCCACCAGAACCGTTTGTCGAGAGATGCAAACGGCGTACTTGAATCGGCTTTGGTAGTGTATTGTTTCTGGAGGTAGTTGGTCAAGTCGTACTTGTTGTCGATCGAAAAGTACAATGTGGCGGAGTTCACGTGTTGTTTCAACAAGTCCAAGTAGTGGTTTTCTTCCACATTCTTTTGGGCAAACTCGTTCTGAACCAACGGCAAGATCCGGAACTTATCTACCCGAGCAATTTGGTGGCCCAAAATGGTGCCGGTGACGGTGTGTTTGTCTACAACCACAACGTACGAGTTGATCTTCAAGCGGATCGTGCCCAAAATGGCCGAGATAGCCGCCGACAAGTTCAATTTGGCGTAGATTGGTGGAAGTGTGCTGGAAACTTCGAATTCCGACTCACCGTTTGCATATAAATACTTCTGGATGGCAGTATTATGGAACACATGCGTTCCATCGGGCGCAATAGCGTGGAAAAGTGTCATTGGAGAAGGAATTCCAAGGGGGTTTGTGATAACGTAAAGCTCGTTTTTTTTACTTTTTTCAGGCCCACAAAAAAGAGACCACATGTAAACTTTGGATCTGTGCACGTGATAATAGTTTGTGAAAACAAACAAAAAAAGGCAGATTTATCTACAGGAACAGTTTTACAATTAGAACCCGATTCTCCAGCAGCCATTAATTTAATTTTAAAAAAAACAATCGTGTTTATAGAGCATGCTGAACCACTATACCGTGCTTGGAGTGACTCCAGATGCCACAGAGGAACAGATTCGAAAGGCATACCGCAAACTTTCATTGAAATATCATCCAGATAAGACGAAAGACAAGCAGCATCACGAACTCTTCATAAAGATCGGCCAGGCGTACGAGGTGCTAAAGTCGCCCGAGGCGCGTAAAAAGTACGATCTTGCCCATGGAACTGGTAGCAGGTCACCAGAAAAGTCTGAAAACAACTTTTATGGATCTAGTTCCGCCTATTACACGTCAACAACCACCACCTACCGCAATGGCGCGGGATACTATGGCTTCTACCGCCACATGTACGGCCACCATGAGCCAAATGCCCGCCAGGCACAAGAGGAACGTGAACGGGCGGCAGAAGCATTGAAGCGAGACATGTTGAACCGGGCACGGCAAGAAGAAGCGATGCGTCGAGCCCAAGAACTGGCTGCCGAGCTCATGAGAAGAACGATGGAGCGCCGCCGACAGGAAGCAGAGCTTGATGAACGCGAAAAATACGAAAGAGAAGCACGGTACCGTGAAGAAAAACGCCGTGCGGAAGCCCTTGCCGATGCACACAAGGTATTTTCGAGCCAGGACCCACTAGAACGGCAGTACGGTACTGGAACCAATACCAGCAACCCGATTGTGGTGGAAGATGATAATGAGAGTCCTGACGAAACGTTTTATTCGGTACACAACTTGGATTCGGACGAGCAGGAGGAGGAATTACAGACTCCGGAAGAAAGAGACGATGCCGATATCAACGACAAACTTAATGATTTGCTCAATATGGGCACGAATATTCGGTCACGCCAGGAACCTACTCGGCTCTTTAATCGACGTCTGGTTTCACCCCGGCGGAATCCACCACAGCAGCAACACCGTACCAGCTTTGTGCGCGACGAATCCACCCCAGTGAGACATAAACGTCACAAGACCGAGAATTTCAATATGGGAAAGCTTGACGAGCTGCTTCGGAACAATGGTGATATTGAAGAGGTTGACTTTTCGGACATGGCACGGAATTTACCGGACGAAGATGTTAAGGGAAGACGGCGCAATATCAGTGTGAGTGCGGTACCGGTACCGAACAAGCGGCCCAAAGTACATGAGTTTTATGACGGCACGTCCAAGGCAGAAACGTTGCATACGCCCATCAACAAAACGAGTGTCAAGGGCCATTCGGTGGTGCTGCTTCGTGATTTGTTGCCGGACACAACACACGATGTGATTCCTCCACAAGTACCGCACGGATACAGTGTTGGAGAGTGGACGGATTATCAAAAACGGTTTACCAAGTACAAAAAGAGCGTTTTGCAGTACAAGTACGAACGGATCAAGCGCGACGAACAGTATCTTTCCACCATCAACGGCGATGTTTCCAACTTGGAAGTGTATCATCGTTGTTTGGACCACGACTTGGAGATTGAAATGGGATACGTCGATCTGTTGCGTACGTTTAACGAGTACGTGGAGAGATTGAAGAACCAGTAAGGTTGCGAAAAATGGTTGCGAAAAAAAAAGTACCTTTTTCAGAAAACAAAAACGAGAACCAAAAAGAAAAGAATGATAGAAGAGAAACCAAATAAAAACGGGATTGATGAGTCATTAAGAACGAACCAATCACATTACATCACACAAGGAACGAAACTGTCAAACTGTTCCACTTTGACAGTTTCTATTTCTATTTCTATTTCTTTTGGTGAAAAATCCTGGTTGTCGAGTCGTGTCTAGTCCAAACCACTAAACTCGGTAAAAGCGCGTTATTTTCACCAAATCGAAACCCGTCTCTTACCATCATCACGACACGTTTGCTACCATGAAAGACAGACAACTTCTCCTTATTATTGGAGTACTCTTTCATTGCTTCTACTTGTGGTCCATTTTTGACATATACTTTGTCCTGCCGTTGGTCCACGGCATGGATCACCACGTTTCCACCACGTCTCCACCCGCCAAACGGTTGTTTCTCATTGTAGGTGACGGCTTGAGGGCAGACAAGACGTTCCAGAAACTCAAACACCCCCGTACAGGCGAAACAAAGTACTTGGCTCCATATCTCCGCAGTCTTGCGTTGAACGAAGGAACGTGGGGCATTTCCAACACCAGAATGCCTACCGAAAGTAGACCAGGACACGTTGCGATGATCGCAGGCTTTTATGAAGACGTGTCCGCCGTCACCAAGGGCTGGAAAGAAAACCCCGTCGATTTCGATTCGTTCTTCAACCAGTCAAAACACACATACTCGTTTGGTTCGCCTGATATCTTGCCGATGTTTGCCTACGGCGAGGGTGTGGTGCCAGGCAGAATTGATGTGTGTATGTACGGACACGAGTTCGAGGACTTTTCCAAAAGCTCGATCGAGTTGGATGCTTTTGTCTTTAAACACTTTGACGAGTTGTTGGCAAACTCCACCACCAACAAGACATTACATGACGAGTTACACGAAGAAGGCAACGTTTTCTTTTTACATTTGCTTGGCCCTGACACCGCAGGCCATGCATACCGTCCATACTCGGCCGAATACTACGAAAACATTGAGTATATTGACGAAAAGTTATCCAAGTTGATTCCTCGTATCCACGAATACTTTGGTGATAACGACACGGCATTTGTCTTTACTGCCGACCACGGGATGTCCGACTTTGGCTCTCATGGTGATGGCCATCCAAACAACACCAGAACACCCTTGATTGCTTGGGGTGCCGGTATCAATAAGCCTGAGTTGGCTGATTCTCACCAGATCGAATTACAAGATCCTGTGGTTTCGGGCTACGAACCTGACTACTTTGATACGTGGGAACTCGACCATTTGGCCAGACATGACGTAAAGCAGGCCGATATCGCTCCGCTCATGGCATACCTCATTGGTGCTAACTACCCTTCTAACTCGGTGGGTGAGTTGCCTTTAAGCTACATCAATGCCGATTCAGTGACCAAAATCAAGGCATTGTATGCTAACGCTTTAGGAATTGTTGAACAATACAAGGTCAAGGAAAAGGAAGTCTATGAACATCAATTCACATTCAAGCCATACTCTCCATTTGAAGAAAAGTCGGTCAAGATCTACCAGGCTCAGATCGAGGTCTTGATTCAAAAGTTGCAAACGGTCATTGGCGACGAAAAAATCGCAGTTGAACAAGAAGCAGTCAGATTATCAGAGGAATTGATGAAGAACGCTTTGGATGGCTTGAACTACTTACAAACATACAACTGGTTGTTGTTGAGATCGATAGTCACCTTAGGTTTCTTTGGTTGGATTGTTTACTCCTTCAACATCTTTTTAAAGTTGTTTATTTTGGAACCAAAGCAACTCGAACAATTGTCAGCAAACATCTCTATTGGTTTGGTTGCTTCGTTTGCAGTGGTTGGTGTTGCAATCAACTACGTATTGTTATTCCAAAATTCGCCATTCAACTACTACATGTACGCTGGATTCCCATTATACTTCTGGTACTCCATTACCAACGAAAGAAAGTATCTTTCCTATGGATTACAACAGTTGTTCCACGGCATATCTACCACTACCAGAATCTTGATTGCCGTTGCATTTATCACCACCTACGAAGGTATAGTTTACGGCTTTTTCGAGAGATTCACATTTTCCGTATTGTTTGTGTTGATTGGATTGTATCCTAACTTTGTTCGTGGTTCTCATAAGTTTGGTTTCTTCACGAAATTAGCGTGGTTTGTCAGTTGCTTGTTCCTGTGTGTTTTCACCAACTTGAATCCTGTCAAGGTTGAAAGTTTAGTTCAGATCAATACCAGTGCTGCAATTGCCACTGTTGTTGGTATTTGGGGGGCAAAGGTTGCATTCAAAAGACCAATCAAGTCAATCCATCGGACCTTGGTTGTGTTGCAACTTATCACCATTCTTCCAACGTTGTATGCCACCAACATTTCAGCATTGTCATTGCAAGCCAGAACAGGATTACCTTTGAATTCACAAGTTCTTGGTTGGGTCACTTTCATTATTTCTTTGACGGTGTGGCCGGTGTTACATTCTGTCAATGCATCTAAGGACTACCAATTGCGGTTATTGATTGTGTATTTGACGTTTGTGCCCACGTTTATCATTTTGACCATCTCATTCGAATTATTCTTTTATGTGGCATACTCGTTAGTGTTGTTGCAGTGGCTTAACATTGAATGGGAATCCAAGTTTACCAATGCAGAAATCGAACAGTCTCGTTCCAAAGACGGCAGATTGCCAGACGGTTATTGGTTGCAGGTGATCCGGATCAGTATCATTGGGTTCTTTTTCCTTCAGCTTGCCTTCTTTGGTACCGGTAATATCTCGTCGATTTCGTCGTTTTCATTGGATTCCGTGAACAGATTGATTCCGGTATTCAGTCCATTCTCGATGGGTGCGTTGTTGATGCTTAAGTTAATTGTGCCATATGTGCTTCTTTCGACGTGTTTGGGGATTATGAGTCAAGTGTTGGGAATTAAGAAGTATACGATTTCTACGTTGATTATTTCGACGAGTGACTTTTTGTCACTCAATTTCTTCTTTTTGGTTAGAACCGAAGGAAGTTGGTTGGATATCGGCGTGAGTATCTCGAACTACTGTTTGGCGATGATATCATCATTGTTCATGTTGATTCTTGAGTTTGCATCGTCGCTCATTTTGCGCGGGGTCCAGATCGAAGAAGTGGATCACCTGGAACTGGAAATAGAAAAGCTAATCAATGATGACACGCCGATATCGGAACGAGTTAGACGGAGAAAAGCAACTAAGAAAGGGACCCAGTCTTGAAATGATATAAAACAATAATAAAACCATAAAACTTTAATTACAAAGTAAGCTTATTTCTCTAGGAGATGGAGTGAGCCCTTGACTGTTCCCTAAAGGGATTTTTTTTTCAGCTGTCACCGATGCACGTCAACTTGTAATAATTTCCATTTACAGATTATGACTCGATAAAAAATTCCAACCTGCGCTCTGGACTTCAAACCGACACCTATCAGGAATAAGAGTATAAAGCTAACTGTTTTCCTAATTGTGAGCAATTTAACCAGGATATTTTTATAAAACTAACCTTTCAATCAATATGAGTGTTAAGAAACATGTTTTGATGATCGACAACTACGATTCCTTCACCTGGAATTTGTACCAATACCTCCATCAGTCGGAGTTATGTGGAAAGGTCGATGTCTACCGGAACGACGAGATCGATATCGCCGGAATTGAGAAATTGAATCCAGATATCATCTTTATTTCTCCTGGTCCAGGTCATCCAACCACTGATTCGGGTATTTCCCGTTCTGCCATTGATCATTTCAAGGGAAAGAAACCGATCTTTGGTGTCTGCATGGGCTTGCAATGTGTTTTTGATGTGTTTGGAGGAGATGTCAAATACGCTGGTGAAATTGTCCACGGGAAAACCACCACCATTAAGCACGATGGCATTGGTATGTTCTCCAACGTGCCCCAATCTATAGCCGTCACCAGATACCATTCTTTGGCTGGTACCCAGCAGACATTACCTTCATGTTTGGAAGTCACTGCCACCACCGAGACGTCACCAGAAATCATCATGGGTGTCAGACATAAAGAATACACGATTGAAGGTGTCCAGTTTCATCCAGAATCGATTTTGACCGAATCAGGCCAGATTATGATTGACAATATTCTCTCGGTTTCAGGAGGAACCTGGGCCGAAAACAAGCAAGAGGTGTTGCCTAAGGAAAATATCTTGACCAAGATCTACAGAAAGAGAAGAGAAGATTACAGTGTCATCGAAGCGCTTCCTGGTAAGACTTTTGAAGACTTGGAGGCCTGGTTGGCATTGGGAGTCGCTCCACCAAGCATCAACTTTTATGAGAGACTTGTTTCGACTCAGAAACAGGACAGAAATGTGATTTTGTCTGAATTCAAACGGGCTTCTCCTTCCAAGGGTGATATCAACATCAAGGCCCATCCAGGTAAAATTGCTTCTGTTTATGCCGCTAATGGATGTGCTGCCATTTCGGTGTTGACTGAACCAAATTGGTTCAAGGGAAGTTTGGAAGATATGGCCTTGATCCGTCGTGTGGTTGAGGGTCCTAACAGACCAGCAGTGTTGAGAAAGGAGTTTATCTTTTCCAAATACCAAATCTTGGAAGCCAGATTGCAGGGTGCCGATACCGTGCTTTTGATTGTGAAGATGCTTAAACCTGACTTGTTGCAGGAGCTCTACGAATATTCTTGGTCCTTAGGAATGGTTCCTTTGGTTGAAGTCAACGACTTGCCTGAAATGAACAACGCATTGGTCTTGACGTACAAGGACAAGTCCGAACCAATGGTCATTGGGGTCAACAACCGTAATCTTACCACGTTTGATGTCGATATGAAGACCACCACGTCGTTGGTGGATTCTGCAAAGACCAACAACGGCCGTTCGGGTGACGTTTTATTGTTGGCATTGTCGGGAATCACCTCCGTTGACGATGTCAAGAACTTTAAGAAAGATAAAATCGATGGTTTCTTGATTGGTGAAAGTTTGATGAGAGCTGAAGAAAGGGGAGAAGCCGGCCGTTTTTTGGACGATTTGTGTAGCTGTTAGACCAATGGAGATATTTGACGACGAATTGTGATAAACCACTTAATATAATGTTAATTAGAAAAGTTTGATTGTTGTAATTGTAGGAAATCACAAAAAGTTGCAAAATTTAATAAAGAAAATCATAAAATAACAAAGGGTTCTTCAATGAACGAAGTAAATCACATTTTTAGACAAAAAATGGACCCCCTTAAGTTTATGGTGGCTGAATGACTTAAGACAAGTAGAATCGAAGGTCTTTGTTCTATTCTTTATAATTGGAAAAAAATGACTGGTTTTGAAACTACATTAAAAAGGAAAAAAAAGAAGAAAAATATTTACAAAAAAAAACAATATAAATCTTTACTGATCGGCATTCATTCTAATACCAAAGACAATTTCCAGGAACGTTCTGGTCCTGTCACTATGAACTTTGCTGAATGTGAAATATTTCATATTCTTTTTGTAGTGATTTAATAATTCCGGCATATACGTCAGAGTAAGAAATCAATTCTTTTGGAAACGCGTCTGGAACTCAATCAATCATCTTCACGAAATGGACGCTGCAAACATCAGAATTGACGCCACTCTCTTACAATCACATCAAGGAAAGTTGGTTCGGATCATTGGAAAATGTGAATCTTTTGATAATGTGTCGAACACCGCCACTTTCAACAGCAATGGCAGCATCAGTCTCACATTCACGTCTAACGACAGCATGGTGGTGGGGAAAAACTACGAGATAGTAGGAAAGGTATCGACTTCAAGCACAGCAGTCAATGTATACTCTGTGATCGAGCTTTCAGATAATCTTAACTTGGACATAGCACAGAAATTGGTGCTGTACGTTCACAAGGTGCCAGAGTTGTATTTCGAGTAAGTAGGTATAATATATATTAAGGGATTCAGTTCAACGCGTGTAAGTCTACTTCCAAATCACGGAACCGCTGTTCGCTTCCAGAATACAAGGTTCTTGCCCTTTCCAACCATTTTGGAACAGTGGAAAACTGTCCAGCAAACTTGAGATTGCCATACGCAACTCCAAGTCTATAACTGGCTTCACTGCTCGATTCCACAAGCTGCTGACCAACTAAGTCACTGAAAGTAACCACCGGTTCAGAACTTAATAACTGTTTGGTCTTGAGTTGGTACACCGATAAGTTGAAGATCAACGTTGCAAGTGTAGTCATCATCGTACCGTAGTGCTTATTCTGCTTATTAGTTCCAAGACTACCAACAGTAGTGGCAATCTTGGCCAACAATGCCTGGAAATACTCATTTAACACATACTTTCCATCATCGGTAGGATCAATGAACAACTGAACAAACAAAACATTATCAAACAAATTGTTGATTGTCTTGAGAAGCAACATCAACAAAGGAAGTGTCGATTCCGTTACAATATCAAGTCCATCGTTAATAGACTTCAACACTACTTCAGCAACCGCAGTAGACTTCAAGAGATCGACAGCCGTTATCCGGGAAATACTAGCCCGCAAAAGATCGTATGCAACAAGTCTAGTTTCAACCGTCCACTTACTAATGATTTGTGGAATGAAATCGACAATCAATTCCAGAGCTTCTTTGGAGCCCAAAACACTCAAATTGTAGCTGATTTTCGCAAGCTGTTCCGGACTAAACTTGTCGGCTTGTGTTTCATTAAACTTTTCCAACCCACGCTTCAATTGCTCGTATTTAAACTCTTTGAATTGGATATATGTCTTTTCTGGAATAACCGTAAGCTTAGCTGTTTGAGCCGATGGCGCTGCAGCTGGCTTGTTGGCATATGGATTTTCCACCGGTGCTGTTTGGTCTAGTCTGAAGCCTTCAGTATTCTTATTAATAAACTTAACAACTTCTTCGGTGTAGGAAGAGGGAAGTTCATTCTTGGACAAGAATCTATCGGCAGCGATGTACGGATTCTCGTTGCTGTTGTAAGGTAACTTCAATGGTGGAGCTCCATCTTCAATATCAACATCAAAAACAAAATCCCATTCTTGGCCATCAAATTCCTTTTTAGTGTTAGAGCCCGCAGAGCCCACAACATCACCAATTTTAACCCACTCTCCACTCGACCATTGGTGTGCTTCTATTACACCAGCCTGACTTTTTACCATAATAATTGCACCTTCTTGTTTTCCTGGTTTGTCTAATGCTTCATATCCAGAGATATCTGTCTTCTTTAAGTCATCCAAAGATTGTTCGGCAATGCTGGAGCCTTCGACAGCTTCTTTAAACCGAACCAATTCGTCTTCTGAGGCAGATCTTGCTGGATCGCGAGAAAAGATGCGGACTGTATTGTCAGAACCACCCACAGCAATATCGTCATTATCAAGCACGGTAGCACACCACACAGAAATGCATGGCAAGGTAATCACCTGTAAGATCTGATTGTTTCTCCAGATCCGCACCGTTCTGTCTTCTCCAGTAGAAACGAGGTCTCCGTTGCTCAAGAGTTTCACATCGTAAACAAATGAATCGTGTCCCACAAGTGTGCTTAAAACATTGCCATGAATATCCCATATCTTGATGGTACCATCATTGGATACCGAAGCAAACTGGTTGTCTGGCAAGAGAAGGAGTTTACGGATAACGTCAGTATGACCTGTGAACTTTGCAATTTCGTGCTTTCCCTGCCATACACGAATGGTTCTGTCAGCAGAACAGGTCAAGTAGGTATCGGGCCCAATGATTTTGGCGTCCCAGACCGACGATTCGTGACCGACCAAGTCGTGTTTGATCTGAAAGGTTTCAAGGTCCCAGACTTTGGCCGTGGTGTCCCAAGATCCAGAAATAAGCTCGTTGTTGTGGTAATGTAACGAGCACACGTTTGCTTGGTGGCCAATCAACTGGTACTTTCCAGCAGAGTCGTCCTTCAACTCCGATTGTGCCAAATCACACAAGTAAATCATGGAATCCTGGCCACCGGCAGCAATCAAAGGTTCTTCAGAATAGTCCACGTATTCGATTGAGTTGATAAATGAGTTGGAAGGTGATTGGAAGGCGACCAATGGAGAAACTCCAGAAGATCCTTGCCAGCCGCTGTTTGCAGTGGGATTCCAGATCCGAACTGTCGAATCACGACTTGCTGAGACAATTGTATGTTCCGAGGGAGCAACAATTCCACGAACATCCAGCTCGTGGCCAGAAAGCGTAGCACTTAACTTAAACATCGCTAGTTTTTGGTGGTAGTCGTTAATGGTGGCGGCGAAATCTCACTTGGATGCAATTGTTTATGTACCGGAATCGATTCGTCGTTCATTCTTAAAAACATCAGGACCGCTATAACGTAAACCCTCCCACCAGTCAAAAACTAAACAATTAGAACTAGTAGATTCGTTTGTCTTCTACAAAGTCTACATTACATCGGAACTTTATCGGAACTACACTTGTGGTGATTTTGGATGCTCTTATTGCTGGTACTTTTTTTTCAAAAAAAGATTCTTTTTTGCACCCATTTCAACAGGTATTCATCATGTATTGTTTCGTAATCATTTCTCATGGCAATTCACTTTTTTCATCACTTTCTCTTCCACGTTCATCAAACTGGGCTCAGGAGCTAATTTATGGTGCATGAGGACTTGCTTAAACTCGCTGAAACTCGTCCGTTTGCGTTTTGCAGGCAATGCCTGATGTTCGCGATGGCTACTACCAAATACTCGCTCGAAACTAGCATACCCGTCTCCCATGATACAAAGACTGGGAATTGTAGAGTCAATAAGCTTCATGTTGAGCAAGAGTTCACTGGTTCCATCGTCAAACAATTTATAGAGCACCATACGGTTATCGATGGTAGAACTGATACAGTAGATAGGATCAAACCGCAACGAGTTCTTGGAACACTTTCTCTTGCGAGAAAGGTACCTGGGAGTGACAAACTTCAAGAACATCACTGGTCCAATTTCGAGACCTTCGTAGAAATTTACTACCTTGAAAGTCGTCGAATCAATAATACCAACCTTGGACATCGAGTCTGCATACATAAAGTATGGCGACGACCCGAGCTTGGTCAAGTTAGTAATAGCAAACTGAGACAATTCAAGCAGCAAGGTCTGGGTTGGATAAAACCCTTCAAATTGGTACACCAAAAGCTGACCAAATTGTGTACCGCATACAATGAACTTTTGAACATTGCAAATACTGATAATCCAATTCGATAAGGTATCACACGGGATGGCACTGTAGAGTGGGTTTAGTTTCTTGCTAGTCCAGCACGGCGAAAGTGCATGGAAACGCAGCCGGTTCATACTGAGACTTGTAGCGGTTCTTCTGAGTGGCCGAATGGGACTTCCCGAATAATCTAATTCGGACCCACGCCCATGTTCAAGCACGTCCAGATGGAATAAGTCGATTTCATACAACTTCAAGTCGCTGTTCTTTCCAGCACTGGCAAGAAGGATTCTTCCCATGTTGAGAGAAAGACTGACACTGGAAACCGGTGCCTGAATAATGTAAACCATAAAACTTTCGTTGGCATCATCGTTAATTAAATCACGGATGATCAACTTGCCTTCTGTAGAACAACTGTACAAGTACTGGTTATTGAAAAACCCAAGACTTCCTATCTGGTCGTTTTCATTGAGACTCGAGTTTTTCCACTCCTTATATAGGCGGAAATACGAGTTCTTGTTCTTGTTGAGACACTTCTCGTACAACTGGACGAGGCCCGACGTTTTGGCCACGACCATGTATTCACGGAGCTGGAACAGAAACGACAATACCTGGAGTACATTGTGCTCATTAACAGGCCCTGTTGGCCAAAGGATATCGTCTTTGAACAGAATGTTGATGGTGTTTCCACCAGTGGCCCGAGCCATATTTACAACTGTTTGTGTTAGCACCACTGAGTCTCGTATGAAATAAAAGAAAGAAAGCAAGAAAAAAAACACGGCTGACTTATCCGTAATACATACCTCTTACGCTTCCGCTCTTTTGAGTCGATACCACGATATTCATCATGGACTTGGGCTACTGGTTGGAGAAAGAATGGTGACGAAAGTTGATCGCCTTGTTCGGGTTTTGTGGGGGTGAATATAGTGGAAGATGTATGCAGGATATTAATTCCCCTCCACAGAAATACACCAAAAAATAAAGAAAACCATGGAAACCCGAAAAATCCCTGGAAAAGCAAGTTAACAAAAAAAAAGAATGTAAGTTATCACCAGAAAAATTACAACAAAAAGCACCCTTTTTAATTAAGTTCTCTAATATTTACAGTATTATTACTGTTTAGTTACACTACTCTACTCATCTAAGGATACCATTTAAATAGCCTTTTCCAACATCGAGTCTCTGGCTGGACCAGTACCGACCCATTGGATAGGAACGTTCAAGTAATCTTCAATATACTTCAAGTACTTTTTGGCGTTTTCTGGCAAGTCTTCGTATGTCTTGACAGAAGTGATATCTTCGTTCCAGCCTGGCAACGTCACGTACTCAACTTCAACCTTGGCCAATTCGGTCAAGTCTTCTGGGAAAGAAGTCAACTTCTTACCGTTCAAGTGGTAAGCGACACCAATCTGGATTTCCTTGAAAGTATCCAAAACATCTAACTTTGTAATGTTCAAAGAAGTGTAGCCGTTGATCATAGTTGAGTACTTCATCACAACCAAGTCTAACCAACCACATCTTCTCTTTCTACCGGTAGTCACACCGTATTCGGCACCGATATCTTGCAAAGTTTCACCAACAGAGTTCAACTGTTCGGTAGGGAATGGACCCTCGCCGACTCTGGTGGTGTAAGCCTTAACAACACCGTAAATGTTGTTGATGGTCTTTGGAGGGATACCCAAACCAGTCAAAACACCACCAATAGAGGTAGGAGACGAGGTAACATATGGGTAAGTACCAAAGTCCAAGTCCAACATCAAAGCGTTGGCACCTTCAACAAGAATTCTCTTCTTTTCAGCCAATCCCTTGTGCATGAACTCAACCGAGTCAACCACAAATGGTCTCAAGGTTTCTCTGTACTTGGCGTATCTAGCCAATTCTTCTTCGACATCGTAGTCGAATTCACCGTAACGGGCCTTTCTAGAGTTAACCAAACGGTAGTATCTGGTCTTGAATTCTTCCCAGGAAGCTGGGTCTTCGTTGACCAAGTGGTGGACTCTCAAACCCGATCTAGAAGCCTTGGTCGAGTAAGTTGGACCAATACCCTTACCGGTGGTTCCAATGGCCTTTTTGTTGGCGGAAAGTTCGGCTTCCTTCAATTTGTCGGTTTTCTGGTGGAAGTCAAACACCAAGTGGGCACGCGACGACACGAACAAACGGTCACGGCAGTGTAAACCCTTCTTTTCCAAGTTTTCCAACTCTTCAAACAAAGAAGGAACGTGGATTACCACACCGGAGCCAACAAGATTAAGACAGTTAGGGTTAACCAAACCAGAAGGTAACATGTGGAAGTCGTACTTAACTTTGTCAACAACAATGGTATGACCAGCATTATTTCCACCTTGACATCTAGCACAGATGTCAATGTTGTCACAAAGCAAATCAACCAACTTTCCCTTACCTTCGTCACCCCACTGAGCACCTAAAACAACGTCAGCCATAGTATGTAGTTTCTGTAAGAATAAACTCTTTTTTTGGTTTTAAGAACTAAGATATCTTAGTAATGAACACGATCGTTAAACCAAATTTTCAAAACGATGGATCCCTGGTTGACTTTATAAAAGATTTCTGTGAAGGACAAAGAAAAAGCATTTTTGTGTTATATTTGAACATTTTTGTGTTACAATATTGTTGGATTCAGAGTCATGACGATTTCACGGCTTTACACGTTGTCTGCCACCATATTTTGTAACTTCAGGGACAATTAATTTTTTATTTGATGGGAAGTATTCTTCATTGCCTATAGTTGATACAAACAGGTTGTGTATGCGTGGGAATGAGTAGAATTCATTTGCGTGGCAGGACCCTAAAACACAAAATATCGTCGATTGACTCGAGTTGAATTAATCATAAAATTAATCCTAAATAGGTAATTATGGTCGCATATGACATCGCTCAACTCCGGCCTGGAACTCATTATAATTACTTTGCATAAAAAAGAATACATTTGTCCGTTTTTTTATGTTTTGGCTACGTCTTGGAGACCTGCTAACTCCTTTTATTATAGATATTCTGGTTTTTGTACATATAACAATTAATGAAACTGATTAATTTAACAAAAATCTACGTGATATATCATTTTTGAATCATTTGATATTAATGGCTGCAACACTCGCAAAAGTCGAACGTGACTTTACGTAAACGGATACATTGAATTCATTTCTCTATTCATGTGCTTCACAGATTGCCACATTACCGTCATAGTAAAAAAGTGAGCTGTAGTTACAGCTTACGATTCGTTCTTTCAACATCAGTTGCAATAATAAAATCAATCACCTACTACAGTCCATAGGTTTGCAGTTTTATCCTTCTTTACTATATTCTATTGACTACATAGCGATTTTGCAAAAGCACTTTTAGTTCAACTTAGCAACAATGGCGTCGGTGAACTCGGTGGTGGAAGAAGAACCACCGATGTCCTTGGTTCTGACAGAACCTTCGGCAATGACATCGTAAGTAGCCTTGGAGATCTTGTCAGCGTGTTCGTTCAAGCCCAAGTGTCTCAACAACATGGTGGCAGACAAAATCATGGCAGTTGGGTTGGCGGTGTTTTGGCCCTTAATGTCCAAACCAACGTGACGACAACCTGGTTCGAAAACGGCGTATTCTCTACCAAAGTTGGCACCTGGAACCAAACCTGGACCACCAACAAGGGCAGCACCGATGTTAGACAAGATGGAACCGTACAAGTTAGGAGTGACTAAGACATCGAATTGTTGTGGCTTGGCAACGGCTTGCATGGAAGCGTTGTCGACAATCAAGTCGTTGACTTCGATACCTGGGTAGTCTTGACCAACGTCCTTAACGGTAGATCTGAACAAACCATCACCCAACTTCATGATGTTAGCCTTGTGGATGGCGGTGACCAATTTTCTGTTGTTCTTCTTAGCGAAGTCGAAAGCGAACTTGGCGATTCTTTCGGACTTGAATCTAGTCATGATCTTAAGCGATTCAACGACACCAGGGTAGGATTGATGTTCCAATCCAGAGTATTCACCTTCAGTGTTTTCTCTGACAAGAGCAAAGTCAATTCCGTCCAATCTGCCCTTGACACCTGGGATGTTCTTGATGAGAACCAAAGAGGCGTAAATGTCCAATTCCTTTCTCAAGGCAACGTTCAACGATTTGCCAGAGGTACCGGTTGGGGTGTACAAGATACCCTTCAAACCGACCTTATTTCTCTTCAAAGATTCGACGGCTTCGGCGACACCGTTCTTACCGGAGTTTTCCAAGCCGGAGACATCGACAACTTCCCATTCAATAGGAACGTTCTGGTTCTTG
Source organism: Teunomyces panamensis (assembly GCA_030564025.1). Lineage (NCBI taxonomy): Eukaryota > Fungi > Ascomycota > Pichiomycetes > Serinales > Debaryomycetaceae > Teunomyces > Teunomyces panamensis. The sequence goes on along the minus strand of JAJMKY010000021.1, from coordinate 195,309 downwards.
AAGATGGTCTTCACGGAGTCGGTGATTTCTTGACCAATACCGTCACCTGGAATAAGAGTGACAGTGTACTTTCCTCCGTACTTCTTTGGAAGCACGGATTCTGGAGAAGCAAAGGTTGCCAAGGAACGGGCAATGGACTAGCTGTTAGTAACTCTCTCACAAAAAAATTTTTAGGGCCAAAACACGGTTTGGTTATTTCTCCATAAGGAATTCCACATACCTTTTGAGCAATGGCAGTTCTAAACATTGTACGTTTACTATCCGTAAAGAAAAGTAGTTGGGTTTAGGATTTGATGTTTGGAAGGGAGACAAAATTTTTTTTGCACCAGTGTGCGACAACCGGGTAGGACTTTTGACAGAGAGAGGGAATGCGGTCGGAGTCCGGCAAAAAAGGTATATGTACGTCGGAGAGTGCCAAACTACACACACTAAAGATGATTGGCTAAATTTGGAGTCCGGGATACGTGGTTATCCGGTTTTTACTACGTGGAGTCCGAAATTTATGGGCCCGTTTGGCCCGGGCAGGCTTGATCCAATTCGTGCGCAGCCTGTCATTGGATAGTCCGATCGGACTTGATTCGCACCCGAGAACCACATACAAAACTTTCGGAAAAATTATCTTGCCCAGATCTAAAATAGACGAACCTACAAATACGACTCATGACTTCTCTCAACTTTCGCGAGTGGTGTGGACCTTTAACTGTTGGAACCTGGAAAGCATGTTCCTGGCTTCACAATATTATTAAATGAACAGAACAACCTCCAGGATGCTTTCCTGGTAATCCGATATCAAATCCATCGTGATCGGTAAGCCTGTTAATCCCATAGGATGTCATCTGATATAGATAACGTGACCAACAAAAAAGATGCTGCAGTTTACTAGAATTTAGTGTGTGGTCCTAGTGGTATTATTATAAGCTTCGGAATTGATCAAGCTAGAAAACGAGGCATGGTCAACAGATATCACCGTGCTTTGGCTCTTTTGGTTTTGACAAAAAGATCATATCTTTTTGGATTTTTTGTATAATTTGGAGTGAAATTTTTGTAGGTACTCCCGTATTCGTAAAGCTATCTCTCAACGGTACTTCTTGGACCTTTCACGTCCATAATATTGCTTGATAAAGTCAATTTTCTTTCTATACATGCAAAACACATTGGCTAGTTGCCGCGTGGTTGCAAAATCTTTCCTCTAGCATTATTGAGTAGAGTATTTCATTTTATTCTCAGAACTTCATGATGTTATATCTGGTGCAAGAACGATTTTACTACTTACAGGGATAGTTCAATTGGAAGTGATTGTCGCGATGGATTGACACTGTACCAAATCTACTCACTTGTTTCTTAAAATGGTGAGAACGTGTTTCAATCACCCTATTAACCACCGGGGTTTTAAGCAACAATACTGCATGTTGCATCACTGCATTGCATTGCCTTTTTTAAAACCCCAACTGAGTGGAGAGATTTTCCTCGACACATTACACAAGTAACTATATTTTGGTAATTAATCGGCGGCTATTGCACTCTTGCTGAGTGCAAATGTGATCTAGTCAATAGTAACTGAAATGAGATAGAAGCTCATGACGCTCATAACGCTAAACTTCGGAGGCCTGATTTCAAACGTCCTCCAACAAAAATCACATCATGATCCCCAATAAATATTGCATGTTGATTGTCCTGCTGATTTTATCATTTTGATTGAATAAGTCAAGACAAAAGTTTTTATCTGTGCCGTTCTATTTATCGAGCTATTAAGTATTCTATTTTTCATCTCTTAACATGTATAGAAGAAAGTTGAAATGCTTGTTGTAATGTTCCCAAAGAGACTAATCATCTCTTAATCGGTCCCCACAATATAGGATATATCTGAAATTTTTCTAGATATCTAATTCAAAAAAATTATTCTTTCAGCTAACTGGTTGGATATTAGCCAGGAACAGCCAATAACCGACTCTGTTATTTTTAGACCTTGTAGAATCCCAGTCATATACAGTAATTTATGATCAGTGTGCTTTGTATTATGCAGCCTTCAAGATATCTTACAATTGCATGATCTCAATTCATCCAAGAGCACATAAGTGCTACCAATCGACTCGTTGGATAGTTTGACGTATTTCAGGATCCCCCATTTGTTGACACCTAAAATAATTGTCAGTATATTCTACTTCAATTAAACCGCTGTATGTTCCTATCAAGAAAATCCAGCTACTAATGAATTTTTAATATTGTTTGTCAACCAGATTTCGGTGCTGGTTTTAAGCGGAGCTTGAGTTATTTGCATTTGAACTATGGGTACAGTGGAATAAGAGCTTTTTTTGTAAAGAGCGCAATTCAGAAGTGTCGAGTCTGAGAAACCCGAGCACAGGGCTCCTTATTGACAAGAAGTTCGTCTACGTAATGTCTACTCCATTGGCCTATGCGGTGAAAGGATTCTGATATTCCTTTTTGATGAACAATTTGTAACTGAATTGACCAAATCGTGTCAGTTCACATGTATTGGTAGGTGTAGCTATTCAGGTCTTCAACCCTTTGTTGCTCTATTCGAAAATAATCACATCCTACTTAGGCTTTGTCTAGAAGAATCACCTGCTTTTTGGATATGTCTACTTCATTCTATTACAGGTACTAAGTGTTGGTGATGGGGGTGATGACAAGCATGATTTGAAGCCTTTACTAAAATATTCTCAGAGATGAAATTTGAGTTATAGACAATAGATTTGATCCACTTTTGGCGCATCATAAAATGCAGCGCCCTTTGCGATTGAAAATATAACCATGTAACATGTATACATTCCACCATACAAGATTTAAGTTGGTTCAGTAGGGACCTGGTTTGAAATGACGTAACTATTCACAAACTTCAATTAGATTGTAGGTTGCCTCCTGTTGTCACTGTAATCACGTAGATGAAATGAGGACCCAAAAATATAGGCACATAGCTATCGTCCTAATCTGAAATGTGGGGTTGCACTTTTCAGACTAGAATTGCAAGTATTTTCAATTGCTATGGAAAAATAAAAGAGGCAGAGTTTGTTTTATTTTAGGTGGGACCATTCATATATCTCATGGAATAATTTGTACAATTTGAGCAGGGTGAGACAAGTGAAGACAATTTTACATAACTCGTAATTGGGTTCGATTTCTAAAATAGCCGATATACCACCACCGTAAGCGTTTTGAACGTTACATAAACACTGGTTGAATGATTTCACATTGGCAAGAGAAGGTACTTATAGTAACCGTGCTTAGTATCCAAAGCTCGAATGTTGAATTAAAAGCACAACAGCTAATATGGCTTTGAAGTTATCTATTGCTCAGATTTATTTTCTCGGAACAAGGGACAGTCAGAAACTTAACGAAATTTAACTTGGGGCGACGATCAAAAGATAGTAACTAGATGTTGAGCAGCTCTCCAGAGAATATAAATACACCGCAGTGTGGTTGAACCAGTAGTCAAATAAGTCCAATAGGCAAACAATGCTTACTTCTGGTAAATATTTCTTGATTGCGCTTTTTGCGGTTTATGTTTCCTCTTATGACTGGTACATGAACGCCAGCCCTTTGGGTAACTACACTCGTTTGACTACTGCCATTGAAGTCTTTTATGTAGAAGTTACAGGTTGATATTATGCTACGCTCGTTTGGTTCCAGAATCCGGTAATTATGGCATACATTGGATTGTAATTAAAACCAGAAAGCACGACTAACCACTTGGTTTCCCTGGTTTCTTGCCATTGCCTCCAAACACCAATTAAAGAAAAGTTTTGCAGTGTTTTAGCAGTGATTATGTTTCTTGGAGCCTTTTTAAATTGAGAGTATGTTTTCCCAGATTGATAAAATATTTGACGTAAAGGTCGCTTTGCTTCTATATTACCAAAATATAAATGTTTCGAAAGCTCTTTTATGTGAGAAATAAAATATCGTAGAAATATTTCGAGATCAATTCTCTAGGTTCGAGTAAGGTGTTGTCACTTTCAACAACAATTTAAAAGCGTTATACTAACTTTGTGTGTCAAATTTATAAGTAGTTCCCAAGTTCCAATGCATTGTAAATCACTGGAAGTGTTATAACAGCAGCGAAAGCTTAAATCTCCAAAATTGGCCAAGTACCAAATGACCTGTTTATCACAATTCTGAGTTGTAGAATCACCAATTAAATTTATTTAGCAATAAGTGTACAAGTTCAAGTTAGTTTATCAGTTAATAAAAGTTTGTAGACAAACACTTTTATTTGCCAATGCCTTTGAATTGATCACACACAAAAATGCAATTTAAATACCCGGCTGTATATTGCTTTCCAGAGCTGTAAAAAATACTCAGAAGCCATAGATGAAATAGATAACATAAAAACCTTCCACGATGCACGGAAGTACAATACAGCCACAATATTCTCGTAACGTAATATCTATTTTATCATTTGATTCTGGTGCAGATCATCGAATATGACACTATATTGTTGAGAAGCGATAAATAATCGAGAAACATTTGGTGGTACATGAAAAATAATGGAAGGAATCAAAATAAATTTATTATTATAGTGATATCTTCTCCAAAGAATAGATTGCCAGTTACTTTCAATCGTTTCTCCTTGAATAAATATCAAACTTAGCACCAAATGCCGAGAGGCCTATCAAAGTGGAGGCTTTCCACGTTAATACTTTGACAATTTTCAATAGAATTTAACAACTAACTTTTCAATTTTGTTGATTACTTTTTGGAGATGAAGCCCGCCAGTTAGGGTGAAATTACTCGTGTATCAGTCTAGTTTAAGGCTTGTAGAATAGATAATAAAGAGGACTATTTCAACTAAAATTATCGCTGCTTAGAATATCTTTTCTAGGGGGTTGGTAATTTTCTCCAAAACCTGAATGACTAACCACATATTAAATTTTATTGATGAACTCCATTCTTAATTCTTTTAATATGTTTGCTATTAATTTCAATTCGAAATTTCCTTACTCTACTTTCAAAACGTATACCTTGACTTCTACATTAACGAGCCATGATTCGGATTGAAATCTATTGATAATGGAAATGTAGGAGTCATCCTAATCGAACTAATACACACACATAATAACTATGATACGATTTCTGGTAGCTTGGTTTTTGTTAGAGATAGTTTGGCAGCACAGATAAAAGTAGGGTTCTATACTAGAAGCCAATTCCATAAACCCAGTCCGAACTGGTTCATTTTTATCCCGCAACGAAGGCTCTCGAAACTTCGCGGGTCTAGCGCATACGAACAGTTTTTCAGTATTGAGACAAGATAAATGTTCCAGAAATATAGGCAGGCATATTAAAAGACTTGAAAAAGAGTATCCTCCACTTTATTGAAACGGATACTTGTAATCGGCTCCGTACATAAACCGAGCATCTGTGAAATTCGCAACCATTTTTACTTGAAACAAATGCAGAGTAACTGTTCCATATAAACAAAGTAACTGCTCTAGTATACTTAGTATTGATGTTGTAGTTGATTTGAATCTTATATACCAAATCATTGTATTTGTTTGGCTTAGTTCCTTGGTAAGGATACAGAGACAATAGCGGAGCATGTTTAGGTATTGGAGTTATCTGCAGGAAAGTGAAAAATCAACCAAACCAAGAACTCTGGCGCAGTAGTAAGACTAAGAGACAACATGAGTTTGGTATCTAGACGCTTTCCGCAATTCAAGACACTTGTGTCCGAGCTTAATAATCAACTTGTGATTATCCAGAACAAGTCTGCTAAGATTCATGCCGCCAAGGATCTCGAGAAGCAGAAGGCAGTGCTCCAATATAAAAAGATAAATCTCATCAAGGCTGGAAAGTCTGCTGCCGAAATCGAGGCTGAGTTGGCCAAGTTGGTGGAACAGAACGATACAGACTCTACGGAATTACGTGATAAAAAGTTTTTGGGTCAAATCTTGGGCCTGGCTGAAGATAACCGGGCGCTTAACAACATCATTAACATCACCAACTTTCTCCAGAGTCAGCGCGAATACACTGAGTTGATCGAGAGATACAATCCCGGATTAACGATGGATTCTGAAGACAAGATCAAGCGTACAGCCAATAGAGTTGGGTTACAGGTTCCAGAAAGTCATTAATCATTTAATATAATACAAAATGTGATACAAAAAGTTTTTATTTTCAGCTTCGAGTCAAAAGTGCCTCCGTTTATCGCCAGCTGTCGTGATTGCTTCTTCTCGGTCATCATCGTCAGTGCGGCGTTTGAGGGTGCAGTTTTTGATCAAAAACGTAGGATTTCTTGCCTTGATGTTGCTGTTTTCCTGGTAAAACTTCTTCAAGTGCTCGATAATAAGCAAATCATCGTAGAAGTTGTAGTTGAGGTCATTGACACTCGGTCTTTTGGAGCGAATCATATTAAGGGACGATGTTAGGTTGTAATTGTAAGTATCCATCAAATAGGCCACTGCAAGAGCTGTGCTGAGGTTGGTGTTCCCCGTTTCGCTGACAATCAACGTTTGGATGGAGACGTTAATCAGCGACATCAATTTGATTAAGCGGACCAAGTTGAAAAACTGGATCTTCAAGTCACCTGTCAATATAGGCGACGTTATGTTGAGCAACGAGGCTGCTGACGGCAATTCGTGAATCAAATTGGTACCTGACTGGTAGAACGAAATCAAGTAGTTCTGTAACACTTTGTTGAAGCTGCGGACAAATTCGTGAACTAATGGAGACCCAGGTGAGTAGCTGGGGTCCAAACTCATAATAATGATATCAGAGCTTATGGAACACGAGTCCAAGTAAGTGAGAAACCCTGCGGTGGAGCCGCAGTTGATGATTATCTTGACGTTATTCGCAGCCAAAAATTGGCTCTGCAAACTGCCGTACGGCCCCAACCATACTCCCGGGGCGATTTCCAGAGATGCTGCAGCGTTGAACATACAGTCACTCTCGGCCATGAAGCTATCAAACATTGGATTTTAAACTGGTTGAACAGAAATGAGATGTAACCTAGAACGGTCGTGCACGGAACGCAGTAACTTACCCTGGTGGGAATCGATGCCAAAAAAAATATATATATATTATTATGGGTACAGCAATCCTGTATGTAGCCGACGGTTACTTAAAAAGAAAAAAAAAGAAATTGCCGCGAATTTGGCCAGAGATATATATATATATTGAGCTTCGGGCCTAGACTGTGTCCAAAATGTGGTGGTAGTGTACCGATGCTATTTGATGTATGTGCAGGTACCTGAGGGAGGCTGGTTATTTTTTCCTTTTTTTTTCATACTTATTTCATTTTCGGTAGGTCGTGCTCCTTGGCAAAATTTTAGAAAAAAAAAAGTATATATGCTTTTGTGGATCGGCTACCCTGCACGAAAAAGAAAAAAAAAGGCTAGCTGCAGGTAAACTACCCAGTTTCATATCTTGAAGGGATACCGAAAAGGGCAAAAGCAGTGAGCGCCCAAAAACTTGGCCAACCAAAAGCCTTTCAGGGTGTCGATCCTATTGTATGTCATAAGAGCCTTTTTTTTGGCGTTCCCCAAACTTGGAAAAATTTTCAATTCATAAACCCCCACCATCAACCGGTTTCGGTTACCCACGGCATACCGTGATGGCCTTGGCAGACACAATAATGGAATCATCGAACGCCGTACACCGATTAAAAATACGTCTCGAGTGCCTTGTAAAATATGTCCATCAAAACAGGACTTATCTTTTGTAAAAGGGAGAAATCCTTATGAGCAATTAAATGCTGTCGGAGTTAGTGCTGCCCGTGTAACTTCGAAGTTAGCATAGAGAAGAGTGTGCAACACTAGTAAAGTCTCCAACGTCTTCGGTATTTTTAAGTTTTTTTTGTTTGTAAGGAATAATGCCCGATTGGTATGTAACTGGTGCGTCTCATGGTCTTGGAAGTGAAATAGTCCTAATACTTGGATTTGGTGGTCAGGTCTGCCACCGCTGCTTGCGTTGTATGTCAAATAACGACAACGCCATGGCGACCATCCAAAATAAAAAAAAATAACTGGTGCAACACTTTGGCCATTTGAGTGTGGTTGTAAATAATGCCTGGTACGGCAATCTGGCCTCAATTGAACCCAGTTCCATACAACTCTTCGGCACAATTTGTAAACCCAACTTGTTACAAGTCTATAACGTGACCTGTACCTTGACTTCGGTCTCTTCCGTCCTTCAGGTACAGAAATCCAGTACCCTTGCTCAGACTTGGTCGGTAGGGTTGGCCGAGTTGGTAGGAGTCCTGGTTTGGGCTCGTACCAGGGAAAAAAAATTAGCTGTTGTCGACTTTTAGAAACATTGTCAACCGTGCTCTATTTGGCATCAGAACCTCATTGTGAATGAGCCGCATTAGTTTGCCACCAGCCGAAACGGTTCCTCAATAACACCGATCCACCTTCAGTTCTAAGACATTTCAGTCCACTGAGTGTCAATTGTGTCGGGTTTCAGGAGAAAAATGGCAAGATCTTAGGGCAAGTGCAAGTTGTCAAGAGTATCAATTCTGTCTTTACATTTTCCTTGGGAGAGAAATATGACTGCAATAATAACATCCACATAGCATTCACAGGTCACAACAACCATAGATGTTGGTAATGTGGGGTGCGGCAGAAAAGTTGGCCGGTTACAAGTAAAACGGTACCTGGTTTCATTACCGAAATTAATTAATGTCGCATTTTGATAGATATTTTGCATCCAGTGTAAACTGCAAAAATCTGATTGCAGCAACTAATGGAGCTCTTCAAATGATTCCTGGTTTCATTAGTACTTTCTTTTAACAAACTGTGGATTCTTTGTTTCTTCCGTTTAATTTCTGGTTCTTTCTTTTTTTTGCCGTCTTTTTTTCTCCTCTTACACACATTTTACGTCTCTGTTCTCCAATTCTTGTGGATGGAGAAGCCAACATGTAAATGACCCAACGTGCAAAGCAATCAACAATTACCCCAACAATTCTCCAAATATCACCGTACTACTGTACTCTTCTTTGTCGCTATGTTCCCGTTATTGTTCAGAAACCTCAAGTGCCAGCCATTACGTGTTGCCAAACAATCGCTTTTGCGATCAAACATCGCCAGATTCGCCACAAGACGCACGTTCCATGGTACTTCCGGCCGCACCTCCACGTTGAAGCCAACAGTGGGCAAAACGGCGTTGGCAGCAGCCATTGCCGCCGCTCTGTCGCTTGCATTTAAGCCAGTTATGTTCAACGACACCGCCTTGCCCTTCAACCAGCTCCAGTCAAACACACCGACCGTAGAAGCCGCGAAAACCGCCCAATCAAGTTTGGGGCTCAACTACGAGGAATTGACGGTAGGTTCGGTCACCGGCTTGTTCTTGGGCATTGTAGTGGGAAAATTGCTGTCAGTTCTCGTGTTTTTGAGTTTAACTTCGTACTTTCTTGTACAGTTCTTGGAATCGCGTGGCATAATCACGATTCCATGGAACCGGATCGTTAGAATCGGTACCGAAAGAGTCAGTCTCAAACACTTGGTGTTACAGAATCCTAACTTTAAGATTGCTTTTGTTGCTTCCTTTCTTATTGCTGCGTTTAATGTATAACAATAATAAAAATTAAATCAATTCACTTATTTTTCTTTTTAATAATCTATAAAACAATGCTAATTCAACTTGGTAAACACATCAAACGAACCCGTACCGACGTTCGAGAGCTTTCCCAACACGATTCTTGCCGATGGCGACTCCAAATCTTCTCTTTCGCCGTCCAAAACCGCCTTGGTCAAGAACTGACATGTAGTTTCGTACGACATTTTCATGAATGCCGACGTCGAGGTATCAATACCTTGACGGTTGAAGGCCAAGTACGTACCTTCACGTGTCATCATGTCACCAATCAAATCCAAGTGCCGTGACGACACACTGATCCCGTAGGTGTCGAAGACACGGTAGATTTCGTTGACAATGGTGTTTCTTGCAGCTTCAACTCCATAAGTCTTCAACACCGCCACTATATCGTTCGATGTGATGGCATTGACGTCCACCACGTCGTCCTGTTCCCACATCTCACGGAAATTGACTCCTTCAGCTGTAAGAATACGTTTTCCATCAGTACCAGGTTCAGGACGTAAGCACCGGCCAATATGCGGAATTTCACGGACCACTTGTCGACGACAAAGTTCTTCGACAATGTTGACCATCAACAACTTCTGGGTCTCGTTACCGTTGAGTTCCAAATCAAACTCACACCATTCACCGTTTTCATCATCGAAATCGAACTTGGTAACAAGGTTGTGTGAGGCAATCACTTCGCTTTGACGATCTTTGGCACTTCTTGAAAGCTCTTTTTTAGCAACAACTTCCCCAGAGCCAGACTCAGACTCAGAGTCGGAGTCAGAGTCGGATACAGACATTTCCGAATCGGAATTTTCACCTTCTTCGTCACTGGTTTCTTCAGCCTTCTTCATTGTCTCGATTTCGTCGTCGTCAGGACCATCATACGAAACCTGTTGCTTGTGATCGGTCTTTTCGCCATCGTCTTCTTCGACTATCTTGCCGGAAATCGACTCCAAGTCGGTCTTGCCGGCAGACTTGCCGATTGTTGGCATCGAGTCGGGCTTCTTCTGCTTCTTGACCTCTTTGACAATCTGGGCTTCGAGATCATGCAAAAACTTGGACGTAATGACGTTTTCCAAGTACTCTTGCGAGATGCCGTACTCCTCAACGTACTCAGAACGGGTGTAGAAGCGCAAGGAAACGGTGTACGAACGCGAGTTCGTGCCGTCTTCGTTGGAAGAAGTTGTTTCCGTCACCATGACCTTGTCGATGACTTCGCTCAACACAATCCGAGCCACGGACTTGCAGAACGAATCGGCCAATACGTCCGAGACATCGCTGAGGATTGGAAGCGTCATTTGTGGCGTTTTGATGGCAGCAGATGCAGTCATAATGATTTCTCTCATACGTGGAATACCCAATGTGACGTTGGCAGCACCGTGACCGGCAAAATGGAAAGTATTCAACGTCATTTGAGTCGAAGGTTCCCCAATCGACTGCGAGGCAATGATACCCACCGATTCGCCCGGATTGATCAACGATTTCATGTATTTCAACATCATCAACAGACGGAACTTCTTTTCGTGTAAGATATCCTTCTGTTTGGCTTCCTCCTTCGATTTGGTGACGATATGTGGATTCTTTTCCACAAACTTGTCCAATTTCTGCTGGAAATTTTCGGAAATCGAACCCAAGTATTTGGCTGGGTTGTACACCAGAAGCACCGGATCGTACTTGTGCTGCTGTTCGTAGTGAGGAACGTCCTGGTTCTTCTTCAAGCTCTTCTTTACCTTCTTGGTGTACAGAACTGCCGTGGTGAAGTCCAAATGGTCGGTATTTTCTGGACTGTAATTGGCCACCAATGCATCGTAGTTGTTGGCACAGAACTCGAACTGGTTCATGTGCGATTGCTTGGTGGTATCTATTGAGTCTCCACCATAAAGGAACTGGATCAACGACCCGTCACCGTCACGCACCGAGTTATCGTAACTGACATGAACACCTTCCAACTGCTTGGTCAAACAACGCTGCAAGTATCCCGATCTCGATGTCTTCACCGCAGTATCAATCAAACCTTCACGGCCCGCCATACAGTGGAAATAGTATTCCTGGGGTCTGATACCGGAATAAAACCGGCCCTTGATGTAACCACCGGCTCTGGCATCGGTTTCGAACGGCTTGAATGACGGAAGTGTCTTTCCTGATACCATCACTGGCACTCTACGGCCTTCCAACGCCTGTTGTCCAAGCAAACACATGATCTGCGACACATTAACGTTGGAACCCTTGGCACCAGAAAGCGCCATTGCCTGCATCGAGTTGTACGGGAACCGTTTCATCGTTCCATCGGGAACACACTTGGAAACAACCTGAGAAGTGATGGTATTGACTTTGGCCTGCGTCACCGCATCCAAGATACCCAACTTATTGTCGTCACGCAAGATCTCCTCGAGTCTCCGGAGCAATTCAGGCTCGTTGGGCTCATCTAAGTTGGTGACTTCTTGAGCAGCAACCTTACCGATATCCACCGACTGTTTCAAGATCTCCTTTCTCCATTGGTTACCTTCAGCCGTCAACCTCAAATCGTCCATCCCACAGGTGAACGCCTGCATCATCGTGTAGTTGGTGAAAAGACGACCAAGCACACTCAACGACTTCCCAGCAACAGCAGGACCATACACTTCATGGAGCGAGTGCACAATCCCGTACTGCGAGGCTCCGTACTGCGACTTGTCCAAGATTCCGCACAACAACTCACCATTCTTGAACACCACATCGTTTTCTGCCGATCCAGCACCCCAGTATTCGTTCTTGATCTTGTTTTTCGATACAAGATTGATACCAGGAACCCCATCTGGCGTAATATTCAACAAAATGGTTGTGATGATCTGTTTGCCGGTCCACAACGCCTGTGGCTTGAACACGGCCGGAGGAACCGTCACAATCCGGTTATTGGTGGTATGGCCATCTTCAGGACGAATACAGCCGTACACCAACTGCTGGTAGGTTTCCCGGGTGAAAAACGTATCTTTGGAAGTCAACCACACCCCAGCAGAAATATGGTCCTGAATCAAACCTCTGAGCGGTGCTCCCGACGTTGGAGTCACGTACTGAGAGTCAGTGTTTGCCAAGTTGAGGGCTTCCGCTTTGGCGTTTTCGTTTTGTGGGAAATGCATGTTCATTTCGTCCCCGTCAAAATCGGCATTGTATGCACCGGTGTTGGCGTAGTGGAGACGTAACGTCTTTTCTCCCGGTAACACGCGGACAATATGTCCCATCATCGAGGCCTTGTGCAACGTAGGTTGACGGTTCATGATCACCACGTCCTTGTTCTTGATATGACGGTAAACCTTCTTGTTCACCACCGAAGCTCCGTTCGAGGGAGTAAGAAGCTGGTTGGCAAGCGACTTTCTCTGTTCCATCGTCATACCAATCAACGACACCAACTGACCGTCTTCGTTTTGGATCTGTACCGCTCCTGGGTGCACATCTGGACCATTGATAACTGCTTGACGCATTTCAGCAGCGTTGTGCGCCGTTACGGGTTCTGGGTACGTCAATTTCGTTGCAAACACCGGAGGAACCCCGATTTCATTGGTTTCAAGATTTGGATCGGGAGAAATGACCGAACGGGCAGCGTAGTTAACTCTCTTACCCATCATGTGCTTTCTGAACAAACCTTCCTTCTTTTCTAACGCCTGTTTGATACCAGGATTAGGCACTTTGCCAGCCTGGCTGTTCAGGTTCTTGGTGGAGTCCATAAACGCATTGACATCGTTTTGGATGGTGACAAACGAGTTCATCAAACGGTTAAACACAATCTTGCGTTCTTCCACCAGCAACTTACCCTTGTGGAGCGTCGAGATCTGTTCGTTCAAGTCACGAATAAGAAGAGACGTCTTCAAAATGTTCAGTAACAACTCGTTCTGCGAATTTTCGTGGATTTCGTCCCCGAGCTTCGATGGAAGACGGAACCGGGTTGGAGGAACCAACAATGCATGTCTAAAAAAGATATCGGCAGAAACCTTTTCGGTCTGGTTGGGTCTCAGGTGGAAAACCTGCTGCACAATGCGCTGTTCGTTTTCAAACACCCCCCGCAACACGTTTCTGATCTCTGTCAGCAACACGTACTTCGATCCAGCCTTGTGTTTGATGTTGGGAAGCGATTCGGACTTCGAAGCACCGCCTTTCTTCAACATATCGGGTCTGACAAGGCCCTTGACACGGTTGTTGGTGATTTGTTTGTCCAGCAACGCATTTTCAAAGATCTTTGTGAAGCCGTCCTTACGGAACAGCGGCGAGTACATGCCACAATTGTCACACTTGGGTCTTGCCAACAAACGCTTGTAGAAGGCGTGGATTGTGACCTTTCTTTCGGCAGCAACGGTGGCAGTGACAATACCGTGGACGTTGGTTCTGCCCTCCTTGATGGCCAGGGCAATCATGGAATCAACGTAAGTTTCACGGCGTTTTCTCAACTCGTTTTTGGTCTTGGTATCCACGCTAACAACGGCGTCTTCGTCGTCATCGTCATTGGATCCGTGAACCAACATGTTTTCCAACTCAACACATTCCAAGAGCAAGCCGTACTGGACAAGACGCAACTTCTGTTCAAACAAATGGACTTCCAAACTGCTCAACTTGAAGTGGTGACAGTAAAGGCACGAAGCACGCAACAACACGTACAACTGGTTGAAAAAGAGCGGATGGTACACAGGAACAGGCAACTCGATGTGTCCCAAGTGTCCTGGACAGAATTTCTCGTCCAAACCACAAGTAGTACAGACGTTACGGAGGAAGGCCCCCAACGCGAGGTCGTACAACCCGGCGGCGATTGGATGGCCCAAGTTGTCAAACACAATTGGATTCGTGATCTGTTTGGCCGAAAGCGCGCGGATCTCTTCATCGGAAAGGACGCCGAAGTCCACCGACTTGATTTCGCTACCCACAGGCTTCGAGATATCCATGGTTGTAGATGAGAAAAATTTTGTGATGAGCTGAAAAGCATCGCACAAGAATCAAAAAAAATGCGACATTTTTCGGCAAGGAAGAAAAAAAAAAAGAAGGCGAGACATTAAAACAAGACATTTACTAATCATTTCAAGGACACAACTGACTAGTTACGTTGAATGGTACTAGAAACAAGAATTCAAAATGTAAGGTGGATTGAGGAATTTTGGTTACATTATACATGTATTTTTTTTTTTTTTTGGTACCTTAATCTGATTTTATTATTCAAATTTATTACTTAACTGAATGGTTTTTATCTAAGTTCGGTTCCTGATTTTTATTACCGATTCTGTACCTACCTTATTTTTAGCCAACTCATTTTAATCATCTCCATATTTTATTCTTTTACTACTACAAATTTCTTACAGTATTTTTGTTTTTATATACTTATCTTTATTGATTGAAATCTCTCTGTTCTTCTAAGTACTTTTTTTCTACACCGAGTTTTTTTGGTTGTTTTCTCTCAATTAAATTCCAATTCCAATTCCAATTCCAATTATTTCTGATACATGGATCGTATTTTTCATTCAAATATCTCCACTTTTCTTAGATATTCGCTTTTCATCTAATTAATATTCATCTTTTCATCTTTTCATCCTAATTGTGTTCTTCATCCTTTTGTTTTCTTTTCATTTTAGTTGACTTTTTTGTTGCTCCTTCCAATTTTTACCCCCTCTTTTGATCATCCATTTTTATCGTTCACGGTCTTCTTTTTTCACTTTCTATTTATATCACTAACGAAATGTCAATGAAAACAGTTCTCCTCGTTCTTTTAGGAATATTGGTTCCTCCAGCACCAATATTCATCCTCAATAAATACTCATTTAACAAATACTTGTTCCTTTCGATATTATTGACGTTTTTGTTCCACGCCTCCGGGGCCTTGTTCCTGATCTACTTTATCTTCTTCATTTACAAAGAACCAAGTCCAATCCAACTCGACGAATCAATCGAATCGGCTGAACCAACAGTCTCTTCTTCCATTGCTGATCCAATTCCTGCTTCAATTCCTGATCCAATTCCTGCTTCAATTCCTGACCCTATTCCTGCTTCTTCTTCTTCCTCCGCAGACCAGGCAGATGCCCCTCCGCCAGCTTACGAACCTACAGCTTCAACCCCTTTAAAAGATAACAAAATACAGTCTTAAATAAACGTTTTCGATACAAACTCTCATTCCTTGTCACGGCCAAGACCCAAGCCCTTTTTGAACACCTTCACACCTCCTCCAAGTACTCCTTTGCCAACACCCTTGGCAACATCCTTACCAGCACCCAATCCACTACCAACGGTGTTGAAGGCTTCGTTGGCAGTTGTAGAGTGCTTCACGTTGAGCACAAAGCCTGGCTTAAAGTCAAATCCAAAGAACACTTCACCGCCATCGCCACCATCCTCAGTAGTTAATGCACACGAAATTTCAGTCTGTTGGCCCTGGATAACATCCTTCAACTCAATGTACCCAATTCCCAACAAGTCATCCGATTCGGGACCCATATCCCAGTCGTAACACACAACCTTCAACACAGCGTCGTGCTTGTTGCACACTTCAACCGATGTAGATTCGTTCCACACTGGCTCCAACGTCTTTTTGATCTTCTTCAGCTTGAAGAAATAGTCCTTGTCGGTGTTGAGATAAAGCTCCACATATGGATCAGACTTACCGTTACGGTCTCCAGCAATCAAGTTGGTAGCACGTAACACTTGGATTCCAACAGTACCAGAGTTATTGATCGAGTCTTGTGGTGGAATGCCTTGAGAGTAAAGTAACGGCATCCACGAACACTGGATCTTGAACTTGTAATCGCCAACTTGAATGATGCCGGCTTCGTGGTAGTAGTTACGCAACAATTGAAGGGTAGGGATCGTCAACTCACCAAGCGATTTGCTGGTTCTCACGTCTTCCTTCTTCTTCACCACACGGAAACAAGCTTTGGACCATTCCAATTCCTTGATAATGACATCACCGGTGGTTCCAATCTTGGTGACACGACGGTCAAGCTCTTGCGAAACGTAGTCGTAGTGACCGTGGTTATCAAAGAAAGCTTGAAGGTACACATCTTCACGAACAAGCGTACCTTCAAGAACTTCGTAGATAAACGTACCACTCGAGTATTCCACAAGTTGATCCAATGATAAGTTCTGTTTTCCAGACCATTCGTCTTCTTCTTCTTCCTCTTCTTCTGCAGGAATTGTTTCCTTGTCTTTGGAGTTGTCCTTCTTTTCTGCTGCAGCTTCTTCTGCCTTCTTCTTTCTTTCTTCTGCCTTCTTTTGTCTTTCCTCTTCTTGATCCTTGATATCCTGAAGAGACATCACAGGTAAAATAGGATAGAACGACAACGAGTAAGTAACAACACCCTTGGGTCCCTTTTTGTGGATCAAACGCGAACTACGCTTGCGGTTATCTTCGTGTTCAATATAACGGCCGCGCTCGTCCTTGTTGATGATATCGTGTAACTTGACATCGAACGAACCGAGAGTACGGTCGGCAGAACGGTGTTCTACGTCCATGACTTCAATGGTCAACTTCTGGTTGGCAGAACTCACAGTACAGTAATGAATTTCATTCCAGGTTGGATTCAATGTCAGCAGAACTGCAGCAGTACGTGCTCTCTGGAATCCATTGATCAAGATCCGGGCGTATGGATCAACCTTTCCGATACGTTCCAAGTTTCTCAAGTCTTCAGCTCTTTCAATGCTGATTCTCACTGCACCAATTGGAGGCGTGTAGCCACCAGTACCGCTCGAGTCAATAAGAGCCACCGACTTCCAGTTGGTCTTGATGTGGACTTCACCACCCAGAGAAAGTGGGTACCAACAGTGGTCGACTTGGGTGGCATCAATAAGATCGTTCAACAGCGCATTGACTTGGCCCAATACCCGATCACCCTTGCCCTTGACAACGGCGCGGATCTTGGTCTTGACACGGTTGTGGACAATCCGTTCCACCAGGGAACCCCAGCGTGGTTCGTTGGTCTTCTTTTGAACGCTGGTTGTGAGTTGTTTCTCGTTATCAACATAGAGTTCAACATAAGCCAGCTCGCCCTTATCAGCACCCTTCAAGTTTCTTGCTTCGTCGATAACAAAACGGGCAATACCGGTGTTCAAGTCTGGAGGAGGAATAACCGCCCCGTCTGCTTGTCTTTCAGGTTCCAAGGTACGCATAAAGTTGAGACTAAAGCTCAATTCACCCACAGCCTTGTTGTTACGAACGAATGGAGCAGTCAAGTTATCTTGTTGAGCGTTGTCCAACAAGCATTCCAAATCAAACTGGACCGTACCCACAGCACGATCTTTTCTATACTCGTTGTAGTCGATAACGGTCATATTAAGTGGTTCAGCCAACGATTTAACGGGAATGTAGTGCGTTTCGTTCCAGGTAGGCTGGTCAGTGTCGTAAATAGTGGAGGAAGTAGCCAAAATTTCTTGCTTGAAACCAATCGTCAAGAATGGATCTAAAGTATTGCCAATGGTGTCGAAGCCCTTGAGACCACGGGCGGAGTGAGCAGTGATGGCCAACACCCCGATCGACGAGTCCAAGGCATAACCAGCCAATAATTGCTGAACGTTCAATTGGAACGAAAGTGGAGAAAACACAATTGCACCAACGTACTTTTTGATCATTTCGTTAATAAAGCCGTACAATCCTGGAATGGCCAATACTTCCCAGTTGAAAGCAGATTGGCCCAAGATTTTGGCGTTGAAATCAAACTGAGGAGCTTCCAAGAGAGAAACATTGACGGTTTCGACGTGGGGGAATGATGTCATCATTCTTAACCGGACACGAGCTAAGCCCTTGACGGCGACGTCACGTACAGACACTGGGATTTCAACACCAAAGATGTTGGCCTTGACGATAGCACATTGGTTCACGTTGTTTTTCAATTGTTTTGCGTTGGAGTCGACCAAGGCGTTTGGAGTGAACGAAAAGCCCCAGTCCATAACCACGACATCATCAGAGGTACCGTGCAAGGTTTTGACCAAATCGATACGTGGAGGTTTAGTACCTGCCGTGAAGCTGTCAATCCACACCTTCTTAACGAATTGAGGAATAGGAGAAGTGGCGAGAATGGGGTTGACTTGGTCGCAGACGATTTGGGAGATGGATGGTTCTAAGAAGACCCAGAACTTTTCCAAGAAGGTGTTTGCCCAATCCAAAGATTCGTAGTCGTTTTCGATGGATTTGATGGAGTATTCACGTTGGGCCAATTCCTGGAGAAGGGTTCTGTATTTCCGGACGGAGGCACGGTAGAGGACTGAGAGTACGAGCATAACGTAGAAAAGAGGAGCCAACAGGAATCTGAACCAGCCGATAATCCACGATAAGATTCCACCAATTGCCAAGTAGCCGACATTATGGTACCAATCACCGTAGGCGACGGCGGGTAAGTAGCGGTCGAGGATGGTGGTGTGACTCAAGAGATTGACGACCTCATCTTCCAAGGTCAAAGCATCTTCTTCTTCCCAGCCACCAACCTCTTTCCAGCCACGATACGTTGGTTGGCCTGGCTGGCGTGGAGGAGGTTTTGTGGTGACGCCTGAGAGGTCCAAGTTGGGGCTTGGTTTCAAGGGTTGTTCGCGGATGGGAGCGAGTTTTTCATCTGCATTGGTCTGTTGATGTTAGTAGAAGATAGAAGTATTTTGATGGAGGTAAGAGAAGAAACGTACGGTAGACGCTGGAGCTTGTCCAGCGGTGTCCATGATTGTTGTGAAGAAATAGTTGGCGGTAAATGAAATTTGCGCGACGCGCAACAAATAAGGAGAAAAGAAAAAGTAGAGGAAGAAAGAAGAGAAAGAAAAACGAAGCAAAGTAAAGTTGAAAACGAAAGAGAAAGAAGAGAAAAAGTTCGATGGATACAAAAATTTAGGAATCATGGTTCTGATTCTGATACTATTAACTTAGAAAAATATTTATGTATATAAGGAATAAAGTTTAGAGGTAAAGTCAGAAAATAGAACAAAGATGATATATGCGAGAGAAGGCAAATTAAAGCAACCCAAAGACGTCGAATAAGTGCCTCTTTTTATAAAGATTAATTGAGAAGAAACTTCTATCAAAAAAATAAAAAGACCGTTGAAAATCCAATCTTTCTTACCAGTTCAAAAAAAAAAAAGTGCAAAAGGTGTCCCAGTATTCTAGACTCAAAATACGACGACAAACCACCAACGATGTCGTCGTACCAACTTTCCCGCTTTGTCTAATGACGACAGAGTTCTTAAGATTTTTCGGTTACTTGTTTTTGCGGGCACATGAAACGCTTGCTCGCGCGCGAGCACGAGCGCCTGCGGCTTTACTACAAAACAAATACCAAAAAGAAAAAATGTCGCTTTTTGACGGGTCCTGTAGCAAATAATAATTTCCGCATCCTGCCTTGCAGCCATTGCAGCCATTGCAGTTAATAACCGCTTAGAAATTCCTCTGGTTCTTTAAAAACTGTTTACGCCACTTTTCTTTTTGTTCTCCATGGACGAAATCATTTCCATCAAGTCTCTATCCGGTCTCTGTAACACGCCGAACCGTTTGGATCCCCAGACAGAAATCGTCTCGGAATCCATCGAATTTCCATTAAAACAACTTATCCCCAAATAGTCGGCCCATAGTATCTCTCTTAATTACGGCGACATCGACGTCCAGTTCATCGAGAAACCACTTCAATCGCCCTGAATCACCAAACCACATGCCATCAACTACTTTGACAACGGAATTCTCTTTCGTACACGTTACGAACGTACCTCGGGCAAAACAGAATTGTTCCTCGATTTGATGTACGTGGGAGTCATCTCCTACCTCGCAGAAGAACCATCAAAAAACCGCCCTAGGACTTTCCTTGCTCAAGTATGTGCTTGTCTTCCTCCCCATCTGGCAGGTCTGAGCAAATATCAAGGAATTCACCAACTACTACAACAACGAAAACTTGTCCCAGAAAACTTATTTCACGTGGATCATCATGCTCTTGACTATGTACTTCAACAGTCATCTGCACGTCGGTGAGTCCAGACTGGGAGCCGCTCTCACTGTGGTACCATTTACTTTGCCGTCTTTCTTACGCCCTCTGCCGTCTTTCTTACGCCCTCTGCCGTCTTTCTTACGTCCTCGGCTTGTTTGTCCATTCGTTCTATATCCTATAACACCGTGCACAACAACGTCTTTATCTGGAATTCCTCACGTTCACCGCCTGCTTGTGGATCATCGTGATCTTTGTCTCAAACCGTGCCAAAGTCGGTGTCACCATTGGCATCTTTGTCCTTGACCAGGTGCTCTTCTCGGTCGTCTGCCACCCCAAAACCAAACAGTTGTTGAAAACAACAACAACCACCACCACCGCCCTCAACATCGAACACGAAGTCGAACGTTACTCGGTGTTTGTAACCATCGCCATCGGAGGTTCTTGTACAAGATTGTCGCAACTGCCCCCTTGGGATCCGGTTTTTCCCCCCCAAATACCTCCATGCCTTCTTCATGGTGACCACGGCGTACATTTTGTTCTGGATCTACCAGTTATGCACCACATTGAAACGTGC
Source organism: Teunomyces panamensis (assembly GCA_030564025.1). Taxonomy (NCBI): domain Eukaryota; kingdom Fungi; phylum Ascomycota; class Pichiomycetes; order Serinales; family Debaryomycetaceae; genus Teunomyces; species Teunomyces panamensis. Next base: position 174,309 of record JAJMKY010000021.1, on the reverse strand, counting down.
AATCCATCCGTTCCGTGCCTCTAGTATATGTGCTCTCCTCTTTGTCTATGCACATTTGCCGCTTGTGGCCTCGTTGGTGCTTGTAGCGGACGCTGGCGGGGTCTTGACTGGTCAGGACAACACCTCGACCAAACGTCATCTCCATTTGGAACATGAAGAGGAAGAATAGTTTAATTTCTATGCTCTTTCTTTCTTTTACCCCGGTAGCATTGCAGTGTCGCTTGTATGTATGTGGATCCTTGGACTTGTCGATGTCTCGCGTGATGACTCAAACGAATTTGTATTCTCGCGGTTCTGGTGGGTGTTGGGACGTCTTCCCGCTGCCATTTTGATCGTCATTCTCGGTTTTTGCCGAGTTGGAGTCCACAATGTTGATGGGTATCTTCACCGCGATTCTCTTTGTCATCCTGGTGTTTGAAGCCGTCACATCAACACCCAAACTGGAATTCAATATGTTGTGAAAAGGCAATTAAGCCGTGGCATTAAGCAAGTCGATCAAGAAACCCTTGCGGATATATTCAGCCTCTTCGTTTTGGTAAACCGTATCTTTCGGCCCGCGTGAACGTGAAACCGACACTTTTTCTAGTTGCAACTGCAATTCTTGTTGTTGTTTCTGGATCTCGTGCACGTTCGTGGCCTTTGCAAGAAACGCTGCGTATACCAACGACACCAACTCGCTCGATAGCTTGAGGAACCGGCCCCGTTCCGTGGCGGTTGGTGCACGAGGCTCGTACATGTGCTGCGTGATAAACTGTTCCAAATGCTCGTTGACGTGGTTTCCTACAAGCGAGCGATGGAGCAACGGTTCATTGGTGCTGTCGGCACTGACCACCATGCACGAAGTGAGTTCCACCAACGCTTCGAGCGACCACGACGGATGTTTTGCCGTGGCAAACCGGGCAAAGATTTGTTTGTATATTCTGGTGGTCACGGGAATCTCTACGGCGTCCATTTGGTCGATTACGTCGAGCACACGCTGGAAATCGGCCTGTGGCTCGTCCACATAGTACTGGATCAAGTAACGAAACGTGTCTTCTGTCGGCACGAGTCTGTACTGTGCTGGTTCGCCGGTGAGTGAAACAAGGGTGTCGAACCCGCGGCTCCAGGCCTCAAAAACGTGTTTATCTTCTGGTGTCAATTGCTTTTCGATGAATGAGTGTGGTCCCGGTACGAAAGAGTTGGCGAGATGTTGTGCCAATGCGATGTTTCCCTGTTTTGCAAGGGCCTGAATGAGTTTATTGATCAAGTTCGTGGTGAGGTACGGTACCTCGGCGATCATTGCCAATACTTGTGGTGTGAGTCCGCTGTGTTCTAAGAGCAATGCGCACGTTACGGTGTTTGGTGTGGTTTCCTGGACGATTTGAGCCACGAGAGCATCGTTTTCGTGACGGATCGCGTGAAAGAGAAGCACGTTACGGGTGCTGGTATGTTTTGGGGCGATTTGGGCATAAATATTGGGTGTGAACTGTTGGTATGCGTCCAAGAAGTTGTTGTGGCCAACTTTGGAGGCCATTGCCGCGAGCCAAGCGGGTTTGTCGCGGTAGAATGTGTAATACAACAAACGATTCTGTTCTTGTGATGTGAGAGGTGGTCCCAAGAGTCGGGCGTCATCGAGTACCGACTGCAAGAGTTTTGTGAAGTCACAGCGTCGGGTAATCATATCGTCGAACATTCGTTGTACTGCCACTGGCGACTTTTTGGTAATGGAGCGGAGGGACCAGGCGTTTGGGCGCTGGAACTGGCGGTTTTGGCTGAATTTCTGAACGAAATCATCAAACTGCTGCGGCGTCAAGTGGTAAGGACGTGGTTGTGTAAGTTCTGAGTAGCAATGGAACACTGAATTGTGATTTAAGGTATCGTATTTGACGCGGTTGTGGTTGTGGTCGAAATCAACGGGTATTGCACCAGTAGCAAGCGGAAGGGTCGTTAGTTTATAGAGCGGATACAACTGCTGTACAAACAGATGCACAGCAAAGTCAGGAACCACAAAATGGGCGGTGATTTGGCGGTTTCTTTCGCTCAAAATATGGATATCTTCGTCGATCGCGCTTTGTTCTGAACGTATCATCGCGGGCCAGACATCGTTTTGGGCGAGATTCAAGCGGTTTTTTAAGCGAGAAAAGTGTTTTTGGCGTAAAGCATCACACGTTTCAAAGAGTGTGCCTGATGTTGCGGTCCTGATGCGGGCACACACCGCCAAAACCGCGTTTTCCATCAAATTCTCTTAATTTAGTATGAGTTTTGATAGACTCGAAAATTATCATCATCCAAAAAAAATGTAAGACTTACATAAGCGTTTTTTTTTCAGATTTCAAATTTTTCACTTTGTCACCACCAACATGAAGATCCAGAAAGGAGCATCACTGGTGCTTGAACGGACATCACATTACCTCAAAGTAGGTGTGTTGAGGCAGAAACCAGCATGGTATGATGTGGTTGGCTCGCATCCGCCACACGTGGACTTGACCCGTAAAGCTAAGCTCATTGAAACCGACGCCCAAAACCCCGATCCAAGAACCTCCTTGTTTGGAAAGAATGGCGATGTCTACAAAACACGCATGTCGAAGGTAGACCGTGCTCAAAAGAATAACCTGGTGGCACGGGTGCCGAAATTGGCATTTTTGGAAGATGAACTCCGTGACGTCTTTTATCATCAACATCCATGGGAATTCTCGAGACCAAAGACATTGGTTGAGAATGCTGGAGACGAACATAAGAACTGTGATTGGCTGCATATGCTCCAGTTCAATAAGCCATTGGATGGTGAGTCCGTGGTGCAGAGAACATTATGGTTGTTGGAAAACTCTAAGCAACAGGGTCACGAAAAAACGCTTTTTGAAGCGTACGACGCCGCCCGTTTTGAGTTCTACCGTTTACGAATGGAAGAAGAGATGAACAGTGCGGTTTCCCGTGAAGAACTGACGATGTACGGTGCTGTGTACGGCTCCACCAACATCGATTGGGGTCTCAAGCAAGAACAAGAACATATCGACGCCTGGACGAAGGTGGCTTCTGAAAAGACACAGAGAGCACAAGCCTCTATGGGTAAGTCCGCTGCAAATGTTGAGGATGTGGTTGTGGCTGAAGAAAGTATTTGGGAGAGCGATTTGGATGTAAATAAGAGCGCTTAGGATTCATGTTTATAGTAGCTCGTAAGATCTCTTGAAGTGCCAGCTTCAAGAGCAAGAGCTTTGTTTAGTAATTGAACTTTAGAAAGTAACACTAATGAAATGAACCATCTCTTTTGGTTGGAATTCTTAATTCCTCAATCCAGTTTTGGTTCATTCTAAAGCATTAAACTTAACGTAACCAACATCGGTGCTTGATAATTTATCCTTTATACATTTTCTGCTCTACACTTTATCAATATCTGTAACGTATATTAATGATGATGTTCCTTTGGTGCAATAAACTTATCGTATGCTAAGTACACGGAAAAAGCAACAACGGCAATTCCGAAACCTGGGAATGCACCCTTAAAACGGTTATAACGGGAGAACTGTCCTTCGTATCTCCATGCATCTCTCTTGGCCCATGGGTTTGACGACATTATGATTGGGTTATGTTTGATTGGTGAAAAATGATTGAACAAAAGTTGATGAATTAGACATGCGACATTCCACGACACTAACGACAAAACATACATCAAACTTTGACAAAAAAACAATTCAGACAATTTTCTGCCTACAATAGAAAAAAATTATTATTATTCAGACAAAAATATTCACACAAATCCATTCACTACTCACGACGTTTCGTCTGGCTGCCGTATATAATGGTGGTCTGGCCCAGTGAGTCCACACGGTAATGTGTCTTGAGGTGCTGTGCCAAGTTATCCGACCGAGAAAACTTCTTTTCACAGTACTTACAGTGAAACGGCCGGATATTGGAGTGCACCGACCGGATATGCCGTTTCAAGTGCTCGCTGCGCTTAAATTGCTTATCGCAATCCGTACACGGAAACGCACCGTTAGCGTTGGCCACCACAGAAATCAGCGCCGTCCCCGAAAACGAGTTCGCTTTTGTAGTCCGCCGTGGACGGGGCAGTGGCGGCGATCCCGTTACGAGAGGTGTGGCTGATGTTGCTGCTGCAGTTGCATTTACAGTAGCTGTGGTTGTTGTAGATGCTGCAGCTCCAGTTGTTGCAGGTGTTGCCAGCGTTGTGGCGCTCGTGAGCAGATCGCTTGTAATTACCGACCTTGGTTCGAGTTCCGAGGGCACTTCGATATCCGATGGTTGAGATAAGGATATCACAGCCGCGCTATGCCCGGAATTATCGACCCCGGACTCCCGGAATAGGGTCGGAACTCCACTCCATCTTTCCAGAAACAACGACTTTCTACGCTTTCTTTGACCCGCAAAGTAAGCACCATCAAACTCGTCATCGTCATCCTCGTAAACATCGTGTAGCTTTTGATAGCTGGGCGCTGCCTGGAGCGAATTGCGCCGCTTAAAGCTCTTGAGAATGCCGGTCGGATCGTCGTCGTCATCCAGCACCTGCGCTCCGGCGTCCAGCAGATGGAGCCAGTGTGAAATGGCGTTGTAGCACTCGTCATTCATGCGGAAACTGACTCGAGACGGATTGTGGCGCAGTCCCTGGTTCGGAAGGCGTGGCACGGGTGCCTGGCGGTCGCCATGCTGCTGGAAGAACGTCAGGAGCTGTGGCAGAGACACCAGAGTTGCCAAACGTCCTGGCGCAAGCAACTGGCGTGGGTTAATTGTACGTTCCTCGTCTTCGTCCCGGCGTTTGTACTGCAGAGGCAGGGGCAGCAGGAGCCGCAGCAACAGTAACATGTGCAACTGATCCACTGGAAGCAGCGGTGTTTGTGCATGATATGCGTATTCCGGGCTGTGGAACTGATCGTGGGGCACGATTTCTGGGGTGGTGACTGTCGCCAGCAGACCCAGCGAAAAGAATATCTCGTCGTTGATGTGGAGCTCGCCGGCGAGCGTCATGCCCGTCCCGTCGTCGTGGAGAGGCTCGGCGTACAACAAGTTTGTATCAAAGGACATTTTGGAGAAGCCTGGCGGAGGTAGAAATGTGGTGGCGGTTCGATTACTAACTGATAACGGTTGATGTAATTTGTTACTATTATTTATTTGGATATCTCCTGCAAATGTAAGGGGGTAACTGGGGGGGGTGGTTAGGAGAATAGTACTTTAACTTCTTCTTCTTCTACTTCTTCTTCTTGGTCCTCTTCTCTTTTTACTTGAATCAAAAGATTGATAAAACTATGGCAATTAATTCGGGTGGGGTTTGGTAATAGTACCTCAGTGGCTTTAGGTGGTGTGGTGATTAGAATGAGTATGGTCGGGTAAGTGCAGTAGCGGCACGGATGTTTGGTCAGGCGCGATTACGATAAAGGTGGGGCTTGCATACAACATCAAGGTTCGGCCAATCACCGTCCGACATCCTGGGGGAGCCCTACACCGTCACTCGGTGCCATGAACATTATTATAGTTTAAATACCGATAGATACATAACATGGCACACTAAAAGCGTGCAATAAAACAAAAAGTTAAATTTAAACAAATGCCTCTCTCGTGTGGGGTGACGCCGCCGTCGGCAGCAGCCAAGCCAAAATCTTGGCCGTTACTCGTAAGAAAGTGCATCATCATCGTTTCATGGATGCACGATTCGGGCAGCACCATAAATTTATTATTGCACTCCCCTCCCTCTTTTCCTCTCGCTCCAAAAAGAAAAAAAAAAAATTACATGTCATTTGTACCTGCATATAAAATATTTGCCTGCTAAAAATTGTCAGGCATCGGAGTTTCGAGACAATAATGGGACGCAAGAAGTCGAACCTGATCTCGAATGCAGTGCTCCAGCGGGCACGGGGCAAGAAGGTGACGTTCAGCAACCTGCTGCTGCTGCTGCTGCGGACTAGCAGCGATGACGAGGCGCCGATCGTTTCGGAAACGCCGCTGCCATTGACGTTGACACCGTCGGCCAGCCACAGCAACGTGAAGAAGCCGTTGCGGAAATACGCGTGGCAAATGCTGCTGCTGCTGCTGGTGGATTCTGTTGGCGAACCGATGCTGCTGCTGCTTCCAGCATTCAACAAGCGGCCGCTCACCGACACGCCGATCGTGCTGGGAGTAACGTCGCCTGTGGCAGACGAAGAGACCGACGTTGAGCTCAAGAAGAGCATTTCAGACCTCAATCTTGCTGGAAAGGAACAGTTTCCGGTGCAACTTAAGCCGGACATCCAAAAAACGTTGTTGCAGGATGTTCCGCTCGATGTGCAAGAACAGTTTGAGAAAACGCCGAGTATCGAGCGGCTCAAGACGCTTTTGATGACAAAACCGCCGCCGAGCGCCCGCAAGACGTACACACTCAACATTCCCGGACAAACGTCGCTGAAAACGCTGCCGGACGGCAAAATTGCGCTGGTGGACGTTGGTTCCAAGCTCGTGATTGTCATGGTCGGGTTACCGGCACGAGGAAAGAGTTATATTACCAACAAGTTGACACGGTACTTGAACTGGTTGCAGCATGATTGTCGGGTATTCAACGTGGGAAACACGAGAAGAAGAGACAAGAACAATGCTGGTCCGGAAAAGAATCCGTTGCCAGACATGAACACGCCAAATAACGAGAAAGAAACAGAAAAAGAAGCTCTGACAACGACGACAACTACAACACATAATGCTGATTTCTTTTCTCCTGATAACACCACGTCGTACACACTCCGTGAAAAATGGGCTATGGATACGCTCGATCAGCTTCTTGACTACGTTATCAACGGTCCTGGGCTGGTGGGGATTTTTGATGCAACGAATTCGACCAAATCACGGCGTCTTCGTGTGCTCCGGCGAATCCAGCAACGGCTGCGTGGCGAGCTCAAAGTCTTATTTCTCGAACTGGTGTGTTCGGACCCCAACATCATCGAAAGTAATATCCGACTCAAGCTTTCGGGACCCGATTATCGCGACATGGACCCCGAATTGGCACTCCAGGACTTTGTAGGCCGCTTGCAAAACTACGAACGGGCGTACGAGACCATTGATGAGCTGGAAGAGTCGATTCCGGGGTTCCAGTATGTGAAAATGATCAATGTCGGGCATAAGATCGTTGCTGCGAACGTCCAGGGATTTTTGGCAAGCCAAACAGTGTACTTTTTGCTCAACTTCAACTTGTGCGAACGCCAGATCTGGATTACGCGGCATGGTGAGTCGGTAGACAACTTGAGCGGACGTATTGGCGGTGATGCGAAACTTACGGCAAGGGGGAAACGGTTTGCACGTACGTTGGCGAGGTTTATGGACTTCCAGCGCCAACAGTTCCGTCGACAGCAGCTCGAACGGTTCTCACTGCGTCTCGAGCTCAAATACAACGCTTTCTTGGCCGCCAACGACATGGCCTCCATCGACAATATTCCTCTGGAACCTCATTTCTGCGTTTGGACGTCGATGCTCACGCGTGCCATCGATACTGGCCGCTATTTCGATGAAAGCACGTACCTGATCAAGGAAATGCGGATGCTTAACGAGCTTGGAGGCGGAAAGTTCGAGGGAATGACGTACGATGAGATCCAGCACCAGTTTCCACGCGAGTACGAGCTGCGGCTCCGCAACAAGTTGCTGTACCGATACCCTGGTGTTGGTGGCGAGAGTTACTTGGACGTGTTGACACGGTTACGGCCTCTCATCACCGAGATCGAACGGACTACAGACCATGTTTTGATTGTAAGTCATCGGGTGGTTTTGCGGATCTTGTTGGCGTACTTTTTGAACTTGGACCGGGCTCTGATTGGCGAATTGGACGTGCCATTGCACACGTTGTACTGCTTGGAATCGAAGCCGTACGGCACCGATTACGGCATGTTTGAGTACGACGAAGAAACAGACTGGTTCAAGAAGGTGGAGCCCGAACATCGCAAGAATCTCAAGGAAGTCGGGGTGGTATTCAAGGAGAGAAAGTACTCCGTGGTGCCTACAGCCCCACCCACAAAAAAGAAGTAATGTAATATAAGGTGTATTTAGTAATGAACAAAAGTGATAACAGATGTAAAGGAAAGAAAATGTAAAGTGATTATAATTATATTTTATATTCAGTGATTATAGTAGTTACATTTCATGGTTATCTCTACATGTAGTTTCTACAATAGTTGTTAAAACAATTATTCAGGTTATTGATAAATTAGCTCAATATAGTAGTTATTTCATTCTTTAGCCACATTATAATGCAATATTGATTGAAAAAGAGTGACTATAGTAGTTTTCAGCAGAAAACTATAGTAATTATCATTAAGATCTAACAAAGTCTTTTGTGTTGTTTTAATTATCCAACTTTCCATCAAAGTATTCGTCAATAAACAGCGAGATGTCGGTTTCCGACGGCTCTAACAGGAAGTTGTGATGGTCCATGACGTAAGTAGAGTTGTCCTCTTGGTTCTGGATGAAAAACCACGGATCTTCACCGTTAGTTATCGAGTCGTTGAACTCCGAAACATCTAATCCCGCAAAGAGCATTTTGCCAGCATTCTTACGGCCCAAATCGGTGAAAAATGGCGCCACGGCGTCCAACTGCGAACTGGAGTTGTACAAATAGAAACTGTGAGGAATCACCGAGCAACTGGCGTAGTTAGACCAGTACGGACGCTTGGAGAAGTCTGGAACCAGCGAATTGGCAATAAACAGCCGCAACTCGTCGGCAGTTAAGTTGGCGGCCACTGACGGCACATCTACATACTTCAACTGGTCGCCATCAAACACCAGGCCAAAATAGGCATAAGTTGGTGTGTTTGGTTCGGTTTCAAGATCGGGAAAGTTCTTTAAAACCTGCTGTTGAACCTTTTTGTTTGTGACATGGAGAAAGTACGTGGAGTTGCGCTGTTCACGGGCGATTTCCTGGAAAACCAGGTCATTTTTGCCCAAAAGCACCACGGCAGCCTTGAACGAGTTGGCATCAACAAGCGAATCAAATGCCTTAATGTTTTTAGGTTTGGTCACTGGTTTTTGTTTGACTCGCGAGAACAAGTTATTGACGATGGTGCTGTTGAGCGACGTGTTGAAGTAATTGAAGTCCTCATACGCACCATAGCCAATGGCGCGGTACGTTGGAAACGTCGTCACATCGGTACAGAGATCAGCATCACTGGTACAGTTGACTTCGACGAACTTGAACTTCTTGCGGAGTTTGTTTGCGGTATCGTAGAATGCCTGGTCATAGTAGTTACAGGAATCACACCAGGTGGTGCAATAACGTACAAAAGTCTGCTTGTTTGCGTTCAAATAGCTGTGGTAGCCGGCTCCATTGAGCCCCACCACCCCGTACGGTAACGCGAACGGCAATGTGTATGGAAAATAGCCGTAACCGGGGTGCAAAAGAGCAGCGCCGGCACCCAAACCGGCAGCACCGCCATAAAACGCAGGGCTACCGATAAAACCACGCGTAGCTCCGGGATTCGATCCAGCAGGATACCCTGGTGGACTGTACGGAGGCGGGTTGGCACCTGGCGTGTATGGAGGAGGATTTCCTTTTGGAGTGGAACCTGAACCACTACCACTGACTCTTCCACCACCTACATGTCCACTGCTGTGTCCACCACCTCCACTGCTGTGTCCACCACCTCCACGAGGAGCAGGAAGTGCTGCCACGTACGTTGCTAGAAAAATAGCCAAAAGTATTCTTATTAAATTCATTGCTCTCTTTCAATTTCCACTCACAATCCTTTATATTTATTCTACAACTGTTTAGAGGCCCAGTAGTTGTTGTGAATGACGGTTTTTTTCGCCAAACGATGCTACTTCTTTTGTAACCGTTGTTTAGTAGCTTAAAATTAACAGAGCTTTGATAAGTGTCCATATGCAGGATCGTGACGATAAAACGAGGCTGATGTTAAATTTTAATGATCCCTCACTTGTTCCCCATGAATTCTAAGCCAATAGGCTTTGCAGTTAGCCCCCTCGTAAATTCATGGGCTTTCTTATTGTTTCAGATAAATGACATGATTCCTGGGATCAACGTTCCGGCTTGTATGAGCAGGTTCGGCCTTAAAAACTTTGACAGAAATTGCTTTTTTTCTTTTTCTTTTTCTTTTTCTTTCCCCACAATCCCAGCTACCACTGCAACATCAACCAAGATAAATTTCCAGTTCCGACTCTCTACTTGTATTATCTACCCACAATTCTCTCTCTTAATTACTCCCTACTTTTGTCGTTGCAACTCGTATTTACAGTTTGCGCAAATCTCGTAGTTACATGAAGGAATTAACAATTCCGCGCGCGCAACTAATGAACTTCTGCAACATCGTTGTTATCGCGAAGTCAATGACAACATCACTTGAAGCTTAAATCGCCAGTTATACTATCGTTTAGCTTTATTCTATTTCTAATCTGCGATTGTATAGTATTGTTTCTTCTTTCTGGTTCTACTTCGTGTTTCATGCTCCCATTCACGTAAGTTCATTCTACTTTCCGCAACAATTGCGACTTAGAATTCAACTCCATCCTCTCACACTCTCCACCCTCTATTCTGCACCCGTGTTACTCTCTTTTCAAAGCCAATGTTTATGTTTATGTTTTCATTTACTTTTTTTGTAATTTTGTTTGACGTAAACGTACCAATGTAACATCGTTAATACTTCACATTTTGGTTGCAAATTTTAGTAAACACTTACCTAGATAAATCAGTACCAGAATTCGGGGACTCATCTGGGCACTATAAATTCACCAAAATATCGTTGCTTAAATCACCAAGATGAAATTCTCCTGCCTTTCACTCTTTGCTCTTTTCCAACTATTCGTGGCAGTATCTGCATTCCATTTCGGTCCCAAGCCCCCAAGCAGGGACCCATTCTATTACCCACCAAAGGGCTTTGAAGCCTCACCTCCTGGTACCATCTTGAAAATGAGAAAGACTCCCAAACCTTTGAGAAGTGTGTTTTTAACAGCCAACCTCAAGAACTCGTGGCAAATGCTCGTCAGATCAACAGACTCGCACGGTAAAGCTGTCGCAGTTGTCACGACACTTATCCAGCCTTACAACGCCGATAACTCAAAACTCGTGTCATACCAAATCGCCGAAGATTCTGCTTCAACTAACTGTGCTCCTTCTTACTCTATCCAGTTTGGTGCTCCAAAATTCTCCACTATTGCTGCTCAGGCTGAATTCTTCTTAATCCAAACACTTTTGAACAAGGGCTACTGGGTCGTCACTCCAGATTATGAGGGTCCTAACTCAGCTTTTACCGCAGGAAGAATTGCTGGTAACGCTGTGTTGGACTCCATCAGAGCTACCCTCAAGACCCAGAACACCACTGGCCTTCACTCTGATGCAAAGACAATTATATGGGGATACTCCGGTGGATCGCTCGCTTCTGGTTGGGCCACCGCTCTCCAACCTTCTTATGCCCCCGAATTGACTCCACAGCTCTTAGGGACAGCCGTTGGTGGTTTTGTCACAAATATCACTACCACCGTCGAATTGGTTGAAGGTGGACCATTTGTCGGTCTTACATTTGCCGGTATCAACGGTTTGGGGAACGAATACCCAGAAATCATCCCTATCGTCAAGAAAGATATCCACAGATTCAAGTTCCGTAACTTTTTGTATGGAGGACAAGGATGCACAGCTCAAAACATTCTTCACTTTGCGTTCCAACGCCCATTCACTGGATTTTTCCGTTACTTCAAGTCTGGCTTCAAGCTCCTTCAAAACCCAGTACTTAAGCTGGTGTTTGAAAAGGTAACATTGGCTGTGTCTAACAACGGTGAAGTTCCCCAAATCCCTATGTTCATCTACCATGGCAAGATTGATGAAATTGTCTCTTTCCCAGAAGCGGTTAGAACTTATAACAATTGGTGTTCGTGGGGTGCACCTTCGATCGAATTTGCAGTCGACCAGTCCGCCGGCCACATTGATGAAGTGCTTTTTGGCTCCCCTGCAGCTATTGCGTGGATCGAAGGCCGTTTCAACGGTAAAGCTCCTGTCCAGGGTTGTGAGAAAACCGAACGTTTTAACAACTGGATGTATCCTGGAACAGATAAGAGTGTGGTTCAGGCTATTGACGCTTTCTGGAAGAGTATTTTCCAATTCCCTATTGGACCTAATGGTGAAAGATTAACCAGTGGCAGTTTGAACACATTTGCCAGCAACTTTGATGGTGTGAATGTTACTATACCAGCAAATTAGTGTGTTGCTCTATGTTTTTTGTAGTATTATGTTATTTTTAGTATTATGTTTTTTGTAGTATTTTTTTGTAGTAATTATGTTTAGTGAATCATGTTTTGTTATATATTCTAAAGATGTAGAGTATATTAAATATTAAAGAATAATCGGAGATTTGGAATAAAAGAGTGAAAAGTAGTTTATGATAATAATAGCCTTAAACAGCTTGAACAAAGTAATTTTAAGTAGATTTTGCAACTGGTGTATGAAATTGCTTATTTGCAGGATGAGGGCTGAACAAATTATTCGTGTCCGGGTAACTTTCCAAAAAGTATATATAACGCATCGCAAGCCCCCAAAAATTTTCAAGCTGTATCCGCTCATACTCTTTCGACAGACGTCTAAAGTTTATGAGGGTAGCGAAGATGATGAAGCTAAGTCTACTTCTTTCCCAGTCCGATACGACTATGACGACAGGGATGAAAAGCGTCGGTCCAACATAATCCTCTGTTGCAGGAGGTGGTTGTCCGACTTATACTTGCCAGTATTAACAGTTCTGATTCGCCTTAACCTTTCAAGCACTTTTGCTTTCGAGTGCGCTCATTAGTGAGGACATTAATGTGTTTCTTTATATGATGAAGATTACCATAAACATTCGCAGTTTCCTCGGTAGCATACAATAGAACCCATCTTAGTATGCCGGTGACCGCCCAATGACCTTCCATGGATGTCTGATATTGAACACACCCTCCGAGCCACGAGCAGCAAAGATGTAGAACCTTGTAGAATATGAGACGTTTCCGATAGAGAAATTTATCGAAAAACATGAGACTTCATGCTCGTTTGAACTCATCGCTATTCTCTACATATGTTGCGTTACAAAAATTTCTAACGTTCATGAACTATTTTATCTTTTTGGAATAACACCTTTAAATCTTTCCCTTAACAATAGGCTTGGTCAATGGCCATTGGTACGTGCCTTCATCGGAGAAAACGTAGCCATGGTCATTCAAGAACTTTTGCAATCCCTTCGGACCCTTAGATCCGTATGGGTACTTTTCCGGAACCGGTCCGTTTTCACCTTCGATGTAGTTCAACAACGGAGTGAATAACTGCCATGAAACATCGAGCTCGTCATCACGGACAAAGTTCGAGTGGTTACCCAAGTAACAGTCTCTGATAAGAGCTTCGTAGGCTTCTGGGATCCAGAAATCCTTGGAGTAACGAGTAGAGTAAGTCAAGTCGAGATCGGTAAGCGATGTTTCGGTAGAAATACCTGGAATCTTCGAGTTAATCTTGAGATAAATGGCTTCGTTGGGTTGAATACGAATAACAAGTTCGTTTCTCTGGATTTCCTTGAACATACCACGAGCAACTGGCTTGAATTGGATTCTGATTTCAACCTTTGATTCGTCCAAGGCTTTACCGGCTCTCAAAACAATAGGAACACCTTCCCAACGTTCGTTGTGGATGGAGAGACCAAGTGCAGCATACGTAACACACTTCGAGTCTGGCTTGACGGTTTCATCATCCAAATAACCTGGTTCCTTGCCGTCTTCGGAACGCGAGTACTGTCCTAAGAGCAAGTCGTCGGTCTCAATTGCACCAAACGCCTTGAGAACCTTGACTTTTTCATCTCTGATGGCTTCTGGATCAAAGCTGACTGGTCTTTCCATTGTCAAAAGAGTCAATACCTGCAACAAATGGTTTTGCATGACATCACGAACAATACCAATGGTGTCGAAGTAACCACCGCGGCCCTGGGTGCCAAAGGCTTCCTTGAACGAGATTTGGATCGATTGAATGTGATTCTTATTCCATGTACCATTGAAAAGTTCGTTGCCAAAACGGAAAACAAGCAAGTTCTTGACCATTTCCTTACCGAGGTAGTGGTCAATACGGAAAAGTTCTTCTTCTTTGAAAAGTGGAGCCAATTCCTGTTGAAGCTGGCGCAGCGAATCGAGATCGTGGCCAAATGGCTTCTCTACAATGATGCGGGTTCCTTCAGGAGCATACACGTGCTTCTTGATGTGCAGAGCAACCGAAGTAAAGGCCGATGGTGGAAGTGCGAGGTAAAACAACCGTTGGGCTTTGACATCATTCTCCTTTTCGTACTTTTCAGCGGCGTTTCTGAGTTCATCGTAACCACGTTGTTCATCGTAAGGTCCGCTAATGTAAGAAACAAGCTGCAAGAACTCAGAAACCTGTGTTTCGGAGCCGTTCTTAAAGTTGGCCAGAATCCGAGACTTAAAGTCGTCGATTTCGATATTGGACCGGGCGTATCCAATAATCTGGACAGTTTTGGGGAGGTGACCTTCACGGAAAAGCCCAAAAAGAGCCGGGAAAGTCTTCTTTTTGGCAAGATCACCCGATGCTCCAAAAACAACTATAGTGGCGTGAGAAGAAAACGACATTGCTATTAAGGACTGAGGACCAACCTTAGTCTTACCGCGAACGGACTGGATTTATATATCATTATTAAGCGGTCTGAGATTTACTCCCATTCTGCAGGAAATGACCCCCACTGCCAAAATTAAAGGAAAAAAAAAAGAGACTTCTCCCCAAAAAAAAAAAAAAGTTATCCGTTCATCCTCAGCCGTATCCGCTATTGGCCCGTTAGACCGGTTATAGGGTTGCAATTTTCGCTTAAGTAGCTGGAATTGTCTCAATTGTATGATTTCGGACGATAGGGACCTTTTTTTCCGTATCCGCACTGCGAATTTGCCTCTCGTTGCCCCATTTTTTTTTTCTCTCTCTCTCTTTTTGTTCCCACTAGTAAACTACCGATCGATTTATCCGAAACTCCGTTCGGACCAAAAATGTATTATTGATAAGCAAAATCGCCAGGACCGCAGTACGGAAAGCTGATTCCATATCACGTGATGTTGCGTCTCCAAAATTCGCTCGTACCCGCGCGCAGTGGCGGTGGCGGCAGGCGGCAGGTTCTACCTTCCATTCCTATCCATTGCCTCCTTACCACTTTATTTCACACTGTAGCATTCTTCATCGGTCTTGATCCAATTTTCAAAAAAGTTTCTTGGTTTTGGGAAAATCATGGGAAAAATAGTGCATTAATTAAAAATTTACTTTACTAATCAAACATCCATGCTGCAGAATACTAATTTTACTCACGAGGGCGAGATTCTTCTAACAATCTTCCATCTTCTTCATCATCATCACCGATCTGGAACATTTCGTCGTGTTCTGGTAAAGATTCGGCATTGAACTCATCGTAGATCTCATCACGACGGTCTGATTCGTCCAATGAATCTTCGGAATCAGAGTAATCTTCACCGGGAATAATGTCAAACTCGTACTCTTCCCGCCGTCTTCTCCGACCGCTGCCGGGTGTTTTCTGGAACTTCATAAGCACAAGAATTATAAGGAACCCCACAGCAGCCACGAACACGAGGTACACGCCGGTACGTGACTGTTTGAGAGGAATTCCCTCTTCGGGCTCGTTCTCACCGGTTTCTGCAGGCGAAGTTTTTTGTGACGTATTTTCTAAACTTTGTGACGCTGCAGATGACGTTTGCAGCAATTGCAGCAGAGCTGGAGTACTCAGGGAAATTTCCAGCGAATTGACTTCAGGAACAGTAGACGTAGAAGAAGACGCTGTGGTTGTAGAAGAAGAGCTTGTTTCTGAGGAAGGCGTTTCGCGATCGGAATAATCGCGTTCGAGATCAAACTTCTCGGCCTTTTCCGCATCAATACTCTCGCCAAACAACCGCAACTGCCATGACTGTAAGTTATGCGTGAACTCCTCATTTTCTGGACCAAAGACCTCCAATTTCCAGTCGCCAACGCCGTCTTCGCCCCAATGAGCCACCGACATAAACGTCCATTCTGCTAACCCGCGTTTACTGGAGTCGTGGGGCCGGAACAGCGCAAGTTCCGAAACCACACCGGCTGGCGAATGGAGTTTGACACCGATACGGCCACGGAACGTGCTTTGGATGTTCACCACCACCGTGACGTGCTCCACACGTTCGAGATTTGCCGCTGCAAGTGCCCCTGCGTCCACGGTGACCGTTGATGCAAGTGTGTGACTTGCATCACTCGTCAATGCATCTACGATAGTATTTTTTGTGTAGTACCAGGCCTGTGGCTTCACGTTTTTCCATGTCTCAGCAAAGTGAACCATGCGCCACGCATCGAGCTTGCCGTAACCGTACTTGTTCGAATATTTGCGCCCGATTTTCGTGGTCTGCCATGAATTGTCGTCGAGATTGAGCGGCTCGGCACTGAGCACCGACACCCACTGCACGTCCCGCCAAGTCAACTCCGGATTGTGCAGCAACATGAGAGCATAAACCCCGACAGCAAGCGGTGCTGAAGCCAGGGTTCCGCCGTGGTTGTTGGTGCACTGGTTGTGGATGTCGGTGGTGACAATATGTTCCTTCAGGCCCAGCGATGGCGCCACCACCATCACTGCCAGACACGCTTCGGAGTACGGTGGATGTTTGCCCGTCCAATCAACTGAGCCAACCGTAATTGAGTAAATCGAGTTGGTGTACCCGTCATAGTTGCACTGGTCGTTGTACACGCCGCCGTTTCCACTGGCAAACACGTACACCGCACCACGGCCCTTCCGGCCGTCCTGGACCCCCTTGACAATCGCTTTGGTGACAAGCTTATCGGGTCCAGCCACTACCCGGCCGTTGTCGGTGGGTCCCCACAGACACAGGTAAATATCGTTGGTTTCAAGGCCAAAAATCATCGCCGCGGCCTCTTCGGCCAGCGTAATCGAACCAGAAAGAATCCGAATCCCGCTCACCTGCGAATCATACGCAACACCAACGCCACAGACGTCGTTGCGAACAGCTGCAACCTCACCAGCGCATCTTGTGCCGTGATGGTCGTCGGCAAGTCGCGGAAGCGGCACCGCAGTGTTATCGTTAAAGTCCCACGAGCCTTTGGCGTTGAAATTCGGCTTCAAATCGGGACTGTTGGCATCGAGACCGTCATCAATGAGCGCCGACACGATCCCAGAGCCGGTAATGCCTTCCTTCCAGAGCCCTGTGACATTAAGGTCCATGCCAGGAACTCTGGTATTAAGCAAGTGCCATTGCTGGACAAAGAGCGGATCGGAAATGTTGAGCGCGTCCATCACTTCAACGGCTGGCATGATCAGCGAATCGAGGCCAGCAGGAAGCTCGAGCGGCACCGGCCGCCGCCGTTCCAACTGGCGAGGGTATAACATGTGCATTTCAACGTCACGCCGGACTTTTTCGTGTTTTTCCTTGCTGAACACGTAATGGTTGGTCAAGCCATTGATGGCATGCTCAAAACGAACCGGTGACGAAGCCAAAAAGTCGTCGAGCGCCGTCTGCGACTCGCTGGTATTGAATTCCACGACGAAATAGTCGCGTCCAGCATAGTCCCGCGGCGGGATCATGTGGCTGGCCACCGTGCCTGCGGCGGCAAGTGTCACAAGCGGAAGAAGAAGCATAGATGGGTTACGTGCTCGAAGGAAAATGGATTTGTCTGATTTGGGTACCACTACGGGTGTATGCAGGGTCTCTGTTACGCTACGCTAGCACCCAATAGATGCAATTTTTAACACGAGTTTTTCAACGTCGCTGCCAACCCCTTACAGTGATGTAATGTACCTACATCAAACAAGAAAAATATCCCGATAAATGTCCTTTTTAACAAAAGGTCTTGCTAAGCATACAAAATATAAAACTGTAGTAAATTTTTTTGTCGTGTATGTTACGTGTCGTGTTTCATTTATTTTTGTTTTATGATTTGCTCGCATTTGATAATTCAAATCACACTATGCAGATGGATATGGACGGGGACCTCCCCGAGTTCCACCCCATAAATGCGGGGTCCAAGACTTTCCATTGGATCATGACACTCGTTCTCATTCTTCTCTTTCCATCGGCATCCGCAGTATTGGCGCTGGCCAACCGTTTCAAGACCGCAGTCTTCTTCCACATGGCAAGCGCGGCATACTCGGTGGTCGAGTCACTTTTGCTCCGGTTTCCGGATAATGTCGACAATCACGAAAACCGCACTTCGGTTGGCACCTCGTGGTTCGTATCGATATGGTTGGGATTGACCGTTCTTGTGGGATTGGAAGCTGCTCGCAAGACGTGGTACTCGCCGATTCCCGGTAGCGTGGGTGCAAATCTGGAAATTCCGGTTACTGCGGGGTTTCTTCTGGGGATCAGAACTACGGCTGCAACAAAATTGTACAAGTTTATGGCAGTTATAGCCGTATGTTCGGGCTGGGTCCGGGTGTGTTTGGCCCCCGTGGCGCTCTTTGGCTTCTGTTACGACCGCCATACCGGCCAGTGCATTGCCCACGGGATTATGGGCCTGGCATTCGTTGGGTATGCGTTTGTGCTTTCGTGGGTGCTTGTGATCCCATGGTTGCGGCAGCGTACCGCCGGTCTGTCGCAGGAATTCTTCGACTCGACAATTATGTGCGTGTGGGGCATCGTGAACACATTTACCGAGCACCGGTGGGGCCGGGAGCCATGGAACATGGGTGATTACCAGCACACAGCAATGGGCATTATATGGTGGGCTGGCGGGCTTCTTGGGATGTACCTTGCTTGGGGCGGCCGTCGGACGTTTGTGCCGCTGCTCTTGCTTGTGTTTACCGGCTACTCGATGCTGCAGCACTCTCAGCACTTGGAAATCTCCACCAAGGTGCACGCGATGTTTGGTATGGCGTTGATGGCTGCAGGGATAACCAGAGTGATTGAAACACTGTTCCTTTTAGGGGACCGGCCATGCTCGGAGTCTGGCCGCATCTTACCGTTCCAGTACATTCCGCCGTTCTGTCTTGTGCTCGCGGGTATCTCATTTATGGCTGCAAACGAAGAACAGTTACAGTTGGTGCACGATCTTGGATCTGATCATTCAGCGTACATTTTAGTAGCAGCAGCAGCAGCATTTATGGTTTTCTTGTGGATGTTGGTGTTGTTGGGCTCATACTTGTGGTTGGTCGGTTACGATGAAAACGGGGCTAAGGAAGAAGTGATGGAATTTGAATTGGACGATTTAAATGAAGATTAAAACCATTTAAAAAAAACTTTAAAAGTACATTGATAATGTAAAAGAAAGAAATTAAATTAAATAGTAACATTTGTTTGAATCGGTTTGGAATAGTAGAGTTTTTAGTTTTGGTAATTAATTTTTAGATTTTTGATATTTATAAAATATTCATATCTATAATTATTAGGTATAATTAAACAGAATCTTTATAGAATATTCATTGTTCAAAGTCACTAAGTAAGTTGTTCTATCTAATCGTCAATATTGCTCAATTCATTTACCTTGGAAATATAATCTGCCAGGTGCTGACATTAAGCTTAACGGTGATTTGTGTAAAGTAGGGAGCGAGACCAGAACCGCAGTAATATCAGTGATTATATAAAAAATTAATATAAAAATGACTGGGGAAAATTCTAGCAAAAATTTATAAAAGAAGAAACCCCCCATATTTATTACCAGAGACATCCAACACATACTACTCGATCTCCCGTCTTCATATCACATTTGCTACAAGTTTATTAAAACGTAACCGATTTTTTTTTATTATTAAATTTCGGGTTCCATTCACGTGATGCATCGCATTAATAATCCATCACTTTGCGATAAGAAAACGGTATGAGTTCGTTACTTTCAGCAGAGGACCTAAACGACTTTATTTCGCCAGGAGTGGCGTGTATCAAGCCTGTGAGTGTTCCTGAGAGCACGTATGAGGTTGATATTCAGCTTGACGATGCTGGAAACCCGCTTGAAATCTCGCAAATTGATGGCAAGCAGCAGCACCTTTCGCCGGCCCAGATCTCGTTGGCAGACTGTTTGGCATGTTCTGGATGCATCACACTGGCAGAAGAGGTGCTTGTTGCCCAGCATTCACACCATGAGTTGGTAAAAGCGCTCGAGGAGCGCCGCCAGGATGTTTTTGTTGCACTGGTATGCCACCAGGCGCGGGCCTCGTTGGCCCAAGCATACGGAATTACTGTTGAGGAGGCCGATCGCCGGCTTGTAGCAACACTTAATCTGCTTGGATTTGCATATGTTGTCGGTACGGGCTTGGGACGCAAGCTTTCGCTTATTGCCGAGGCTAAAACCATCCTTGAACGCAAAAAAACCGGCGCCACGGGCCCGCTTCTCTCGCTGGTATGTCCTGGCTGGGTGTTGTACGCAGAAAAGACACATCCTGAAGTGTTGGATCGGATTTCAACAGTCAAATCGACGCAGCAGATCACCGGATGTATGCTCAAGACGTTGGTGCTGAAACAACACGGCATACAGCGCCTGAATGTGTATCATTTGGCGGTGATGCCGTGCTTTGACAAGAAACTTGAGAGTGCTCGTCCAGAAGTTGGACTGTTGGAACAAGAATTGCTGCCAGACGTTGACTGTGTGCTTACGCCCAAGGAGTTTGTGGCGTTGATTGAAGAGAAAAAGGTGCCGTTTGCGCTGGCCACGAAACTGCAGCCGCTCAGCAAATTTTATAAAATTGCTGCTCCGTCTCTGTGGCCGTTTGTTGATGTTTCGTGGCTGAATGACGCGGGTTCCGCTTCTGGGGGCTACGCATACAATTACTTGCGATTGTGCCAGCGACAACAGGAAATCGACGGGTTTACGGGCGAAATGGCGATTGAAACGATCATGGGAAAGAATAACGACGTTTACGAGCTTCGATTGGTGAGTGGTGGTGCAATTTTGGCCCGGGCAGCGGTGGTGAATGGGTTTAGAAACATCCAGAACTTGGTACGGAAACTTAAAGGCAGCACCAAAGGCCGGGGTCTTGCGAGTGCGCGGCGTCGTGTTGCCAAGGAGGTTGTTGAGGCTGTTGATGTGGCGAAATGTGACTACGTTGAGGTGATGGCGTGTCCGTCAGGATGTATTAATGGCGGAGGGCTTATTTCGCAGCCAAACGAGGTGGCTGCGAAAGATTGGCTTTCGGTTGCGTTGGAGAGGTACGGTGAAATTCCAAGCGACGAATTGGCGAGCGAAGATCTTGTGGAGCGGTTGCAGGCCTGGAGCCGTGAGTTCTGTCGCGATATTGATGAGCTGCGGTTGATGCGGACGGGATTCAAGAAGGTAGAGCGTGGCGAAGCGTTGCTTGTAAAGTGGTAGCATGGATTGGAAAAAGTACGGATAGAATGAATAGAATAAACGGTTTTATTTTAGAAGTAGATGAAGATTAAGTGATGAAACGTAGAAAGGAAGAAGTAAAGTTACTAAAGGAGAGAATAATAGTAATAAAGCAAAAGAATGAAAATGGAATATAAAATGAAAAAGAAAAAAAGTGCAAGTAGAAAGATTTCTAACAAACAGTGAAAGAAAAGCATAATTAAAGTAGAATCAAAGCAATTAATGATGAAAAGAGATTTGATAACATTGGAGAGAGTTTAAAACCACAGAATCAGAAATAGAAACGGAATCAGAATCAGAATGCAATGTAAAGAAAGTAGAGACAGAAAGAAAACGAGAAAAAGGTATTAAAACGAAATGTGGCGGGAGGACAAAAAAACAACCTGTCACTAAACCCACGGCAACTCCATCAAAAAGAGAAAGAAAAGAAAAACAACCTTGACACTAGAAACAGAAACTTAAAATCCAACAATTGGCGGCTTATGAATTAAAAGGCTAAAGCCTAAAAGTGGCGCTTTAGTAAATACGAGTCACTGCGTCCTTTTTTTTGTTTCTTTTGTCAATTCTTTGGTTTTTCTCTCGTTATCTATCCTGCACACAGAGACCGTTTACGATTAATCTGCACTACATCACCGCCTTTCACCGCACCAGCCACTCGTCTGTCCACCACCATGCCACGTTCACACGTTTATGCCAGTAAAATGGCGTTTTCTTTGTCACAACTTGTCCGTGTGGCGGCTGCGATGCCTCTACTTTCCTCAGCACCCTCAAATCAGGCAACTTCCATGTCAAAACCGCCAATGACCCGCGAACAGTTTGCCGCCAACCTCTTCACGTCGGTGTTCCTTGTGCTTGCTGGCGGGGTGTTTGCCGGTCTCACACTCGGTCTCATGGGTCAGGACGAAGTTTATCTCAAAGTCATTGCTTCCAGCGGTGAACCTACCGAAAGAAAACACGCCAGAAAAGTGCTTCGCCTCATTGGCCGTGGTAAGCACTGGGTGTTGGTCACGTTGCTTCTTCTGAACGTTATTACTAATGAAACTCTTCCAATTGTGTTGGACCGCTGTTTGGGCGGCGGCTGGCCGGCAGTGGTGGCTTCTACGGCCCTGATTGTCGTGTTTGGCGAGATCATCCCCCAATCAATCTGTGTCCGCTACGGGCTCCAAGTTGGAGCAGTGTTTGCTCCGTTTGTGCTTGTTCTCATGTACGTGATGTATCCTATTGCATACCCATGTGCCATGTTGCTTGACTACATTTTGGGAGAAGACCACGGCACCGTTTACAAGAAATCGGGTCTCAAGACCTTAGTGACCCTCCACAAGACGATGGGAGTCGAAAGACTCAACCAGGACGAAGTCACGATTATCTCGGCGGTGCTTGACCTTAAGGAGAAGAGTGTTTCTTCGATTATGACCCCAATGAGCCGCGTTTACACCATGAGTGCAGACACGATCCTTGACGAAAAGACGGTCGAAGAGATCTTCAATGCCGGTTTCTCACGGATCCCCATCCATCTCCCTAACGAACCACTCAATTTCATTGGTATGCTCTTGGTACGTGTTCTCATCAGCTACGACCCTGAAGATGCGTTGCCAGTGGCACTGTTCCCGTTGGCAACGCTCCCGGAAACCGGCACCAACACTTCGTGTCTCAACATTCTCAACTATTTCCAAGAAGGAAAATCACACATGATTGTGGTAAGCGAGTACCCTGGCGAACCCTCAGGCGCACTTGGAGTGCTTACACTTGAAGACGTTATTGAAGAGCTTATTGGTGAAGAGATTGTCGACGAGCTGGACGTATATGTCGACATCAACAAGAACATCAAGCGGGAACAGCCGGGACCTCTCAGCAAGCGCAACTTGACGTTGTATCTCCACAACCTTTACCAGAGCAATTCTCGCAACTTCAATGAAGAAAGTAATATCAAAGCGACGCTGCCTCTCTTGGGAGCGACTATTGATGGTGCTCGTGGTTGGAAACCAAAGAATCCTGCGCTCAATCCGTTGGAACTGAACCGTTCGTACGTTACTATCAAGAAACCGAACCCAAGCACGCTCCATTCGGCGTTGCCAGGCCCTAACCGGCCTGGACCTGCTGGTCAATCGTATGGAGCGATCCATGTGAGTGAGGAAGGAGCGTTGCGTGAAGCCAGACGGGCTTCGCAGGACAAAGCACATGGAAATGGACATGTTACTCCTGGCGTAGCGCCCCAGCATGTTCCACACGGACGTCCTGGTGACCGTGAGGAATTGGAGTATCAAACAACACGTTCGTACCGGACTGGGGGAATTGTTGAGTCGGTGGTGAATTATCAAGGCGTCCATAAGACAATTATTGAGAATGTCAGCGATGACGAACGGGTCTAAGGAATATAAAAGTAGATGAGAATAGAATGTAAACTACAATAAAAAGTAAAGAAAAGAAAAAGGAGAATGGAGATGAAGAATAATGAAGAAGAAAAAGAATAATAAAGAAAGGACGAAGAGAGAAAAAAGTATAATAAAGAAAAGAAGCAAAACGGTTGTAAAAAGAACACAAGAAAAGAAGCAAAACAGTTGTAAAAGGAACACAAGAAAAGAATGATGTATACAAAATAATGAAAAGAGAACGCAAAATTCTTTCACATAAGACAAAAGATTTGGTTAAGGAAAAGAGTATGTGGAGAACTTAACTAAGTATAAATTAAAGAAGAGAGAGTAACCGAATAACGACGGGAAAAAAAAACGAAATTTGAAATTTGGCCTTGAAACACAATTAAACTATAAAAAAAAAAAACAGCCCATAAATGAAGAGCCTTACAAATGCCATGA
Source organism: Teunomyces panamensis (assembly GCA_030564025.1). Lineage (NCBI taxonomy): Eukaryota > Fungi > Ascomycota > Pichiomycetes > Serinales > Debaryomycetaceae > Teunomyces > Teunomyces panamensis. The sequence continues at coordinate 150,249 of JAJMKY010000021.1, read as the reverse complement.
ATTTTAGAGCAAGGAAAGGAATGTGAGGAGATTAAGGGTTCAGTTTAGTTAAGGGTTTTGGCGCCAACGTGCGGAATTTGTGGGAAAAATTCTGGAATTTGTGGCGTTATTGGCTGCTCGGCCACCGGCAATCGGATTTAGCGTGGTAGGTTTTGCACCTTACGCCCACCGCTTTGCATGTTGTATCCCACACCTGAAAAAACGAGCCGATCCGTGTCAAAGCTCAAGCCCCAAAAAGTGTTTCCTCCACCATACTTGTATTCTCCACCAGATCAGGACCAGCCTTTCCGCCTCTGCTTGCATAGTTACATCAGCCACTTTCCAAAGGTCTGTTAGGCATACAATAAGCTTAATTTTTTATTTTAATTTCACTTTCCTGCTGCTGTTACTCCGCCTGACGTTTCTTTGAGATTGTCCCCCCTCCACGCGAAGATCTATTCCGCTCGAACCGTTCGATGTCATCTTTCAAAATGCTCTTTCTGCTGCTGGTGTCTTCTGATGATAACCACAGACTGTTTCTCCGCAAAAAGGGCCTGCACACGTCAATTTCGCCCCAGAGCTCGGTGCTGTCACTCAGCAGCTTCATGAAACGCAAGGATCAGCAATCAACAAAACGTTTTGACAAGGATTCTGGCCATGAATCCAAGGAAATTAAGCCATACAAGTCACCAATAAAGGAATTGAAAGAGTACCGTCAAACAAACGAAGATTCTGAAGAAAATGGCGACAGTGCACAAATAGACGAGGAAGAGGAGAAAGAACAAGAAGAAGATATAAGAGATAAAGAAGAAAGAAAAGAGGAAGAAATAAAAAATGGAGAAGCAAAGAAGGAAGGAAAGGAAGTAAAACCAGTAAAGAAAGAAGTAAAACAGAAAGAAGAAGTAAATGGAACAAAAGAAACCCGAGAAAAGAAGGATAAAAAGAAGGAAAAGAAAACACACCTTTCGCTCCGGCGTTTTCTCAAGAAACTTAAGCATGACGAACCCCTGGCAGCTTCAAAACCGGCACTTCCGTCGTCATCAACGCTGGAAGTGTTTAAGAAATACGGTGACATTGGCCGTTTGCTCGGTACTGGAGCGCTGGGCAGTGTTAGTCTCGTTACCAACAAGGATTTGGGCCAAATTTACGCTGTGAAGAAGTTTAGAGCCAAACTTGCCACAGAATCAGAGTCTGACTACAAAACCCGGGTCAACAACGAGTACAAGATCGGAGCGTACCTCAACCACGACAACTTGATTGCCACAAACGAGCTTATTAAGGACAAGGCCCGTCTCAAACACGATACTGAATACTACATTGTCATGGAGTACTGTCCGTACGACTTTTTCAACCTTGTGATGTCGGGTCTTATGACCACCAACGAGATCTTGTGCTACTTCCACCAGCTCGTGCAGGGTGTAGCGTACCTCCACGAACATGGCTTGGCCCATCGTGATCTCAAGTTGGACAACTGCGTGGTCACTAACGACGGAATCCTCAAGATTATTGACTTTGGCTCCGCCGTCCAGTTCAAAAAAGAGGTGACACCGGACTCCCCGCACAACCCACTTACGGACGAGCTTCTAGATGGAGACCACAAGCTTGTTTGGGCCCGGGGAATTGTTGGTTCAGACCCGTACTTGGCTCCCGAGGTGTTTGAGCCGTCGAATTTCGGGTACGACCCCCGGCCAGCAGATGTCTGGTCGATTGCAATTATCTACAGCTGCATGATACTCCGCAGATTCCCGTGGAAGATTCCCAAGATAACAGAACCGAGCTACAAGCTGTTTTTGGGCGTAACCAGTGAGGATCACGACACGAGTTCGTCGCTGTTGGCCACCGATGGCAAGAAACCACAGGGTCCTGACCGGTTGCTTCGACTCTTACCAGCAGAATCCCGCAGTTTGGTCCGTAACATGCTTGCCGTGGACCCCAAAAAGCGGTATTTGATGCCGCAGGTGACGGAGGACGGGTTTTTGCGTCTGATCGACTGTTGCCGGCCCGGCCACCCTGCCGAAAACCATGAACATCACTTGGTTACCGAGGAAGAACTCCAGAAAATCAATTTGGAGAAGGAACGGTCCAAGAAGTTGAAGGAAGCAGGAGTTACATAGTACATAGTGAAATATAGCGAGTTCTAGAAATTAATTAATTAATTAAACATATCAATAATAGTACGTAATCTTATATATATATATATATATTTTTTGGGGGGATAAGTCCGTTATTTTTATTACATAATATATATATACCTAAGCAATTACATAATGGTCCCCGTCTAAAAAAAGAGAAAGAAGCATATTTATTGCTAAAAGCGATCGACTTTTCCCCCACTTACATAATCTTTAAATATCCCAATACATTTAATGGCCGTGCTTCAGCTTCCGACGTGGATCAACACGTTGCTGTTTTACTGCAGCATTGTGGCAACTGTGATCATTGTGTGCAGTATCTACTTGCATCTAGTCAACTATCGCAAACCTTTCTATCAGCGGTTAATGATTCGGATCCAAATGATAGTGCCATTATTTGCGGTGCTGTGCTATGCGATGTTAAAGGATCAAACCTCGTCCATGAACCGGTTTGTGTTGGAGCCAGTTCGTGAAGTTTATGAAGCATTTGTCATCTACACGTTTTTCCTGCTTCTTACCACGATGTTGGGCGGAGAACGCAACATCATCATCATGACCTCAGGCCGCCTGCCCGTCCACCATCCAGGATTCTTGCGGTTTGTGTTGCCGCCGATGGACATTTCTGATCCGTACACGTTTCTCAGGCTAAAGCGGGGCATTTTGCAGTACGTGTGGCTCAAACCAGCGATCTGTGGCTTGGTGATTGTCGCCGAACTCGCTGGATGGTACGATGTCAACGATATGGGCGTCAAATCAGTATACTTGTGGCTCACAGTGGTGTACAATGCAAGTGTAACGCTCTCACTTTACTGTCTTGCGATTTTCTGGAAGATCTTATGGCTGGACCTCGAGCCGTTCCGCCCTGTCGGCAAGTTCTTGTGCGTAAAGCTCATTATCTTTGCCTCTTACTGGCAGGGCGTTGTGTTGGCGGTGCTCAACGTGTTCCACTTTCTTCCTGAATCCGATAAACACACCAAAGGTAGCATCGGTGTGTGCATCCAGAACGCTTTGCTCTGCGTGGAACTCGTGGCATTTGCGTTGGGTCACTGGTTCTCGTTCTCATACCGTCCTTTCACCATAGCACACATCCCGAACGGCCGGCTTCGGTTCAAGTATGCATTTAAGGACATGATTGGCATCCGTGACTTGATTCACGACTTCCAGCTCACGTTTTATGGCGATTACTACAAGGATTACAAGCAGTTTGACTCGGTAGAGGCGTTGATCGCCCATCCCGACTCCAACGGCCGCATGAGCAGAATTAGCCGCGGGTTACGGTACCACGGTGATGGCAAACAGAAACACTGGCTCCCTACCACCATGTCTCCAAAACCCGTCAGCGACGCTGTTCTGGAATATCTGCCAACAATCAACTCGCTGGTCCGCGGATTGTACGTGGCATCGCCGCCTACATCGCCAGTTCTCGGCCCAGAACTTGTTACAGACGTTCTTAAACAGGATCCCGTGCTTTCGGGCATAAATTATGACAAGGAGATGTTGGACGAAGACGAAGAATACTACAAGCTTGCCCAATCGGTGATCAATAACTATAACCTCGACCAGAACGAAATCAAACGTCTCTTGAACTATCCGATTGTCGATGACTTGGTGGATAGCCACGTGTTTGGCTACAAGGTGCTGAAGCTCCGCCAGCAACGCCAGCAACGCGATAATTACGGCAGTATTGCTTAAAATTTTTGCTTTACTATTTACATGGTATTCAGTCATCGATCTTGAACAGGTACATTGAGTCCAAATCGTCTTCGCTAGTAGTAACCTTTTTTTGTGGTTTTGGCTGGCGTTTCTTGCGTTCTGGGGCAGTCTTTGCTGTTTCTTGTTGTTGTTTAGGCTCCATTGCACGGACATCTGGTGTCACTTCGATCGCCATCTTTGTCTCCAAGTCACCCTCTTCCTTAAATGAACATGGCAACTCACTCAACATCGCCACAATAAGTTCATGGACCTGTTGCCGCTTCGAGAACTCAACAAACTCCTCCTCAACATCTTTGATATCCTGGAAACGCCGTTTGGGTTTGAGATTGAGCACAAACTTGGTTCCTTTCGCCACATAATCACTGATTTCCTTGGTTTTTTGATTCTGCAAGTCGTGCTTGCTGATCGACCAGAAAACGTCCAAGAACTTCGACGCCGACTTCTTCTTCTCGATCTTGAGCCGTTGTTTCACTGAATTCCGTGCCGATTTACTGCCGTGCTCGAGCAATTCGCGTTCTTTCTGCACTGCCAATGCATCGGTATAAGTTTTTATCATCTCGGCGGTTTTCACAAGCTTCACCATCGGCATTTCACCATTCCCGGCAATAAATGCGATTCCATGCTGCCGAAGATCGAGCTGGTTTGCGATATCGGCTACTACGTGGCGGGTAGCGACACTGTTGGTTGCCAGATCGACGTACCGCACCATCAAGTTTGGCTGGGCGTCGCGGACTTTGACAAGCACCGATTTTAGTGCGGTTTGTGCCTGTTCAGAGCCAGTGGTGAGTGTGAGTGTGGGACGCTGTGGAGGTTGCTGGCGGCGTTGGTGGTGTTTCTTTTCGTGCTTTTTGGGTTTTTCAAACCGTTTCTGGAAACGGTTGGTTTTTACGACTGGAGTGGCGGCGTTTTCTCGAAGAAGTCCGTCTAAATCTACCCGAAGCCGACACGAAGCATGTATGCTTCGTGCAGAAAGTGGAGCACGCCACATGGGAAGTAGTAGCCGGAAAGACATGGTGCTAAAGTTTGATTTTCAGAACCAGGAGATAAAAATATGTACGTGATTTATATGTGCAGGACAACAAGGATGAGAGTATATACAGGACAAACACAATATACAGGAACATATGGTCTCTTTTTTTTCTCTTATGAAAAAATGGAAATGCTGTTAAAAAAGTACAAGTATGGTAAGCAGGCAGTTGGTAAAAAAAAGGAAAAAAAAAGACATTGGGAAAACATTGTAAGCGTGATTGAAATGAAATGAAATGAAATGAAATGAATTGAATTGAATTGAATTGTGCTCATTTGTTTTTAGATCCTTTTTAATTTTTAGCCATTTTCTTTATAATTTTTGCAATTTTTACTTAAATGTTTCAGTTTTGAAAGTCATTAACCGAATATTCCCTGTTCTGCTGACTTGTTTGAAAGCATTCCTGCTTATTTTCTTTTCTTTTTTTTGTTTTTTAGTTTTTGCGTAACAAAAAATTGCCGCTGGGAATTTTCCATAGTGACGATCTTATTGGTCATTAAAGGAGTCCCATGTGCATTAATTGACACGATAAATTTGCTTTACATCAATTGAAACTGGACATGTCACTTAATTAAGCAACAAAATGCCTCTTTTGACCGTTGGACCCGGCTGACTCTGTATTTTTTTTAAAAAAATGGCCTCGCTTCACGGAATCGGAACTAAAAATACGATTGACAGCATATAAACGAGGAACAGGCTTCTTTTGTAAGCAACCTGCACATAACCGCATTAATGCATAGATTCTAGTTCTATTTCCGAAGAAAATGTCGGGAATAATTCTCGCGAAAAATTTGCTTACGAATTTTGCAACCGCTTAACTATGGAAGTATCGCTAAGCCCAAATAAAACCATGCATAGAAGCATAAATAACTGAAATCAGTTATGAGATGGCCCGTTTCCAATGGCAATGATATATAAGTAGGCACCAAATGCCTCTTTTCACTTCTACATTATCATCGAAACTACAAACTCAATTGAAAAAAAATTAAGAAAATGTCTGCTTCTACTTCTGTCTTTGTTTCCGGTGCCTCAGGTTACATCGCTCAACACATCGTCAAATTGTTAATCCAAAAGGGTTACAGCGTTGTTGGTTCCGTCCGTTCTACTGAAAAGGGTGAATTCTTAAAAAGAAACTTGAACTCCGACAATTTCTCCTACGAAATCGTCAAGGACATCGCCAAGGAAGGTGCTTTCGATGAAGCTCTTAAGGCACATCCAGAAGTCACCATTTTCTTGCACACCGCTTCTCCTTTCACTTTCACCGTTGAAGATGTCGAAAAGGATCTTTTGATTCCTGCTGTCAACGGTACCAAGAACGCCTTGCAAGCCATCCAAACCCACGGTCCTCAAATCAAAAAGGTTGTTATTACCTCGTCGATTGTTGCCATGATCGACTACACCAACCCAAACAGACCTGCTGTCGTGGACGAAACCAGCTGGCACTCAATTGGCTGGGAAGAATCCAAAGCCCACCCATTCAAGGGTTACTCTGCTTCCAAGAAGTTTGCTGAAGAAGCTGCCTGGAACTTTATCAAGGAAAATAAGGTCAACTTTGATCTTTCCACCGTCAACCCAGTCTATGTCTTTGGTCCACAAGCTTTCGATGAAAGTGCCAAGGGTACTTTGAACACTTCTGCTGAAATCATCAATGCTTTGTTGAAGCTCACTCCTGAAGACAAGGTTCCAGAAACCCAAGGTAGTTACGTTGACGTTAGAGATGTTGCTGGAGCCCATCTTGTTGCTTTCGATGACAAGGCCATCAACCAAAGATTGACTACCTACGGAGGCAAGTTCAACTCACAATATGTTCTTGACTTGATCCGCAAGAACTTCCCTGAATTGAGAAGTAAGTTGCCTGTTGGTACTTCAATTACCAAGGAACAGATTCCTATTGACGAAAACCACATTAACAACAAGAAGACCAGAGAATTGTTGGGTTTTGAATTCATGGGTCTTGAAGAATCCGTGGTTGACTGCATCAAGCAAATTATTGCCAACCAATAAAATGTTAATTATCTAAACCTTCGTTAAAGAATTTATGACTTATAGAATAACTGAAAATGTAGAGTACTTTTTAATGAATAGACTGTTGTTGGATTGAGTTACTTGAAGTTGCATCAAATCTTTCTATAAAGCATTCTACTGCAGTTCAAAGCTGTGTTATTTGTAATATGACATTAATTGTACATTAAAAATGTAGAATCTCTCGCCCCTCCCTTAATTATAAAGAATTTATATGTAAAGTTAAGAGATTCACAACATATTTACAAGCCTCTGAAACTGTTCAACCGCATTTAGCCCGTGGACCGGCCATGGACTTTCATATCATGTCTGTCTTGTAATTTGTTCAGTCAAGAGTTACTGGATCATCCCAGCTTCCTGCGCCAGTATAATTATTTGTAAGCAGCATGAACAAGTCGTCCAAGCCATCGTCGAGCGGGTTATCGTGAAAAGTATCGTTTGCTTCATCTTCATCTTCGTGTTCGTTTTGCTTCTCCTCATTGCTTTTGTCGTCGTCGTCGTCGTCTTCTTCGTCGGAAAGAATCACAATTTCTTCCGGTGGTGCTGTTTGTGTTTCCTCCAAGATCTTGTACCGTTTCATTTCTCGAAGCTCTACTTTTTGTGTACCTCGAGGAGTGCTTTTTACAAAATAATTGAATGCATTGCTGATGATAAGTTCACTAAGAGGAAACTCTGCATCGCACACCGGACATTTATACATGGGAATCTTGTTCTGGTGGTACAGGTATGTCTCGATTATACGGACAGCAGATCTTTTCGGTCGTATTTCTGCTGTTGATAGCGAATGGAACGACTTTTTGGCAAGATCTTTCTTCAACAATGTCTGGACCCCAGGTGGAATCTTGTTAAATAGACAAAATGTCTCGAAATCAAAGCATCCAAAGTGGATACAACGGTTGGATTTGACTGGAAGTCGGATCTTGGTGCCGGAAAGTGGATCCATAAGCGTGAAAACCACTCGATCCACGAGTCCATCGTCATCAAACAGAAGTTCGTTCTTGACCATAGGAAGAATATGTGACGGAATCGGACGATAATTTTCTGATTCTGGCTTTGTTTCCTGTTCATGTTTCTCTTTCTTTAGTTCGGTCTTTTTCTCTTGTTCTGGCGTTGGTTCTTCTTTGACTTCAGCCAATGCTTTGGTGAGTTCAGCATCGAGTGCCTGCAATTCGTCGTCTATTTTCTTCAATTTGATCACCACAAACAAACTCCGACGCACCACTCCATTGTCTATGTTACTTTCGTGTACATAAGACACGTTCTGATGCGCTTGTCGCGGGCCTTTCAACCTTAGTCGAGGCATGGCCTTTGTCTAACGCCTTCTTGTATGCGCTTCTGTACAATACACAGGAGCCTTTTTACAATTTCGGGCTTGAGATTTTTTTCCAGACATTTTCTTCTTTTTTTTCCTCCAAGGGCTCCGATTTCAGACATTTTCATAATTCAGACAATTATTTCGTACAGTTGTACATTTTGGACATACCTTTTTAAGACAATTGCTGTAACCTCAGACAATTTTTCACTATAAAATTTATTGTTATACATTTCAGACATTTCAATCAGTAGATCCGCCGCTTCTTTGGCGGAACGGCATCTGAACCCGGCGGACCAGCTTTGGCTGCCGGTCCCGGCCCGGTTCCTGGAATATGGTCCATTTTATCAAACCCGCCTGCCTGTTCAAACGGACCTTTCTGTTCGGGAATGGTTGGTGCATCAAACGAATCGGAATCTGGCAGTTTCCAAGGTCCAGGCCCATGTGCGTTCGAATATGGCAGTGTCCCAGGCATATGGTCGTGATGGAACATGTTATGGCTAAGTAAATGTTAGTATCTAGCATGTAATAACTCCTTTTTCTGTCTCTGTACTTACTAATGATGGTCGTGGGGAAAGTGTTCTCTTGACGCCACGTATTCTTCGTAGCTGCCAAAATGCTTATGGATATGTTTGCCGTAGTAGTTATTCACCACTGTCAGTTCCAGGGAGTCGCGGGAAAAGTGCAGAAGTAGAAGTCCGACTCCTGCCACAGCAACGCCCGTGCCGAGACGGCCAAGAAAGTCTTTCCATTTATGCTGCATTCTCACCTGTTCCTGCTGCCGCTGCAGTTCCTGGAACGCAAGAAAACACTCCCATTCCCACTCCTGGCGCCGGAACTGGCGCTCGAGTTGTAATTCGATCAGACTCGGAGGCTCAAGTAAAATCAGCCCCGTTGCCAGTGGAAATTCCCACTGTGACTGACCCGAGCTCAAGTTCACAAAATAGTATGTCTGATAATCGTCATCCCATTGAACCACCCACCCTTCTGGTGCTGGGGGCACTGCTTTCTCCATGGTGAATAGGTCAGAACCTGATAATAAATGAGGATATAGTCACGTGTATATACAAGATTATTTCGATACGAATCAGACAAAAATAAAAAAGAAAACGACAAAGTCAGACAAATAGTCAGACACAGACACAAACGTACACAGACACAAATATTTCTGGTTTCTACTTACAATATTCTCTGATTGTCTTTCTTTCTTCGTATTATGGCCATTCAAATTCCTTCTTTTCTCTTCTCTTTACTCTTCAACATCAAATTTGAATTCGTTTTGTAATGCTTCTCTGATTTCCTGCTCCAACAACGACGTCAACGACGTATTGTCTCTCAAAGTAATCCACTTTCCACCAATCAAATCGTACCGTTTTGGTCCACTTATAGGACTACTAAGCCAGATTTGACGGTTTGGAGGCTGCTTGTTGATAACATAAGTCCCATTTGGTGGCACCGTTACCGTCAACACACCCAGAGCCAACTCGCTATCGACTTGCGGATACGATTCCAGCAACTCTTCCAACTGGTCCGCCACAGTTTCCAAGTACTCATTGGCAATCCGTGAGTATTGCAGGATATCCACACGGTCAATCTTGTCTTCTATATTCTCACCATCGGTGCTCAATGTGTACTTCCGTACGTATATGCCGTTTGCGGCACGTAAAGGAACCGTCCGCTTTGCAACGCTTACCAACTGGCGCAACATCATTAGTTGATTAATTGGTGGGTTCGCACAAAATGTCTGAAATGTCTGAAAGTGACAAAAAGTCCGAAAACGACAAAACGTCTGAAAAGTATCATTCACCGATCGCATTCCCTAACTTTGGCTCCTCCCGCCTTCAGCATCTCTTCCTTTCCAGCTTAATGTTTTTGTTTTTACTTATAGTAGCGGTGATTTTTGTCGCTATAATCGTCTACCTTCCCTACGCTTCCGGCTTGACCACTGTGTCGGTGGAAAAGAGTAAGAAGGTTGCCGAAAAACCCCAGCAACTCGTCGAACCTACCGATTTCGACGGCTACGTGCCTCCAGACCAGGTTGTGGCGAGTGGAGCTGCACCAGAATCGATCCGTTCACGGGCCTCTGCCATCAAAAACCGCATGCAAATCACTACGGACGACATGCCATTGAAAATCAAGTTAGAAGGCCAAGATTCGTTAAGAAGAAGAAACAAGGTCAAGTTAGATATTAATCCTGACCCTAACAAGTACGACTACGATATCGATGAGTTGATTAGAGAAGAAACCGAGCTGGCTATCCGCGAACAGCAACAGCAGCTCTACAAGAACGAAGTTCTTGGACAAGACAAGGAAGCCATGGTTTAGATAGTGTAATAGAGAGTAACAACACAGCAAGTTGAATTGAACAACATATTTGTATGTACTGCACCTCTTACTTTACAGTACCATTTCTAATTCTCATCAAAATCGTTTTGTGCTCTTCCTGTTTGTACCTTTTTTTTTGCACCCATTGATGTTTGATGATATCCCGGGTTTATACCCGTTGGAACTTGCTATATTTGTAGTGTTGGTGATTGTGTGTGCCGATACGCTTACTCAGCCTAAAAGGATTTCCAAAATTCCGACAATTCCTGGATTTCCCGTGGTCGGTAATCTTCTTCAGTGCAATCACAATCCGGCCCAAACGTTTATGCACTGGAGCATACAAAGTCCTATTTTCCAGCTCCGTCTTGGAAATACCGTGGCTGTTGTGGTCAACAGACACAATGACGTCAAAGCAGTTTGGATCAAAAAGGCTGCAGCAAATAATTCTAGGCCGTTTCAACACACGTTCCATTCTGTCGTTTCGAGTACGCAAGGATCTACCATTGGATCAACGCCTCAGTGTCCCTCGTTTCGTAGAACAAAGAAGACAATTTCACAACACTTGAATGCCGCAAATGTTGGAAAAATGTCATCAATTATCGACAAAGAGTCTCTGTATATGTTGCGACAAGTGTTTCGCTCTAATCCTAATCTCCAGGGCCCGCCGTCGTGTAACTTGTTTAGTCATCTACGCTGCGAAACCGCCGATGTCGATCTAAAGATGTTTGCACAGAAATTTGCCCTTAGAAGTTCGGTCTTGCTTGCTTACGGGCTTCATATAGACTTTTACGGATCGGAGGCTGAGTTGGCCGAAGAAATTATTGAGGTGGAGAACCAAATCATCAAGCTCCGCTTACCGTTGGGAAATTTACTGGACTACGTGCCTCCAATTCGTTTGTTTGTCCTGTCTCGGTCTGCTTCTGCTTTCAGAGCTCGCCGTGACGTTTACATGGCCTACTTCTATCAGAAGATGGTGGCAGAAATAGCTGCAAACAACCAGGAGGCGGTTTCCAGTATTATTGGGCAAATTGTCGGCGATCAGAGACTCGACCAGACCGAAATTCAGAGCATTTGCCTCACGATGGTCAGTGCTGGTCTCGATAACACCTCACTTAACTTTAATCATCTTATGGGCCAGTTATCTCAACCGTACGGTGATAATTTCCAGGTAAGAGCGTATACAGAACTCATGAACACTGCAAACGGCGACTTGTTACAAGCATGGCACGACGCAACTTCAACAGAATCTCCGTTTGTCATGGCGTTGGTATACGAAACCTTACGTTTCTTCTCTGTCTTACCACTTGGACTTGCCAGGTCTACAACAAGAGAAATTAGACACGCAAACTTCACCATTCCATCAGGAACAATGCTTTTAATGAATACGTTTGCTGCGAACCACGATCCAGCGGTTTTTTCGCAGCCATTTCAATTCGTGCCCGAAAGATGGCTTGCTCCAGACGGCAATTTGGTCCCCAAATCCCAACTATTTCACTACTCCTTCGGTGCTGGGTCCCGTATGTGTTCTGGGAACCAATTGGCTCTTAGAGAATTGTACACTTTGGCAGCGAGGTTTATTCTTGTGTTCAAGATAAAAGCACCAACTTCCGGTCAACTCATGGACTTGGACCCATTTACCGGTAACTCGTGCCCGGACGCTACTTCGTTTGAGCCCAAACCGTTCAAGGTAAGGTTGGTACCTCGTGTATCTCCTGCGTGTGATAAACTCTATTACCATATCATGAAATAAGTATTACTCTATTATATATAATTAAATTACCCATATGCCCCCCATTTTCTTCAGTAGCTAAGATCATTAGGATCAATGTACTGTACCTTGTTCACTACAACCGACTTGGTGTTCTTGCTCAACGGAAGATTATACTTCAAAACACCCCGAATCACAAGATCAAATGGGTTCTTTGAGATGATTTCCCATTTCTTAGAATTGTCAGGTACAGTATCATTATCCTTGCCATTTGAGTCATCAATATTGGTCAAGTTCTTTCCTGGACTGAGCAACTTGATTTCGCCCGTCTGATCAATCAGATTGCGGCTAAAGAATCCGCCTCCAAAACTTATCTCGCTCTCCAAAGCAAAGACTGTTCCCAATAGCACCGTCTCAACACTACTTTGTTCAACTGTCTCTTCATTTTCGTTGACGCTGGGCAAATATCCACTTTTCGCAAAGATATCCAACTCAATATCTTCTATCGATACGGTAAACCACCCAGGATTAAAGGCTTCCACTATCATATTGAATACTAATTCGTCTTGACTGATAAGCGGATTTTCAATGGCAACAATAGAAACGTTGCTCAAGTCCTTGGTTGACGCCAAAACAAATCCCATCACAAACCCGACACCCAAGATACACACTATGCTTACCAAAGTGTATATAAAAGATTTGAGGAAGCCCAATCTGCGGTTCTTGAACTCGCTTGACTGCTTCCTAGGAAGAAAGAAGTTGGTGCTGGGCGATAAAAGTGGATGACTGTAGCGACCAGGTGCGTTGTTGAATTTGCGTGAACTGGTACGGTGTACTTGATTGAGGTTTGGACTGTTTCCAACCCCGGCATTCATTTCTTCGTCAAACTCATCAAGGTCGTAATAGTAGCCTTGCTGTTCCTGGTAAGGAAAGGAAAAGAGATTGTTTTCGTTTGGTGGCGTTGGCAAGTCGCCTCCATTAGGATCGTGGATCAATGGTTGGCCTGTTGACAAGTACCGCTTATTCTTCAATACAGAAGGGCGTTTTATTCCTGGGAAATTCAACGAACGGTAATGAGGAACCTTGTGCCCCTGGTTGATTAATGGCGAATACTCGTTCAAGTTGGAGTTTGAATTGGAGTTGTATGGGAAGCGGATATTGTTGTCATAGTAGATCAATTCATCGTCAAAATCTTCAATGTCAATATCGTCAGGGATGATACTGTACCGCCTAGGCTGTGATCCTTTTTTATCAAAGAGTTTGGACGTTGTGGACCGCAACTTTGAAGATGTCGATGAAGATTTGTACTTTTTAGAAGAGCTCTTGCTTGTGGAATTATGTGGAGGTCCGCCGTTATGAGATGGCTGGATGCTACCGGTAGCAGAAGTGGCAACCATTCCCTCGATTTCTGCCAGGTTTGACTTGGCTGATTGTTCAATGGCAGCGGTGCTTGAAGATCCTTCGTTTCTTTGACTGGGATAAAATTCGTCGTCTGTTAACTCGTCATCCAAGATATTTTCGTCTTCAGCATCGACCTCACTGTATGCGTACGGGCCATCTTGATACTCATTTAAACTTTGAGATCTGTTCGAGCCCGTACCTTGGTGATACCTATTATTATTATTATCAAGTAGACCCAAACCTTGATTCATGGTCGTGATAGTGTTATTTGCATCGGCATATTGACTGTATGGAGATTGATGTACTGAGGACCTTTCAGAAGCTGGAGGTAGATCGTGATTGGAGTATGACGAAAAGGACCGTTGATAACTTAACCGTTTGTCCTTAACTTGCGACAGATTACTTCCCATAATATTTTCCAAGTAGTGGTTGCTGCTGAGGGAGTTAGCAATGGATGATGGTTTGGTATTATTTTTGGCATGTTTGTTGGAATGTATCGAATACACTGATTCGGCAAGATGATTAGATGTGATGGTGGGAAAGTCTTCTTCTATTATTGATGGCGATAACATGTTTGCTCCATTCCCCACACTCCCATGTACACTGCTGCTATCTAAGGCCAAGTGGTTATTAGTGACGCTGAGGGTATCGAAGTCGTTGACATTATTGTTTTCGTAAACAAACGTCTCGTCACTGTCGCTGCTATCGACATCGTCCACAGCACTAGCAAGCTTCGCAGCAAAGAAATCGGTTCTGCTTGACGTTTGCTTGGCTATCTTCTTTTGTTTGCTCCTGGAAGGTGGCTTGGAGGCGGCTTCGTTGTCTAGAAGACTAGCAGTGGTTTGATTATTGCTAGAATTGACCAACTGGTTAAGATTATGGGCTGATGCTATCGTTTGGAGAGTTGGTACGTTGGAGGACAAAGAGTTGTTCTTTGTGGGAGGAGTAGAGACAGCGCTGATTGCTGTTTGTTGGTTCTGAGGCGTAATCGAGCTGGTTGAATTTGAAACCACAGTCAGAGTTTCGGCAGAGTCATCTCCAGGAAGGATTGTTGGTTGTGTATTAATGATTTCGGAGATGAGTGTAGAGTTTTTGGGGTGGGGTTCGCGGGAGTTGATGATCTTTTGCTTTGCTTTCAAGGACTTGTTCAAGCTCGAGATGATATTCTTCTTTAGTGCTGCCTGGTTAGCTGTATTATTGGCAGTGGATACCGAAGAGATGCTTGTGGGCAGCGTTACTGAGTTTGGAGTTGGGGCCGAGCTGGCAGAGGAAGATGTGGCAGAGATAGGAAGAATCGGGGGTTCTTTCTCTGTCTGGATCGAGGCTATTGTTTCGGCAGAGGGCTGCAGTTGGGAACCAAGACGTTTTTCTTTGTTATCTGCCACGAGGATGCGTTTGGGGACCTTGAAGGTACTTGAAGAGGACGAGTCTGGGGCAGGCGGTGGTTGGTTTAAGTGGGGTGGTGCCTTGGATGTTTCCACCAGCAAGTTTTTCAAGTTCTTTGAGTTTTCTTGAGGTGGAGACAATTGTTGTTGTTCCAGTTCAGACATGTTATGGCTCCCTTTAGTGGTTGCTGTTTTCGTAGTGTTAGCAGGACGGGATACCGTCTAAAAATTTAGGGGAATAAAACAAGAGGGACAGGAAACGAAATGGCGGTAGTTTTTTTTTTAATTCCTGGAAAACTGGATGGGATATGGTGGTAAGTACCGCAAGGAAGAATTGTAACTGGGCTGGTTCAGGTGAATTTGAACCTGTGAAAAGGTCGCTATTCCTAGGCGTTAAAAAAGATTTGCGGTAAATTGCCTAAATCTTTCCGTAGTTTTAGTTTCTGTTACATACAACAAAGGCCAGTCCGCGCGCGGGAGTTGATGCAGGAAAAAGTAAGTGGTACTCAAAATGAGGTCTTTTTTTTTTGCCGGGCCGGCGCTCCCCAAAAAAATACCGCCAGAAAATAGCACCAAAATGGTGTTACTCACATGTACCCCACCGTTGTCACCGCGAGCCATCATAATTTTTTTGCGGGTAATTTGGCCGTATCGGTACTTGGCACAAAAGGACTCAACTATCAGTACTACGGAGTCATAGAAATAACGGTGAATCTCGTATATCCTTTCAAATTATTGGTTGAATAATACCTCAACTCTGATTCGATATCTTCATTTTCATTTTCATCTTTATCTTTACCCTTTTCTTTTTCTTATTCTTATTCTGTCTGTTTTGGTTGGGTCTCACCAGTAGTTTTCATTTCGCATCTTAGATCTTCGATGCGATGCGAAAGAAAAACCAAAGATGCCATTTACGTTTGGATTCTCTGGCCAGGATTACGATGATGATGATGTCGTTTCGGAACCCGTTGCCGCTGTAGCTTCAGTGTCAGCGTTAGATCAATTATCACAAGGAATTTCGTCTGAAAACATCCCGCAGTCCCACGAATTACTGACTTTATTGGAAACTTTGGTTGATGTCCGTCTCACATTCGACAACTACACCACTCCTGGAGGCAATATTGTGTACCGCCGTGAGTTATACGATGTCAAACACCAGCTCATGACGGAAGATGACCCCGAAAACGAGACTCATCGTGTTTTGATTGGCGAAAACAGCCACGATTTACAGAAAAACGTCTACGAAGGCGGCTTCAAGAGTTGGGAATGCTCCTACGACGAAATCGATAAGTTACAAAACACTACAGTTGACCAGTACTCCACGGTTCTCGATTTGGGCTGCGGTACGGCTCTTCCCACCTGTTTTTTGTTAATGAAACGTATGGCGCTGACTTTATCAGATACAACTACGTATATTTTATCGGACTTCAACTATGACGTATTGCGGCTCGTTACCGTACCTAACTTGATTATTCACTGGGCTTCGCTCTTGTCTCCAGAAAGATTGACGGAATTGACCACCAAAGACGTGCCGTCCAATAACGATGAAGTGTTGGTGACGCGTGAGCTCATCGCGGCGTTCCAAGCCGATTTAAAACAGAAAAACGTCAACTTACGCTTTGTTTCTGGATCATGGGGCCATCAGTTCAACTCCTTAGTGGGGCTGGTTGACTTTATTATCACTTCCGAAACAATTTACTCACCAGAAACGTTGCCTGTGGTGGCAGAAACCATCACTGCGCTCACAAGTACCAATTCGCTTGTCCATGTGGCTGCCAAAAACATTTACTTTGGTGTTGGGGGCTCAATCCATGCTTTCTTGGAGTATTTTGCTACGCTCAATACCAATAATCGCTACAATGTTTCCGTGGAGGAAGTTCGGGGCCAGCTTAAACGGTCGATTACGGTGATATCCAGCTAATCCCGTGACTTCTGGTGTCTAAAAAATACAAACACAACAAGAAGTTCACATATGTCACCATTGGCCAGTGTTGTGATAGCGCCATTTTCCGGCTGTTATCAACACTAGTAACGCCATTGGCTGCGTAAAATGTTCGTTAGGAACTCGCTTACAAAAGAAGTAAAAAAAAAGAATACTCACATGACCAGACCCCGGAAATGGTACGATAAAACGATCGGCTCCAAATCATCGCTTTTTCCCCATCCACGTCTCGAGGAGAGTGCCAAGCACGCAGTATCCTTGTTACGTGCTTCTTAATAATGGTCATAAATACGTTTCTCTACAAGATACTATAAATATCATATAAATTCTTATTAACCAAGTTGTTTGTAATATTCTCGAAGTAAAACGGACTTCAAATAAAAAAAAATGTCAGACGATTTTCGAACTAGTCTTCACTTTATTTTTTTTTCTTGTATGGTGAGGGTCGTGCGCCGCCACTTACCTAACCAATAAAATTTTCAGGATTTCCCTGTAGACAAGTTCTAATAACACAACTTCTTCAACTGTTCTAGCATAAGATGTTCCGCCAAACTGCCATCAAGATCGCTTCTAAAACGACACGTTCTGTCCGTTTGCAATCTACTGCTGCCGCTGCTACCAAATCCAGACCTTTGTCCAACGCTTACGTTTCCTCGCTTGAGACCAGATGGGCTGGCCTTGCTAAGCAAGACCAAACCGCCTTGATAGACGAATTGAAGACCAGAATGGAATTGCCATGGCAAGAACTCACTGCTGCCGAAAAGAAGGCCGCATACTACATTTCTTTTGGCGAATGGGGTCCAAGAAAGCCTTTGTACGCTCCAGGTGACGAATCCAAGGTTATCTGGGGTGTTGTTGGCGGTATTGTCGCCTCGTTGGCCTTGTTTACCTTAACCAGATCCTTGGCTGCTCCAGAACCTTCCACCATGAACAGACAATGGCAAGAAGCTTCCGATGAATACTTGAAGAGCAAGAACGCCAACCCATTCACTGGTTACTCCCAAATCCAAAACTGATTGATTCATCATAATAAAAACATTTTACTAGAAACCAAATGTAGACAGTAGGAAGCCAGAGAATGCTAACGAAAGAAAGAAAGAACAGTAAAGTCTTTCACTATTTGATACTTGTGTTTCATACTTTATCGTACATTGTTATAAAAATGCATAACTAACAATCGTTAATCTTTATGAACTGAAAATGCTGGTGCTTAACGGTAAGGAGCATCGGCATCAATACAGTATTGTAATTCCTGTTCCCACTTGTCACCGTTCTCCAACAATTTTTCCTTGTTGTACAACAACTCTTCTCTGGTAACAGTCGAGTATTCAACGTTAGGAGTCTCAACAATGGCGTCAACAGGACACGATTCTTGACAGTAACCACAGTAGATACACTTGGTCATGTCGATATCGTACTTGTAGGTTCTTCTTGAGCCGTCGATTCTTTCTTCGGCTTCGATGGTAATGGCCTGGGCAGGACAGATGGCCTCACATAACTTGCAGGCAATACATCTTTCTTCCCCTGAAGGATATCTTCTTAATGCGTGTTCACCTCTGAATCTAGGCGAGATGGGACCCTTTTCAAACGGATAGTAGATAGTGTATGGAGAACGGAAGTACATTTCCATACAGATGTACATCCCTCTGGCGATCTCACTCAAGAAGAAGAACTTAGTTGCTTTGCTCAATGCACTTTCGCCGGACTCTTCCCATGTTTTTGGTTGCGGTACTCTGAAGCCCTTGGGCCACACAGACTGGGTTGAACCTCCGGTGGTGAAGTATTCGTTGGCAACAGCAGCAGCTGGTTTGGCTGCACGGACCGTGCTCGAAAACAAACGACTAGAAACAGCCGGTCTGACGCTGGTTAACGATCTAAACATGGTTGACCAAATACTGTCTGCTCAATCTAAGTTTTTGAAAAGATTCTCGTTTGGTCAGACAAAAATAGCAGAAACTGATTGGTTATCGATATATGCAGGAAATTATATGCAGGCCAAAAATCTTTCTCTTTCCAAATATAAATAAGAGAGAGAATAATAGAAACTTATCATCAACAACCATAAAACAAAATGAAGTAGCGGTAATTGATAACTACAATGTAAAAGATTTCGACTTGGTAATTGTATTGATTTTTGATATGTTTCTGATTTTAATTTGTTTTGTCAACTATTTTTTTAATATTTTCTTTAAATGCTCTAATATTTGGTTTATTTCCTACTATTCTTATTATTTTATCCCATCAAACGTAACGCAAGTTCTACACTGGCAAACGTACCAGCACTACAAGGAACTGCACGAAGCAAACATGGAACAATTCCCCGCCAGAAACCACGGAACCCGTGGTTGGTATATATACTTTTCGCAGCCAATGAGATGCGGCCATTAAACCGGCTCTCGGGCCCAAACCCGTCGCTTTGGATGTTCAGTTTGATGACATCGATGGGATAGGACGAAAGCCAAAGTGCATTACCAGCAAGAGCACCACAGGCCAAGAGTTCGGGTGTTGAAACAGCATCTCTCGACTTGTAGTGCTGGAGATCGATGATATTCTGGATCAAGTACTCGTACGTCAAGAACCAGACTCCGTAAGCCTGGATCTCACGGAAAAGTGTCACAGTTGTTCCACGGTAGAGGCCTGCTATACCTTGACTCAGATAAATCTCTTTCACGGTTTGTCTAAGCGAACGGGAACCGGTGCTAGACTGGCTCAAGATACGTAATTGTTCTACCGGTGCCGTTACCGGAGTATTTACAATCCCGGCTACTGCCCCGGCAATGTATGTCTGTGGCCACAAGTTGAGTTGCAGCTGCTTATTGCGGCTGATAAGATACCGTTTTGTTTCATGGAATCCATAAAACTGGAGCGAAACACACACTCCAACACCAAAGAGAGGAGGCAATGTTCCTTTGTAGAACGCAAGTATACCTTCGTTGCGGAGAACATGGCGAATTACCGCAAGCAGCAGGGTTTCGGACGAAGTCTGGAGTCGGATCTTGACCAAATCGGCCGGCTGGCCAATGAGAACCTGTGTGGCACCACCAACAAATCCAGCAGCTATATCCTTAGCCTTCCTAGAGAGAGAATTGTCGACTTCTGCCATTGATACTGAAAGGAAACCGTCTTTCTGCTCCAGATCTAGTCATTTTCGTTTATCATTATCAGATATGATGAAACGTCACGTGAAGATTACCCATCTTTTAAACGGTAGTATCGAGGCTGGTGATTAATTTAGTAATCGATTAAGTAATACTTCATATCCATACAGGGAAAATCCTCCTTGGATCTCGTACAGTAGAATGAGAGGTTAGAAGTTATGTATTAGAAAGTAAGTTAATTTTTAAGTTATTTGGGGACGGAAAATCGGACATTGCATTTGAGATATTATATAGAACAGAAGTATGATAACCAAAAGAAAGATTATTGAATTCCATCGTAAATACATTTCTAAACAGTAATTGACACAGAGAGGGGTCTACTTTTTCTGCAATATCTGAAACCAGAATACAGTTTTTCTGGAATCAAATGTTTATCGTCATTTGCTTCTCAAGATAATCACCACTGAAAAAATGGAAGATTATGGGAGAAGTACATTTTTAAACACGAATCCAAAAAGAACAAGGATTATTGAAAACAGGAAATCACCACTACACCAGCCATGAAAACCAAATCAACAGAACTGTAAAGATTGATGAAATAAAATGGGTGCAAAAAAAAAATAAATTAAAAAACAATACCGTAACAAACCTTTTAATAAAACACTTCCAAAATCATTCTAAAAACTCCCCTGAATAATCTCTTATAGAATAGAAATAAAACACTGTTTCTACAACCAGCCACTTCAACCCGAATTAAAATTTTCTATTATATATCAATCTATTTTTCCATCCTATTCCCATATCTATATATACAAAAGTTTATCCATTCAACAATCCGCCAATCGATAACGCCTGGCGTGAATGGGTGTTTTTCTTGTCGTCGTCGCTGTAGATTTTTTCCTGTTTCACCACGACCGTTGGCTTTGCAAATTCGGCTGTGAAGTCGATAGCTACCGGCGGCGCTCGGGCTCGTACCGGTGCCAGTGTCTCATTTGGTGTTACTTTTGAAACCTCTTTAGGCGATGGTGGTGATGCTGATGCTGGTGATGGTGGTGATTCATTCTTGAAGGTGAGGGACGGAATCCGTGGCGGAGTGTTTTTTTCCAAGCGGATTTCAGGCAACTTGACTTCAGCCGCATACGCAAATGGCTGCTGGTACCCAACCGGCATGTTTGGAGCATACGGCATACCGAATCCTGGCGGTGGTGGGCCGGGAACAGGGCCTGGACCGTTGGGGATGCGATTTCCGCCGGCGTATGGCGGATAGTACGAATATTGGTACCCGATACCTGGAGGAGCTGGTGGGGGCGGTGTCGTGCGTGGTGGAGGAGGTCCGTGCCCTACCATGGTGAGTTGGATTGATGGAAGCTGGTTTGCATGTGGGTGGACCTGAGGAGTTGATGTTGGAGACGGTACGGGAGTGGGTCTGAGGTCTTCTTCGGACTCATCGCGGGCAGCATTGGAGGTGGATTGGCCGGGGCCAGAGGGTATAAGATTGCGTTTTCTGCGTTTGATGGTACTGCGTTTCATGCGTATTGGACGGTGCAGCCCATGGAGACGGTAGTAGAGGCCACAGGCGTTGCAGATGGTGTTTCCAGTGTCGTCTCGGCGCCACAATGGCGTAATGGTGGTGCCGCAGTTGAAGCAGGCGATGGCCAACACGTCTTGGGTGCTGTCATCGCTCAGTTCGTTGGTACTGGGCTCGGCTGTTACTGTTGTTGGCAGTTTTGGCTGCATCACCACGCGGTTGTTGTACGCTGGACAGCCTTTACATGCTGCAGAGCCACCAGTTCCATTGCACCGACCGTCTCCCTTGCATGAGCCTTTGGTGCTCTTGACCACCAGAATGGTGTTTGGAGGTCGTTTCAAGTTGACAGGGCGGTGGGTATTGTTTGAACGGAGGTAGAGGCCACAGGCGTTGCAGTTGAGGGTGCCATCAGGCGCCCTTCGCCAGAGCGGTGTCTTGGTGGTGCCGCAGTTCGAGCATTGCTGGCCATCCGTCGGCACCAGCTTATCTTCTTCTTTGGAGGTTGGCAACGGCAGTTTCATTCCCTTTTGCTATGCCATGAGGATACGTTTACTGTGGGGTTTCGGGGAAGTGATGCTCACTATATTATAAGCGATATTATTGCGACCAAAATCTATCGTGGCGAGCTGGGTATCTGGCCAATAAACGTACGAGTATTAATAAGCACGTGAATAAAAAAACCAGAACCGCAAACGGTAAGCACACGACCGAGCATACCGGTAAGCGCACGTCCGATCACATTTAAATGTCGCGCGACATCGGTTTACAATTTTTTTTTTTTTTGCTGCTGCCGCCGCCGCCCCTGACGCGTAAACAAATATATAAATAATACGGTAATTGAGTTAATATAACTTGATTTTCGCCATGTAACTTGTTGTGCTTGTTGAAAGGTATAGAATCCACGTATATACGAAATTATAGCTTGAAAAACCCGCTCCAATTAACCTAAAAGGTAAATTCTTTTATTTTCCCTTTCCTCGTCCCGTGCTTAAGTACAGGACAAAACAACACAACAACACACACACCCCCCAAAAAAAAAGCTCATGGCCAAAACCACAACAAACATTCACATACTATTTCCCACTGCCCACCGTCAGCGCTCCACCACCCACAGAAATGGAATATCTGCACCCGCCAGTCACTGCGGGTGCTCTCTCATCATCGAACCCACAAGCGGCCACCACGACACCGTCGTCGTCGTCGTCGTCGCTGACGCTGTCCACCAACTTTTCCGTATCTGATGACACACACACACCAAAGCCCAAAATGCTGCGAAAGCCCGTGCTTCCACCAGGCTCTTCCACACAGCAGGAACAGCTGCCGACTCGATACATGAACAACTCGCAGTTGGAAAACTTCACCAACGAACACTTTAGTCGCCTGTTCAATAGCTTGATTCTTGACGATATCAAGGACGAGTTGGGAACAAGCGCCGCCAAAAAGCTTGCCATCAACAAATCGCCTGCCTTCAATGTCAAGTTGTACAACGATAAAATTGACGATTTTCTCGATGAAGAAATCGATTCAGACCCCCACGAAGCCCCCGAAGAGCATATCGAAGACGATTCAGATTCCGATTCAGAAACTTACCATTCACCCATCAACCTCGTTCAACTGAAACCCACGCTCCAAAAGTACAAATCGATGGAAAGTGACCCTGAAGGTGACGGTGACGAAACAGAAAAGTTTCAGTCACAACAACTGTCCATCAAACGGTCGTCGAAATTCCTCAATCTTTCCATCGACTCTAACCTCAAGACTCTCAACAACAAAGTGGCAGAAGACCTCGACTATATCAGTGATCTCAACGAAATCGACTCGTCCATAATTAAAAACCATCCCACTATCACGCGTGAACATACGCCGATCGAAAACCTGAGCCCCATCTCCACCACCAGAACGCCATTCCGCACCTTATCCACCAACATCCTTCCATCCTCGACCAACAACAAGTTCAAACGGCCACGCAACTTGGTTAGCCAGAGCCCGTCACCGTCTTCAGCCACCAAAGTCGCGGCCTCGAAGTCGTTTCTTTACCTGCTCGGCAAATCTTCACCAGAACAACCACAAATACAACCACCAAATAGCATTACCAAACAATCTAACCTTTATTCACCGTCTAAACTTGGCCTCAAGGGTTTCAAAATGTTCAAAAACGCCGACAAAGACGCGATAATATCGCCAAACCAATCGACACCCGAACGGCGCCCGTCTGGACGCTTTAAGTCTGCTCAGACCACAAATAAGATCCGCAAAACATCGTTGCACAACAACAAGTCACCATTTAATAGACCCGACTCGCTGCCAGTGCTAAATTACGAGTACTACAACGTCGACGACATGGAATTCGATAGCCCATCGAAAAACCGAAAGCTCTCGAACTCATCCACGAACTCGATCGTGGTGCACCAGGACCTGAAGCCACTGCGTAGCAGCACCTCGAGCAGTACTCACAGCATGGTCCACGGCCATCCGCCGCCGTTTGCGAACAACAACTTTGAGTTCGATGACAAGGAAAACAAGTCGCTGTACCGGTTTGTAAAGCCGTTGCAGACCGCGTTCAAGTCGACGGGATTGGTCAAGAAGAGTAGCATTTCAAAGGAGAGCCGCAAGCCTCCTCCCGAAACCCCGATCAAGAAGAACCCGCTCATTCTTATCAACACGAACCGTTCGTCTCTTTCGAACATCGTGTCGTCTGCCCATGACGACACCACCATCGACGAAAACCTGGAGGTTCTGATAGAGGTTGGTCGTAACAACATGTCATATAACTCGACGATGAACGACTCGACGTCGTCCTTCTTCAGAATACCGTCGATCTCCAACTCGTGCCAGAAGGCCACCACGCTCAACATCCTCACCACAGACCTCGACATTGACATGAGCTCCGACGTTGAAATCGTGCCGGAAACCCCTACAAAGTCCGTGAGGCGATCGAACTCGACTCCAGTCGATTTCAGTCCGGTGCTGTTTGACAAGAAACGCGAGCATGAGCCTTGTACGCCGACGAACTTGTTGTACACGAAAGAGAAGCAGAACATACTCCACACACAACTTCTCCAGGAATCGCAGCGGCGGAGCAAGTTTGGCGGTGATCAGGAAACCATCACTTTCAGCAAGCTGTTGCCAACGGTGCGACTGAAGTCTACCAATGTCGACGACCATCTCAACGACAAGTTTGGAACGCACAACATCAAGTGCATTGGATCTGGTGAGTTTTCAGTGGCGTACGAGTGTTTATTCCAAAACCAGAAGTTTGCCATTAAGCGGACCAAACGTGCTGTGCTTGGGAAGCTTGAACGGAAAGCGATTATGCGTGAAATCGAGGCGTTGCGGGTTCTTACCCTGGTCGACTTGCAGGAACAAGAGGAAGAAGGCAAAGAG
Organism: Teunomyces panamensis; assembly: GCA_030564025.1. NCBI lineage: Eukaryota > Fungi > Ascomycota > Pichiomycetes > Serinales > Debaryomycetaceae > Teunomyces > Teunomyces panamensis. Next base: position 125,293 of record JAJMKY010000021.1, on the reverse strand, counting down.
TACTTGGTATATTTCATTGAGGCGTGGGAGTTTAACCACCAGTACTATATTATGACGGAGTATTGCGACAACGGGACGTTGTTTGACTTTTTGGAGGAGAACAAGAACTACAAAATCGACGAATTTCGGATCTGGAAGATCTTGATCGAGATCTTGAGCGGGCTCAAGTATATCCATGCCAAAAACTACTTGCATTTGGACTTGAAGCCAGCAAACATCTTTATTACATTTGAAGGGCTGTTGAAGATTGGTGATTTCGGGCTTGCCACGAAGCTTCCAATTCTCGAGAAAGACTTTGATTTGGAAGGTGACCGGAACTACATTGCACCAGAGTTGATTAATGACAAGATTTATACGCCATTTGCAGACATTTTCAGTCTTGGGCTTATCATTTTGGAGATTGCTGCCAACATCATTCTTCCTGACAACGGTACGCCGTGGCGTAAGTTGCGGAGCGGTGACTTGAGCGACGCCGGAAGGTTGCTGCTGGACAACATCAGCGAATACTTGAATAATATTCTGCTGGCAACGCTGTACAACTTGCTGAGCCAGCTGCTTGACGGGAACAAGGGCGTGGTACCGCATTGGGCGCCGGCATTTCTCACCAGCGGCGATCTGATGAGCTTGGACAAGTTGGTGAATCAGATGTTGCGGCCGAACCCGTTTGACCGACCGAACGCGCGCACGATTCTTGCGCTGGATGAGTGTGTGATTGTGGAGAATAGAAGAAAGGCAGGAGCTACGATTTTCGAGGGAGAATTCGGGCCCAATGATGATTAAAATGGTTAGGTTTGCAGCAAACCAGGTTGGAATACAGGTTATTAAATTTATTATTATTAATATTATTAATATTATTATTATTATTTAAGTTTTTTTTGCAGGTTTTTGAGAAATCGTGCATGAGTTGGTGCAGGCTCCCAACCTGTAAACTTTTCGTTTCCCATTCCGAGCCAAAACAAGTAGAAAAACGAACATAAGATTACGAACACACCTTTCCTTTGCTTTCCTGCTCTGTATGGGTTATCTACAGCTTGCCAGGGTGTAGATTAGAAAGACCACGACAGCCAATCAGAGGCTCTTGAACTTACCTGTTTTGCCTGCCGCTCCAGACCCCGTTTTCGGCGCATGTCGAACTCATACTCGCCGCCGCCGCTGGCGTCGCCCATGCTCATCGACAGCTACACGGCCCGGCTGCTGCTGCCGCTTCTGCCCCTGCTGCTGCCCCATCGCCGCAATATCAACAAGCTCTCGCTCTCGCTCGACACAAACAACCTGCCACATCATCTCCAGCCCGCGAGGTTTACGGGCGCTGTACCGGCGGAACATCACGAATCCAGTAACACTGACGTGTACCTTGACGGGCCACGCAACGTGCTCAACAACCGCATCTTTTTGTACCTGGATCCGACGTCGTCAGCTACGAAAATCGACGTTAACGAGTACGATCTCGTGATAAACGTCGCCCGCGAGTGTCCCAACCTCACCCACGACTTCCACACACTGCAACACAACACTCGCGAGTACTGCTACCTTCCGTGGTCACATACTTCGCCGATTGCACGCGATTTGCCGGCTCTTACCGCAAAAATAGCTCGTTTTTACACCAACGGCGCCCGGGTCTTGGTCCACTGCCAGTGCGGCGTGCTGCGCTCGGCCTGTGTCATTGTGGCGTTTTACATGCTTCACTTTCAGCTAGGAGTGAACGATGCCTACGAACTCTTGAAAACAGGGGTGCTGCCGTCTCTCAAAAAGGCACCGCAAATTGAGCCGTGCGACCGTATCTGCCCCAACATGAGCCTCATTTTTGAGTTGATGGCTTTTAATGATCACCTCCACCGTCACGACGCTACTACAGACGTCCATAATGTAATATAATGCACAGAATCCCTCCAATAACTTATTTGTTGTAGCAGTACGCTTAAACCTGTACTCCTGTAAAACCTGTAAAATCTTTTTTTTACTCCTGTAACCTGAATTATTTTTTAGCTAAAATGCTTTATAATATTTGTTGTAAAGTCACTTTATCGGGTCGTTTCCACCTTGTTGTGATTATTTTCCACAAATTATGTTCCTTCCACCTGCATATTTTTTTTTGTGCGTGATTGGTGGCATTTGTTTTGTTGGTTTGGTTTTGCAGACATAACCTGTACTTTTGTCTCAATATCCAATCTGTACTTTTTTTGGTGTCTAATCTGCACTCTTGTACCTAATCTGTATTTTGTGATTTAACCAGCACTTTTGGTACAAACAAAAATTTACATCGCCATGTCTTACAGAGGAAGCAGCTACTACAGTCCACGCTACGGCTCAAAGTATGGCGAGAGAGAGCGGGAAAGAGAGCCCCCCGCCGAGCTGCTGTCATCAGGTGATTTTCTGAACTCGTACCGGCGCCCGGAGCGCGATTACTACGGCGGTTACCGCCTGCGGTACGGTAAGTACAAGAACCCTCGTGGCGGCAGTCTGTACTATCAACCGGGCAGCACGTCTTCATCTAGTCACAAACGCAGAAATGAACGCTATGATTCTTATCCTGGCACGAAACACGACCAGTATCGCGGCTCGAAGGGACAGCGGCGCTCGCAGTCTCGTGAAAGCGACCGGCTGCTGTACCTGGACGAACGCCGTCGCAGCGACAAGCACGAGGAGCAGGAGAAGTCGAGCAGCAGCACGCCGATTCCTGACCAGCTTTTACACATTTTTGATGATGATAAAGAGAAGAAAGAAGGAGAAGAAAGAGAAGAAAGAGGAGAAAGAGAAGAAAGAGGAGAAAGAGAAGAAAGAGGAGAAAGAAAAGATAGAAGAGAACGAGAAGATAGAAGAGAAAGAGAAGAAAGGAGAGAAAGAGAAGAAAGACGAGAGAATGTAAAGGAATGGGAACGAGAACGAGACTCTGTACAGAAAACGTCACTATCTGATTATTTAAAGTATAAACCGCAAAAAGATAATGAAACTCAAGAGTTTGAAACTAAATATGAATTGAAAGAAACCCGAAAGCTTTCAGAAGAAGAAAAAGAGGAAGAAGGGAAAGTAGAAGAGAAAAAAGAGAAAGTAGAAGTTAAGGATAAAGAAATCAAAGAAGAAGAAGAAGAAGAAGAAGAAGAAGAAAAAGAAGAAGAAGAAGAAGAAGAAGAAAAAGAAGAAGAAAAAGAAGAAGAAAAAGAAGAAGAAGTTTTCAAAGAAGTTGAATTGGAGAAAGCAACGGTCGAGAAAGAAACAGACAAAGAGTCTAATAAAGTAAATCCTGAACCGTCTCAACTCTCTACAACTAATAAAAGTGAACCAAAAGAAGAAGACGAAGAAGAAAAAGAAGAAGAAAAAGAAGATTTATCTGAAGCTGAAACTGTAATCTCATCACCTCCACGACTTAACTTGTCACGTCGGCTTGTCCGCAAGAAAGATTACGATGAAATGAGACATAATCTCAAACGTAGTGCGGTTTATTCTTCTGATGATGAACAGCAACAAAGTCCCAGTGGTGATGAGAGCGGCGATGAACGCAAACGGCGTCCTTACAAGCTCAAGCGTGATTCTGGTGGCCGTACGTTGCTTCAAAGGGCTTGCAAGAAAGGAAATGTGGATGAAGTAAATCGTTACTTGAGCCGTGGAGCGAGTGCCAATGAGAAAGATTTCTGTGGCTTTACGTGTCTCCACGAAGCGGCACTTGAAGGCCATGTCGAAGTGGTGCGGCTACTTTTGGAACATGGTGCCGATGTCAATGCGAAAGCTGATGCTGTTGGCGATTCTGAAACGCCGTTGATTGATGCTGCTGAGAACAAACATCTTGAAACCGTTCGGATTCTATTACAAAACGGTGCTGATCCAGCAATCTACAACATCGACGGGTTCACAGCCCTCACGAAGATCCTCAACGAACATGAAAACGAAGACGGATACGGTGAAATCATTGCGTTACTTGAATCTGCAAGTTCTACACATCGTGCTTCGCCACAGAAATCGGTGGTTGAAGATCCCAACGAGCATTACTACGCCGAACTCATCAAAAAGAAAGGCATTTACAAGTATGCTGCTGAAGGTGACAAGGAAGTCACGGCAAACTACTTTGTTTCCGGCAACAATCTTGCGCTTAAGCCCGACATTCTTCATCTTGCAGCACGGAACGGGCACGGCGAGTTGGTGGACATTGTGCTTGGTTTGAACCCGACACCGTACGAAATTGATACCGAAAACGAATGTGGATGTACAGCTCTTGTGGCTGCCGTAGGACGTGGCCATGTCGAGGTGGTGGAGTCACTATTGCTAAAGCATGCTGATCCGTACAAGACACGGCCTCAGGATAAGTTGAATGCATTGGAGATTGCCGAACGTTCGGCTCATTATAAAAAACGGGAAGTTGAGTTGTTGCTTGAATTTATGGAAAAACGGCGGCCTGTCAAGTCCGGAACCGCTTCCCTGAACGTCTCTGAAGCCGAAGCCGAAGCCGAAGCCGAAGCCGAAGCCGAAGCCGAAGTCGAAGCCGAAGTCGAAGCCGAAGTCGAAGCCGATGTCGAAGTCGAAGATGAGATGAAAAAAGAAGAACCGCCAGCAAAACGGTTAAAGAAGGCGAAATCCGACCCGAAACTTCGAACCATAAACGTTTTCCAAAAAGAAGACGACGGTTCTATCTCTCCTCAACCGTTAACCAAAGCGCAGGAAGAACTTAAGGCCAAGAACGCCGCTGAGGCGCGGATCTGGCAAGAAAAGGCAGAGGCAAAGAAACGGGCCCGGCGTGATATGTTTCTCAAGCTGGAGAAGGAGAAGGAACGGCGTCGGAAAGAGGAAGAAGAACGGAGAGTTGCTGAAGAACGTGAGTTGGCAAAGCAGCAGGAGTTGGAACGTGAACGGTTGGCTAAAGAAGCTGCTATCAAGACAAAAGTCATTGCTGAGCAGCGTGAGGTTTTATTACGTCGTTTAACTTACGAGTGTCTTCCTGTGGGTCTTCGGACGGCGAGATTTGGCAGTGAATTGCTGGCCGAAGAAGCGGCGAAGTATGCTCCTCTTTACGTGTTTGATGTTGGTGGTGAGCGATACGTGGTTGATTTGCAACTTGCGTTGATCACCGGATGTACCACCAGCAAGATTCATGAACATGAACAGTTTAAGGTCAAAATGGCAGTTTCGGCGGTCCAGAAATCGAAGTTGTGGCGCCTTTTTGGCGGAATGATTGACGGAACGGCGTCTCAAGAAGGATACGCGTTGTTTTTGAACTTGTGGCTTCATTTTCTTCCGTATGAAGCGGCAAAGACGTTTGCCAGCTCGTTTGCGGCGCTGTATGGTGCGATCTGGGGCACCGGGCGCCTCACGATGGTGGATTTGGATTCGTTTACAGGATTTGGAGTGAGTGAAAATAGTGACGCTCTGTATAAAAATAGTGACGCGCTGCGCAAAAATAGCGACACTTCTCGCCACGAGCATGAGTCGGTATTTATTCCCCCGCGCTTGCGGCACCGCAGCGACAGTATACGCGCCATTACCGCAGCACTGCGTCCATTATGGTAACCATATAGCTAAAAATGAAACGAATATTAATGACCCGATTCTGTAGTAGAAAAGGATTCACCAGCCCAGATTTGATTTCTGATTTTGGTGGTGATAATTTGGTTAAATCAAAGGTTTTGGAACCCATCACAAAAAAACCTCATCATGAGTCAAATAATGTAAGTATGACAAAGCACCGTTACAAAAGCTTTTAAACGAAGTTGAAACTTGGAAATGAAAGCTTGAAACAACAAGAAAAACAATGGAACTAACATTTAGATCGAGAAAAGCGTTATTTGAAGAAGAGGAGCTGGAGCCAGAAACGTACGTCGCACCGGCGATGGAGTTTGAGTTTGTGGAGGTACAAGAAGAAACCACGGAAGAACCTCAAGAAGAAAAGGAAGAAGATGAAGAGTTTGCGTTTCCTTTATTTGGAAGTACTGTTACGGTGACGATGAAGGAAGAGGAAGAAGAAGTTGTAATGAATGAGCGTCCTGAATCGTACTATTTTGCGGTTTTTGATGCTGAAGATAGGGCAAGATTTGCTGCCAGTGCCGTCACAGCCAGCGAAGTGTATCGAGAATGGACGGTTCCTAGACGAGTGGTTGATTTGGCGGTATATAATGCACAATTTGAGAAGAGGAGGAAGAAACGGGCGGGAAAGAAGAAGCGGCAGGCGGCGATAGAATCTCGAGAAAGAAAGAAGGAGCGAGAAAAGCGAATCAAGGCAAATGAAAGGAAATTATTGAGGAATGGAAGGAAAGAGAAGCCGAAAGCAACAAAGAATGGGATTGTCAAGAAGTACAGAAAAGAATAGAAGCATTAAATAGAAGAATTAGAAGAAGAAAGTTGAAATAAACGATAATTATTGAATTAAAGTGTAGAGATGTTAGAGGAAAAAGATAATGTGAAAACGAGCAGAAATAATCATTAAAGAAAAGAAGAAAAGACGGAAAAAGAACTATCAGAAAAGAAGAACAATCAGAAATATTAGAAAAGAATCATCATCATCAGAATCAGAATCAAGAACATCTTCACATCAATTCAAATCACTCAGCAAATCACACATCAAATAAATCACGTTCTTTCAATTCTTGATTTCATAATTTTATTTATGATACGTTTACAAAACCCACAATTGAAAATACAAAGCATCAAACAAATTCTACCAACCAACATCTGCATCATCCCAAAAAAATGGACCTTTCTGACTTTGATTCGTTTTTGGAGCCCGATTTTGAGCCGCTAGCGTTTGCCAATGATCTTGCGGTGGCCACCAATGGCCACGATGCGCGCGAGCTCGACTTGGAGACCGCCGCCAAAAAGCTCCGGTTCGACGCTGCCGAGTGCGACAAACGTACAGCGGCGCTTCTGGCGGCCCACGCCGATGCGTTAGTGGCGAGTTTCGGTGCCAGTGCGACGGCGCAGTACCACGCCGCGCGCGTTGACGAAAAACTCGCGCGTGCCACCGCACTGTTTGAACGGATTCGCCGCGACGTCGTGGCGCCATACGACCGTGCTACCGCGCTGCTCCAAGCGCTCCGTAAAATCCATGCCACCGCCGACCTTCTTCGTGGTGCTGGCGTGTTTGTGGCGTTGCTACAACAACTTGAAACCGAGGATGATCTTCGGGCCGCCCGTGCCCATGCCCAGCTTGCTGAGTTCTACGCTGCCAACGAACACCACGCTCTTCTGCTTCGGCTCGTGGCCCAGTACCAGCCAATACATGTTGCTGCGCGGCGCGACCTCATTTCTCGCTCGGCGCACACCGTACAATCCGTACCGCCAGACGACCCTGCAGTCGTCGCCGCGCTCCACGCACTTTTCGCGGTGGACGTGGACGGTACCGAGTTTCGTGGTGCTATCGAAAAAGTTCTAACGCTGCGTGTCGCTGCCGCCGTGACGTTGCTCACCCGAGCTCTCCAGGCTCCACGCAACTTTACCGCAGTAATGTCTGAGCTAAAAGATACCGAACACACATACTTTGAAAAATTGGCAGTAGCAGTAGCAACTGTCGATTCAAAAACTATTGATTCTGAATCGCTGCTGCTGCTGCTGCTTGAGGAAACGTTCTGGCACCGCGTAGCACCACGGTACAAAAAACAGATTTCCGCCACAATGGCGCGCGGCGGGCCCATTGCAAAAAATCTCCGCACGTACCACGACGGGATTGCCAGGTCGATTGCCCAAACGTTTGGCAACGACCATCCGATTCTCGATGCCGTGCTGGTCATAAATGAATAAGCAGAAAGAGAATAAAAAGATATTTATTTGATTTATGTAGCTTTTTTTTTTTAAACACTAATTTTGATCAGTTGACAACCTTTGTCTTCAAACTGGTCAAGAAATCGCGGTACGACATCTCCGAACCACTCTTGTCCTCCACCAAACACAGGTACGCCCACATCCGCAACGCCATCAAATCACGCTGTTGCGAAATTTCGATCGGTTCGTTCGACAGGCCACCCAAAACAATGTACAAGTTTTTCCACACAATCGAGTCCTTCTGTTCCCTGATCTTTCCGATGATTTGGCGGACCCGGAAATTGAAGTTGGTGGCAGCTTCTTCGGCTCCAAACTCCGGCAATTCGGTCTTTCCCGTGGGGATCGCATACAAATTGTCAGTACCAAACAAGTCTTCCACAAGCGCAGGAATAACATTACCAGAAACCCACAAGAACAACTCGCTCAGGTTATCAATCAAGTACAACCCGTAGTTCTCCCACAGCGCCTGCGAGTCGTTGATTGGTTCCGGCAACAAAATGTTCGTGGTGGTCACCTCTTCTTCTTCACCAGTCTCTTCATTCACCACAATCATCTTTTCAGGTAATCCACATTCGTCTGCCATGTCATGCAATGCATACACAGTTGGATAAATGTACTTGACCAAATGGCGGATTGGCAACGAACCCAACAAGTTGAGAGCCAGCGCCCGGTGGTCGGCAGGAACCCGGTCGGCACGAAGCCCCAAATGCTTGTTCAACGAGAATAAAAGAAGCGGCAACATCCGGAGATTGGTCGATAACTGGAGTGGCAGCGCGCCGGAAACGTTCCCAGCAACAAGATCCTTCTTGTAAACGTTCAAAATATCAACCACCAACTTCGTGACGTAGTCACGGGCGTCCTGGAGCGTCAGCAGTAATGCCTTTTCAATCGCCTTGTGAGTAAAGTACGTGACAATCGCCAACTGGTCGGCCAGCGCATACACATCCTGGAGCTTCGAGGACGTGGGAACCGCCAAGTTGAGCACTCTGATACGACGTTCACCAAATGAAGTGGTGTGCAACACCGCAGCTTGGAAGAAAACCACTGGCTTGTTGATGTTTTCCTCGATCGACATCTCGATACAGTAGCTCTGGTCGCGAGGGAAGGTTGGGAACAGGCACAAGTCCGAACTCCGGTTGAAAAAGTTACCGTAGAACGCACTCATACGGAAACCGGTGGATCCACGGACTCTCAACACCGCTTCAAGAGCAATATCTTGCGACAAATGGTCGCTGATTTCCTTGGAAAGCTTGTGAACGTCTTCTGGCTTGGCCGAGGTCCATGCGGGATAAAAGTGGGTCTGGCCAGCGGTGTAGTGGGGCAAGTTCGACAAGGTTGCGACGTCTTGGTATGTCAGTGACGTCAAGAACAAGTCGACCGTGATTTGGGACGAGTTGCACGTCACGGCAAACGACTTGTAGAAACTGTCTGCTGGCGATAACAACGCCTTGGATTCCTTTGGCTTTCCAGAAACGCCTGCCTCGTCACGTACACTCAACTTCCCTTCGCCGAGGTTAGGAAGAGTGGCTGAAAAGCACACCAACTTACCACCAATGCTGCTGATCAACTTGTGGCCGCTCTTCAATGCTGGGCCCAACGCAAAGCTGGTGTTGGCGGTGTCCTCAAAGAACAGAGGGAAATCGAGCAACAACTTTTCGATGGCGGCGCGGTTTTCGTCCAAATTGACCAACAATTCGTCGGGCAGCGGCAAGAACGGTTCGTCGAGGTCGGAAACAATCAACAATTCGGTTCCGTCCAAACCTTCATTGAACCTGAAGAAATGGAGGTTTGAATCAACACCAATGAACGCCACACGCGCGGTCTTGTTGGCGTTGGGAATGCGGTCCAAGCTTTCCAAGATCGTGCGGGTGACGGTGCCAGTGAGGCCCAGCGAGACCGCATTGAGCGAAACATCAATGATAAACGTGTAAACCACCGGTTGTGGAGTTCTGGCCATGTATTCCTTGGGGGCAATGAACTCAACCACGGCGTGGTTGAGCTCGACACGGTCAAACTTGTTCTTTGCGGTGCCGGTGAGCTCGTCAAACTCGAATGCTGCAGGGATATCATTGAGCAAGTTGCAGAAGTTACATCTCCAGCGCTTGCCGCCCTCTGCAAGCGTGATAAACGGGTTGATGTAGCCACGGCACCGGCGACAACGGGCAATCAGAGTGTCGCAGGTGACCTTGACGTCTTCCTGGGCCACCGTCAAGGCGTCGTACGGGTTGACAATAAGCGCGAGCGGCAACTTCGACTTCTTGAGCGTCAGCGAGTTGTTGGGGATGACGTTCAACGTCAGTCTAAAGTACTCTGGCGCCGCGTTGGCGGTGTCCAGGCCCGGAATCAACGTGGTGTTGGCCGGCAAGACGATGGGAGGTGGCGGCAAGGCCAAGTCAGAGATTGGAGGTGGCAATTCGCGCGACAAGTCGGTGGAATACAACTGGTTGAGCGGCAACGCGGCCAGGAACTGGCCCTGGGACGCGTACGCTTGTTGTTGCGACTGTTGCTGCTGCTGTTGCTGCTGCTGGTGGTACTGCTGTGGTTGCTGATACTGTTGCAGGTAATCGTAGTGCAGTTGTTGTTGGGGAGTTGGTGGTTGTTGAAGTTGGGGCGGTTGTTGGTAGTAGTTTTGGCCGACGTTCATGGCCAGAAACTGTTGCTGTGCCTGCTCAACGCCGTACGCAGCCTGTGGCGGGTACTGCTCGGCAGGAGAAACACCGGCACCAGCACCGGCCATGTACTGCGGCTGTGGATACGCTCTTCTTCTGTGGGACATGATGGTTGTTGTGGTGGGAAATGTTTTCGAAATTGTGCAGGATGACGTGGCGAAATCAACGAAATGGAAAAAAGGCGGTAAAAGAAGAAAGAATGAGAAAGAAAGAAAGAAAGAAAGGAGAAAGAAAGAAAAGAGAAAGAAAGAAATAATTGATTAATTAATGTTTAAATAATGATTAATGGTTTTACTTGTTTTTACAGCTTTTGTTCTGGAATCTGTTTATATATGGACATGTAAAGTTTGACTACAATGAAACTTATATGAAACCACGGTGGACGACAAATGAGAAACCACAAATTGGAGAAATCACCGCGAATCCTGCAAAAATTAATTTGAAAATCAAACAAAAATCGGTGCGAACCTTAAAATCACATTTGACGACGAACCGTTTGGTAGAATCGTTTGCAAAATCGTTCGCACAATCGTTTGCACAATCGCTTTGTAGAATCTTTATTCGTCATGGAGTTTCCGTAAAGCTGACAATTTTCTTTAAATCCAGCCTTTTAAACCCAACAAAAAACAATCCATTGGTGTTTTGAATGCTGATTTCTGTAAATCTTTTACTCACATCTCGTCTTTAAACAACGTAATCTTCAGTCAGCAGCTTTCTTGACAATCAATCATATACATTAAATCATAAACCTCAAAATCTCTTGAATATGAATTCAAAAGTCTGAAAACCTCACGTCTTCTTTTCTGCTCTTTTGTCTCATCTCCAGATCTACTTTTCTCATCGCATTTCGCACTCATCGCAGAATTTTCATCATCACAATGGCGAAGGAAGACAAGAAGAGAAAGCACGAAGACGTAGAGAAGAAGGAGAAGAAGGAGAAGAAACAGAAGAAGGAAAACAAGGAAAAGAAGGAAAAGACTGAAAAGAAGGAAAAGAAGGAAAAGAAAGACAAGAAAGACAAGAAGGAAAAAACCACCACCATCACCGGAGATGCTCAGTCGAGTGTTGGATACACGCAAAACGAAGCCTTAACCGCCCTTCCAATTGCTGAAATCGAATCCTTCTTGGCTACTAACGAAGTCACCATCGAAGATCCACACGGACTCAACTTGAGACCGTTGCTTTCGTTCGACCATATCAACTTGAACTCAAAAATCGCCTCGGTCGTGGCAAAATTCCCCAAACCCACGCCTATCCAGGCAGTTTCGTGGCCTTATTTGTTGAGCGGAAAGGACGTTATTGGTGTGGCCGAGACCGGAAGTGGTAAGACGTTTGCTTTTGGTGTGCCGGCCATCAACAATATCTTGACTCTCGGCAAAAAGGGTCTTCGTGTGCTTGCGGTGTCTCCAACGCGTGAGTTGGCGTTGCAGATCTACGATAACTTGGTTGAATTGACCGCCAACACCGACATCAACTGTGTGGCCATCTACGGAGGGGTCAGCAAGGACGAACAGGTACACAAATTGCGTAATGCCAACGTGGTGGTTGCAACTCCTGGCCGTCTTTTGGACTTGCTCAACGACGGACTGGTCAGCTTAAAGGATGTTGATTATCTTGTGCTTGATGAGGCCGACCGAATGTTGCAGGATGGATTTGAGAAAGATATCGAGACGATCATTGGCCAAACCAACGCCCAGGGCCGCCAAACGTTGATGTTCACCGCTACGTGGCCAAAAGAAGTGCGTGAGTTGGCTGCCACGTTTATGACACAGCCAATTAAGGTCTCAATCGGAGACCGGGACGAGTTGTCGGCCAACAAGCGGATCACGCAGATTGTCGAGGTTGTGCAGCCATTCGACAAGGAAAAAAAGTTGTTGGGGTTGTTGCGTAAGTACCAGAGTGGAGCTCACAAGAACGACAAGGTGCTTATCTTTGCGTTGTACAAGAAGGAAGCCACCAGAGTCGAGGGGTTGTTGAGACGGAACCAGTACCATGTTGCTGCGATCCACGGCGACTTGTCGCAGCAGCAGCGGACCCAGGCGCTCCAGCTGTTCAAGAGCGGCGAGCTGAACTTGCTTTTAGCCACTGATGTCGCCGCACGTGGTTTGGACATTCCCAACGTCAAAGTGGTGATCAATCTTTCGTTTCCGTTGACAGTTGAATCGTACGTCCATCGGATTGGTAGAACGGGCCGTGCTGGCCAGACGGGGATTGCTTATACGTTATTCACTGAGCATGAAAAGCACTTGAGCGGAGCGTTAATTAACATTTTGAGAGGTGCCAACCAGGAGGTGCCTGAGGAGTTGTTGAAATTTGGTGGCCACACCAAGAAGAAGACACACAGTGCGTATGGTGCTTTCTTTAAGAACGTGGATATGTCCAAGACCGCTAAAAAGATCAAGTTTGATTAGAAAGAAAGAGTAAAATAAAAGAAAAGAAGAATGAAATAGGAAAGCAGGTAATTTGTAAATTGTAGGCAATTTATATTCTTTTTAAAAGTTTTAGTATTGCAGTCAAGTTTTGCAGTCATTTTTGCAGTCAAGTTTTGCAGTCAAAGTTTTGGAGTCAAGTTTTCTCCTTTCTTTGTCGTTCTTTCGCATTCTTTTCTTTTTGCTTGAATTTTTCTGGAATTCGGTGTTCTCTTCTCACGTGATGCACCATCTAACGATCGGGTGATTATAAATCTTATTTGACCGCTAGCTTCAACCACCGTCAGTTTCCCGTGCCACCATGAAGATTTTGGCGTTTTCTCTTGTTGCTGTGCTTTCTCCGGCGGTGCTAGCAGCTAGTCCTGTGTCTCCGGTTCCTCACAACTTTGCTCCGTTCGATTCGCCCGACTTTTGCTCACAAAACATCACGCCAACTTGTAACGCCACTTTCAGTTACATCGACGGCCTCAACGCACAGATCCATCCGCTCTTGCTGCTGTTGGTTCAAACACTGTACTTCAAGTACTTCAAGCTCAACTTCGAAAAACAGTGTAAGTTCTGGAACGCCCAACACTTTTGTGCCACCGAAAACTGTGCCGTGGAAATCTTGCCGCCCGAACAGTACAACTGGCTGACAGTCACCAACTCCGACCTCAAGCCTCTGAAACTCGGGAAAATCAACCGTTCGGCAACCAACGTCGATTCGTTGGAAACAGAAATGGTCCAGACCTGTGAAGACTTGGATTACACCCACATCGACGACGACCATCAGTGTGTGTATGTCGATTTGCTTAACAACCCCGAAAGGTTCACAGGTTATGGAGGCAGCCAGTCATTTGATGTATGGAAAGCAATCTACTCGGAAAACTGTTTCCCAAACACCAATCCCATGTCGATGCAGAGCGGCCAAGAGGCCGAACAGTGTGTGGAAAAGAACTTGTTTTACCGTTTAATCTCGGGAATGCACGCTTCCATTGCTGTCCATTTGTCCAACGAGTACTTGAACGCCGATACAGGCGAGTTTTACCCCAATCTCCGCGTGTTTATGGAACGTGTTGGAAGTTTTAACGACCGTTTACTGAACATCTACTTCAATTACGCGTTGGTATCACAGGCCATTGCCCAATTATCGAACGTGTTGCCTCTCAAGGAGTTTATCCGTTCGGGTTATGACGATATCACACCGGCACAACAGCAACATCACCATCTTGTTTCCAACGAAGAGGTTGAAGAAGATGATCTCTTGCTCACTCAGATCGTGCCGTTACTTTCTTCCAATACGTTGTTCAACACCTCGACACTCTTCAACCCTTCCACCGTGTCTCCTTCACTCAAGAACGAGTTCCGGGCCCGGTTCAAGAATGTTTCGGCGATCATGGACTGCGTTGGTTGCGACCGGTGCCGGATGTGGGGAAAGTTGCAGACGATTGGATACGGCACTGCTCTCAAAATCCTCTTTGAGAGCGAGGATCCCAAGAGTGCCGAGTTCTTGAAGTTTCGCCGGATCGAGGTCGTGGCATTGGTCAACACTTTCCACCGTTTGACCAAGTCTGTGGCGGCGATTAACAACTTCAAGGCGATGTACTTGCAACATCTTGAAGATGTGCACCGTGGACTTGCGAAACGGGGCGAGTACGAGTCGGAAAAGGACTTTGCGTTCCCATTTTATGTTCCACCTGAAACCAAAAACATCCAAAAGAACATTAAACGGAAGATGCCAAAAAAGAAGGTGGCTCCACCGGCTTCAAATGCCGCAACAGCAAAGTCAAAGCCTGCTGTGAAACCAATCAAGGACCGGACGTTTGCCGAAGACTTTGAGATTGCGTTTAATGACGTGTGGGCGGCCACACGGTTTGTGCTCATGAGCTACAAGAACTTCCCCAAACACTTGTACAGTCTTGCCGTGGTCAACGTGGCCGAATGGTGGGATCTATTTATCCAAAAACCACGCTATGCACCCGCAGAGACTGTTCCTATCGCATAGCAGAATATAATTTTTAGGATATAAATATATAGAGAGGAAAAAAAGATACAGAAACTGAATCAAAGAACAAAGAGCAACAATATGAAGGTTTTCTTTATGTTTATTCTCGTGTTTGTTGTGGCCGAACTTCAGCTTGTTCCGAGCCGAATGTTGGACAAGACGAATCTTGTGACGATCACCACGTTTTCCGAGCTTGAACCTGCAATGCTTGCCAGTACAGACAACGTCATTGTTGTCAACGATACTGGAAGTATTGTTATCAACGATCTCAAACTCAATACTGCCAAACGAATCGGCGGCCAGATGTTTCTGTGGCTAGATCCCGAGCCACGGTGGGTACAGTACCGATACGGAGCCAGCGAGACGCAGTTGGGCCCGCTCCAGCCCATCACTGGCTGTCACAGCAATGTTTTTGGCGATGGTGGTACTGTTGGTGGCTCGTTGGCACATGGTTTGAGTTCCACTGCCAAAGCTGGCGTGCCGTTTACCCTCAATTTGGTGCGTATGATACTGAACAACGTTGATTATCTGATGGAAATTGCATCGTCGGTGTCCATATCGGGTTCCTATAGCTGTAAAGTGCCCCGAGGAATGGTGGGACAAGTGTTTTTACAGACGTACATTGTCGAGTACGATGACGTCGAATGTCGCCAGCTTTCGGTGGACAAAACCGCCTGGAACTCACGTGTGGTGGTGGCTCTGGAATGGCAATATGTTCATGGAAAGGTTCAGGCTGTTGCCCACGATATAACACCCGTGGTTACTTGCATCACCGACCCCAATTATCTCCAATGTGATGTCTAGAAAACTTTGTGATGCTTCTTTTTTGTGGATTGTGGAGTGGGCGGGGAGACGTTTTGTGTCACGTTTCTTATCAGGACCCTGTGTAGATATTTTTGGTTTTGTGGTTGTTTTTTTTCTATTAGTATAAATTAAAAATAAAACTGCTACAGAAGTCAAACTAACTTTAATAATTTGTGAAGAAAGAAATAGAACAGAGATCCAGCACTGTTCCGTTTTAAGGCTTGTTTTTTTTGGTATGTTTCAGGGACTTGGGACGCAGCTTGGGACGCAACTTGGTGATCCGTCTGGCCATCACCTGACGATCAAAGTATGACGCAGAGTAATCGTCATATTCGAGATCGGCATCGGCATCGGCATTGACATTCGCATCAGCACCTTCGTGTTCGAGAATCGTGTACTGATTGGTGGTAGCCGGTGCCGGTGCCGGTTGCGCCATCCGCAACGTGGTTTGTTTTCTGTTCCCAGATAACGCTGCCACTTCCGCGTATGTCATGGGACGGTGATGGATATCAACCAAACCGTCTTTATCGGTCATCGAGATATTGACGTACTTGTTTTTATCGTGGGCGGCTGGGATGGTAAACGTGCGTGGGACCAGGGGTGAAGCTGAGACTGTGGTGGAATCAGCCGCCGTTGGCGCCGATGGTTTCCTTTTGAACCACGAGGGCATCAACAGAGAAATCAGCAGCGTGGTAAACATTGGTAAAAAGACAGGAGGTACTTTTAAGAAAAAAAAGTAGTGAACAAGAAAAGTGCACTGGCTGCGGAACCGACAGGGTTTATATATTTTGTTATTTGTTGATGGATCACTTATCTGTGGGTTTGTGGGCTGCTATTTGTGTGCACAACCGTTTCCTTATCGGGATCTCGAGGACCAAACGTGGTTGTCTTGGGAGCGGCAAACACGGGGCAAACTAAGATTGTTGGGAAAATAGAGGAAGTATAGAAAGAATATAGATATAAAAAAGGAATCTAGGGTGGCAATTTTGGAACTACTAATACCTAACGAAAAAGTAGTGGGCCAAGGTGCCGCTCTTAGGTCGTTTCGTTATCGCGGTAATGACTCTATTCTATGCGGTACGTGAGTGACCCCCAAAGCGCGCGTGGCGCGCACGTTAGTGCCGTTGTGTTTAATTGTGTGCAGGCCATGATTTTATAATTGTGGATATCTCCTTTTTGCACATTACGCACGTTTCGGAGGCACGCTGCAATGACTAGTGGATTTGTGTCACTTCTCTTACTCATCAGGACCGCGACATTTGTTCGCCATTTACGCGACATTTTACCAACTCACTCAAACAAAGCAAAACCATCCAAGTCCCCCCCACGTCCATACTAATTTATCTCCCTCGCCCTCCCCCCCCACAACACAATGGACAGCTGGGCCGAGGTTACACGAATACCAGCAACCGTATCTTCAACCTCGGGATCTCCGCATGAATTGATTCCCGATATCACCACGCTACAGTTCGACACGCAGCAGAACTTGATATGGTGCGCCGACACTCGCGGATACACGCGTTCATACACCACGTCTCCAACTCCTCCAGGCGCCAATCCGTACCAACCACAGGCTTTCCAATTGATGCCGTACACGAAATTCAAGGCCACGCCGCAGAACGAGCCGCTTCTCCAGCACATGGTGCACAAAGAAGGCGTACTTTCGCTTCTGAACTCCAATATCAACTTCAATATGCGTCGAGGTGGCGCCAAATTGAGTTTGACGCGTGAATCGTTTGACCTGACGCCAGAAACAGCACCGTTGTTTAAAAATTTGACGTGCATGACAACAAACTGCAACACGGTCAACGATATCGTTGTTGCCAGTAAACTTTCACTCATGAAGTTTGACCTCAACAAGCCATCGCATCTCACTCTGTACAATCATGACGGTAACGTGTCGCTTATCAGCAATCTGTCGAAGTTTCTTACCCTTGGAAAGTCGAACGGGTCCATCGAACTCTTTGATCCATTGAGCAACGAGTCCATCAAGACATTTCTGGGCCACAACGGCCTTCTTTCGGACTTGGACGTCCAGGGTTCGTACATTGCCACATGTGGCTACTCGGTACGGCCTCGACGCTTCAATCACGGCAATAATGATTACTTGGTCGATCCGCTCGTCAACATCTACGATGTGAGAATGATGCGTCCAATCGCACCAATCCCATTTCCTGCTGGAGCAACGTTTGTCCGGTTTCATCCCAAACTTCCCAACATCATTATCGTGGCTTCCAACACCGGCCAGCTTCAGTTTGTCGATATCTACGACCAAACAAACGTGTACCTTTACCAGGCAGACTTAACAGCACCACAATCGCACCAGAAACTGCCGTATCTTGCCAATCTCGAGATCAGTGAAAACGGTGATTTCATTGCCTTCAACGACAGCTACTCAATGCTCCACATGTGGTCTCTTACCACGAATACACAGCGTGATTTTGTCAATTTTCCTGGAAGTATCGAGCAGTCTGACCTCTTTATTCCACCTTCTGTGGGCCACATTGATGTTGATGACGATATTCCGTTATCTTCAGTGGGAATGCCGTATTATAAAGACTTGTTGCTCTCAAACTGGGCCTCAAACATACGTTTTACCAAGGAATTGGCGAAATTACCGTCGGAACTCAACCATGATCTCGTTACAGAGAGCGAAAGCTTACAGAAAGTTGGATTCTTTCCATACGATAGCTTGAAATACGGTCACCGCAACCACATTTCGTCATATCATTCGCTCAAGGAAAGAAGAAACGATAACAAGTCGCTGCTTCCCAAATTCATTAGTGAACGGGTGCTGACCCCAGTGAGCAACCTTTCATTATCAAAAACAGTTTCCAACAGTTCTGACGCTCCTGAAGACGATAAACGACAAGCTGTGGACGACAGTGTGTTCCAGTACAAGGTAAGTCCGCCCAGCAGTGCTTCTTCGGTACGTTCCAAGATCAATCTCAACAAGATCCCCAACTGTTATGCCCAATTGCAGATCCAGTACTCGAAGTTTGGTATCAAGGACTTTGATTTCAGCTTCTATAACCAAACTGGTGCGTACTCCGGTCTTGAAAACCATACGGACAACTCATACGTCAACAGTTTGTTGCAATTGTATCGGTTCCTGCCGTTGTTCTATAACACCATCACCAAGAACCTTGTTCAGGAATGGCTTCCCAACACGTTTGAGACCATCATCACCAAATCCAACCCTCAAGGCTCGTCGATTCTCAACGAATTGGGCTACTTGTTTGAAATGATGCACAAAGCCCAAGGTACGGTGGTGAAGATCGCTAACTTTTCCCAGGTGTTGAGTGAAAATGTCGATGCCAAACGGCAAAACTTGATTGATTTCTCGGAGACGCAGACGTTCAACTCCAAAGATTTGCGTACGTTGATGGTACGTTTCAACAAGTTCTTCTTGTACCAGTTGAACAAGGATATGTACGAACAGTTTAACGACGATTCACTATTTGAGTCAATTAAAATCGAGTACGAAGTCGAAATTGTCGGTAACGGAACGTCGTGTCCGGTCTACGAGAAGCAGCAGGGCTACCAGTTCAGTCTTGATCTTATTTCTCCACCATCCAATGTACTTAACAAGTTGAGTATCTTACTCAACCCGCAAGCTCAGCAGCAACAAGCAACTCCCACAACAACGAGAAAGAACCATAACTTATTGACTTACTTGGATTACTCGATCCACAAGTACCATACATTGCCGTGCCAGCAGCACCAGCACCTGTATCCGCATACGCTTGAGGTGAAGACTGAGATCACCAAGTTGCCGAGTCTCTTGTCAATCAACCTCAATCTTCTGAATGAAGAGTTTAACTTGATCACCAACTTCAAGAAATGGTTGGTACCCGAGTTCTATGCGGTGGATAGCCAAGGAAGAATCAGTTTCAAGCCCGTACTCACGCAATTCAACCAGGATGCCCGCAAGTACGAGTTGCTTGGTTATGTCTGTGAAATCAGCCGCCAGTCGGATTTGGCAATTGGTTTCCATAACTTGGTTTCGTATATCAAGATCGACGGAAATTGGTTCTTGTTTAACGACTTTTTGGTGATGCCTATCCCTGAAGAAGAAGTGTTTAACTTATCGTATCCATGGAAGAAGCCGGTAGTGTTAATGTATCAGCATGAAACGCAGATACCGTTTCAGTACTTTGACCAGGCCACATTTGGCAAGATCCCTGGCTTGAACGACGAGATTCTTTATCGCGACCATTTTGCAGGCACTATCAGGGAGGGATACAAGAGGGAATACGAGCTTCTTACGAGACAGGAGGCACCAGGTCCGGGAATGTATGTGGCGATTGATGCTGAGTTTGTTACGTTGAAACCCGAGGAGTTGGAAGTGTCGTACGATGGAATCAAGAAGCTAATCAAGCCAAAACAGCTCAGTTTGGCACGGATGTCGGCCTTACGTGGCGACAACGGGCCGCTGGAAGGCGTGGCCTTTATTGATGATTATATTGTGCATACCACCGAGATCCAGGATTACTTGACGAGCTTTTCCGGGATTGAGCCGGGCGATTTGGACCCTGTCAAGTCCGAGAAGAACTTGGTGACGCTCCAAACTGCGTACCGCAAGCTTTGGCTCTTGCTTAATCTTGGAGTGGTGTTTGTGGGCCACGGTTTGTACAACGATTTCCGGTGCATCAATCTCCAAGTTCCTGCGGCACAGATCCGGGACACTGCAGAGCTTTACTACAAGAGTGACTTTAAGCGACAGTTAGGCTTGAAGTTCCTTGCATATGTACTCTTGCGGGAGAAGGTGCAGACCGGGAACCACGATTCAATCGAGGATGCACATACTGCGTTGATGTTGTACAAGAAGTATGTTGAGCTCAAGACGATAGGCGAGTTTGAGTCTTCGTTGAACTATATTTACTCGGAAGGACAGCAGTTACGGTTCAGAGTGCCGGAATAGTGTATTATAGATGTATAGTAATGAAGATTACAATCAATGAGAAAGGGAGAACTGGTTCTCATCGTGAATGTAAATGGGTTTAACATTAATTGTAGTTAAAGAAGTTAGTGATTCGTTAATTGTTCTTTTATTATCTATTAATTTTATTAACCATACCATGAGCTGAATCAATCAGACTAATTACAACAAGACCGCAGCCAAGCCAGCAAGACCAGCGAATCCAATAGCAACCTTTTGACCGTAGGCACCGTTTTCAGAAGCAAAGACAGGAGCAAGAGTCACTGGCTTGGTTCCGTTGTTGTAGATGCTGGTGAAGGTGCTTTGGGCAGTGACAGTGGCCTGGACACCGGTCAGAACAGTGACGGTTGGGGTGACGGTGACATCAACGTATTCGTCAGACTCCGATGAGGGCTTTGGGAGAGCAGAGGCATTGGCTTCCTTGGCCGACACGGTTTCTGGACAGACAGTGACGTATTCAATAGAAACACCATCGACGGTGGTGGTTACGGTGCTGTAGGAAGTAGACTGGGCGGTGGAGACACAAGCGTTGTTGGAGCACGAAGTGATGGTGACGTCGGTGGTCGAGTGTTCGGTGACAGTAGCGACTTCGGTGATGCTCGATTTGGCAGCAGCAACAGCAACTAAGGAGGCAGCGACGATGAAAGATTGCATTTTATTAAAAAGAATGTAGAGTAGTTGGCAAGTGATGATGGGAATTGTTTAAAATGTGTGGCTAGCTACCTGTATTTATAGTGAGTTGTAGAACAAGTAACGAGATGATGAGTTTATTGACGCCCCTGTGGAAGAAAACAGCCACGCGTTCAATCTAAGACACGTACAGACGTGTTTCTCTTCAAGGTACTATTGTCACGGACGTGCCACGGATCCGCCTCTGCCCCTGATCAGCGTGGGATCCCATGTTTGTTTACGTTTCGGGTATTATTGTATACATCATCGCGCGATGCAATCACAAACAAAAACAAATAAATAAAAACGACGCGTGGAGTATTTTATTTAATTTTTGGGGGATTTTACGCGTCTCGGTGACTCCTTCCATTTAAACGGTGTTTCAAGTTATTTCGCGTTTCGTGTTCTATATGTTTATATTCTATCCCATCACAAGAAGCCCGCTTCAATTCAACATCAAGTTCATTTCCCAGTCCTGAATCACGCTGACCCAATCGTCACGTGCCTCGTTCATCCGTTTTCTGCGCCACACCTCGAGCATCACTTGCCTTGCACCCCAATAACTTCCCAAATACTGTGCAATGTCAGCACCCCATTTCTTAAATCCCATCTGTAGATTAAGCGACGTGGCCTCACATCCCGCAATGAACCCCTGCCAGAAAAGCGGAATGATCTCCGCTTCTCGTTCCATAATCAAATGCTGGATCGCATTCAAGTGACGGAGCGTCTTGGCCACTTTTGTCTGTAGTTTTTTGGTAGATATCTCTTTAATCAAACGGTTGAAGTAAATCATTAACGCATGGTAGAACGAAAGAATGTGATGGTACGTTGTTTCATGCATGGGAGACAAAAACGTCTTTTGTGAATCGTTTTCGGCTTCGATATCGACATTGCGGAGCGTTTCATCCTTGAGATCCTCATCGATCTCAAGCTCCTTATCGTCGATTTCATCGCTGTGCTCCTCGTAAAGTTTCCAGTCGAGTTTCCAGTTCAAGAGTTTCTTGTTGAGAATGTTCACTCGCTGGGTAAAGTTGTCTGGTAACGTATGATACACTTCTTGATGAAAGATCTTGGTACGTAGAAGTTGTACAGTTTCACTGAACAACAAAATAAGCGAGTTTGGAAGTCCGTACAACGCATCGGTGGCAAAGTTCTCGTCACTGTCTTTGGTGTTAATCAACTTCTTATTCACAAAAGATGGCGATGTAGTCTTGGACTTGAACGAATCATTCACTATAAAGTCGATCCGGCTCTTTTTGTTGCCAAACTTGTCACCATTCACGTCGTACAGTTCGTTCTTGTTCTCAAAATCTGCCCGAACGTTTTCCAAATCAAGACAGGTGCTGTCCTGAATCAACTTCAACGACAGAAAGATCCGGTGCAAGATCCGTGCTTTCGGACTGATCTTCTTCTTGTTTACCATCTTGGTGGCCATCACTCTTCCACACCACTTGATGTAGAAGTTTGTGTCTTGCATGGTTCCCCACACCAAGTCGACGGAAATCATCGTCATCACCGCACACAACACGTCCTTGTACTTCTCATGAGCAACACAGTATTCTACACCGGATTGCGTGTCGTTTTTGGAGTGGAGCAACTGCTTCACAAACACCAGCGCCTGATTCCGGAGTCGGATCCCCAAATTCAAGTAGTACTTCATTGCATCGGAGTTTTTGGGAAACTTGGACTGAAGATTGAATGCAGAAACCGCAAGCAACGCGTTGAGCAAGGCGTTTTTGGCTGTAGACGTCTTTCCGAGCGCCGCAAGCTCGCCAATTGCCGACAACGCCCGAGGGAAATAGATGGTTTTCCACGGATTCTCGGTAAGTGGAATCACCGTCATCAAATCGGCCACCAGCGTGATGTAGTAGTTGAGCAAGTACCGCGTCAACGGCTGTACCTGCAATGCAGTGATTGGGATGTCGACAGTGACGTTTGGAAGGGCCAAATCGAAGCCCAATTTCGGCTGGAGCGGCGCCTGAACAATGTCCATGATCGACGATGGCATTCGTGTCGAGCTCGAATGGTCACCTTCGACGATATCAACGTCTTCTTCGCGATGTGACTTACTGGCATGGAGATGGATTTCCAAGTTCTCGTTAAGAAGAAACGGATTATTGTAGTAATTGTTGTTGTAGCTCGTGTAATAGCCCTGCTGGTGAGCCTGTTCGGATGTGGAGGTTGTGGTAGCTGCTGCTGCTGCTGTAAATGTTTCATCGCTCACAAGCGGCGATGGCTGGTTCTGGAAATTGTTGTTTCGATGAAACACCAAGTTAAGGAAATCGTTCTGGTTGGTATTGTAAGTTTCGTGAAGCTTTGGTGTCGCTAACAGAGAAATACTGCTCATGAAATCAAGAAACTGTGAGTCTCCATTTAACGCAGCTGCCGTAAGCAACGCATCGTCACGAAGTTCATTCGATAACCAAAGCTGGTCCTGTGTTTCCACTGCTTGTGGTCGACTCGGCTCGGTTGTTGTTGCGGTTGTTGGTTTTGTTGATTTTGTGGTTCTTGTTTCAGTGTTCTTTTCAATCCGAGGCCGTTTTCCTCGAAAAAGACCAAACGGACCCACAAGCTTCGTCTTTCCCTCCCGAAAAACATGTCTATCGCTGCCAGAATTGTTCAAGATATTCAAATCACGGTCCATTTCATCGTATGTCACGTACGGTCGACAGTTCTTCTCGGCATCCCAAATGACAAATCCAACATTGCGTCGCTGGAAAAAATCAGAACCTTCCAGTTCATCATCCTTGTCCTTCTCCTTCTTATATCGAATCAGTGAAGAATATGAATCCTTGCCTCGAAAGTAAAATTCCATCGGCACACTCCACTTCAAATTTATGTCGTACCCCGAACATATAAGGCCGGTTCGGGTACAGTTTTTGCACAGCGGCTTCTGCAAATCACATCGAATCTTCCGTGATCGACATGTAAAGCAGCCTGTAAACGTCTTTGACCGCTTCGCTTGTGCCATTTGCGTCATCAAACTTCGCTCTTCGTGGCGTGTATGTACGCTTTTGGGTTATAGCATGATGTGTGATGTGGTCGTGAGCGAACCACAATACTTGCTTTTCTAAGCAAAACCTTAAAACAAAAAAAAACTCCCCAGAAACCTGCGGTTTTCTTTTCGAAATGACGTCAAAAAAATGTTTCTTTGAAGAATTGAATCTTTTAGAGTGTCAGTTTTGGATGGTTTGATAATGCTGTAATTGTAAGTAGTTTATTTGGGTTGAGATTTCGGTAGCAGTCTTTAATTCTTTATTTCTTTGTTTTTTTGTTTTTGTTTTCGGCTGCGAAAATCTCGCTCTCCCCTTCCCTCTCTTAAATTACCGAACAAACCCTTTATAAACGTTTGCACTTTCAATAGACCACCATCAATTCAGCCCATAAGTCACAGTAATTCACAATAATTCACAATAATTCACAATAATTCACAATTCATGGGTGTGAATTGAAAAAGAAAAAAACAATGGTTAGGGTTTAAAACAAAATTAACTTTTTGGCTCGGAATCGGAACGTATTCCAACCTTATTTGCAAAGAAGGTTTACCTCGCTGCAACAAGGTCTAAATTTCCAACATAATCAATCTTGACAAACTATTATCCTTAAGGGTTCCCCCCACAGGAAGGGACTGTACCAGGAAAATTAGTTCATTGGTCACGAGTTATACACGGGACGTGAACCGAGTTCGAAGTGAGCTTCTGTATTTATCCAAGAGGGACCCATACCTGTCCAGTACAAGTTACGTTATCTTCCATTTTGTACAGCTTCTTTTTCTACCAATGAGATCTAAGGTATCTACATATTTTTCGATTAAAAAGCCTTGTTTTTTACGGAGTTTCTTCTTCGACGGCCAAAAGAATTGATACTGCAGTACTTTTGGTTTGAGTCCACTTTAAGATGCAATAAGTTTACTTTATCTTCTTCTCTAGTGATAAGAAGTTGGGGTATTAATGATTGTTCAAGTTGCCCAAACATCTTTATATTCCTGAACTGAGTGTCTCCTTTTCTAGTTGCAAATAGGCTGTCCAAAAATGTTTCCTACTGTCGATCAAATTTAGTAATCTGTTGGTTATAAAACCATGTGGGGAGATTTCGGCTTATTTGCTTTAGGTGTTTTGGCAGTATATAAATCTTCCATTATTATTCTCTATAAATCTTCTACATCAAATGAGAATGCATTTGCCTAACTTTGTATCTTCAGCACTTGCTGCAAATTTTCCCTCTAGTGTGAAGTTTTTTAGTGATTCTATCGCTCCAGCAGCTACTTAGTCTACACACCCAGGGTGGGTTCCGGTTGAGTTGAAAATTGGTGTTAAACAGCTTCCAAATGTCAAGAATTCGTCGGCAATCAATGCAAACTTGATTGTAAAAGGTAACACACATTTTGCTGAATGTGATTGAAAACAGCAATGGTTTGACAGGGTTGTTAACCTTAAAGGAGGCCACTAACATTTACGGTTATGAGTTTGATCGTTTGAATTTGACTGCAACTTATCAATCAGATAAGAGACTTAATGTTCATATTTCTCCTATTAACTTAATTGGCGTCTATATTTTACCAGAAAACCTTGTTCAAAAGCCAACACTTGACCACGGCTCACATTATTTTGAAAAGTCTGATTTGATTTTTGACTACGATTGTTCAGACATTGGTTTTGAGATTATTAGAGCTTCTACGGGCGAGTCGCTCTTTTCAACCAAGGGTAATCCTTTGGTGTTTTCCAATTAGTTCATTCAGTTCAATACTTCGATGTCTCTTGGTCACCAAATAACTGGTTTGGGTGAATCAATTCATGGGTCTTGAATTGGGTCTGGTACAGTGAAGACTCATTATGCTAATTATGCGTTAACTCCTATTGATGGAAATATTTACGGTGCTCATCCAGTTTACTACAACGAGAGAACTTCCTCCACACATGGTGTATACTGGAGATCAACAGCAATTCAGGAAGTTGTAATTGGTCAACAATCGTTGACTTGGCGTGCACCCTCTGGTGTTATTGACTTGTATTTCTTCAGTGGTCCTGACCCCAAGGATGTTATCAGTCAATATGTATCACTGGTTTCATTGCCATCGTTGCAGCCATATTGAAGTTTGGGGTACCATCAATGTAGATGGGGTTATTGCACTATTGAAGAATTAGAAGACGTTGCAGCCAGCATGAAGAACTTCAACATTTCAATGGAAACTATTTGATCTGATATTGATTATATGGATGCATACAAGGATTTCACCTTGGATGAGGATAGGCATCGATTAGATAAATATCAGAAGTTTGTCGAAACTCTCCACAACAGCAATCAGCATTACGTTCCTATTTTTGATGCCGCTATTTATGTTCCAGACCCAAATAATCAAAACGAAAGTATGTTCGTTTCTGGAAATGAATCAGATGCTTTCTTGAAGAATGCCGATGGTTCATTGTATATTGGTGCAGTTTGACAAGGTTACACTGCATTCCCCGACTTCCTTGCTAATAACACCCAAAAATGGTTTACTGAGCAGTTCAAGAATTGGTTTGGTAACATTTCATACGATGATATTTGGGCTGACATGAACAAGGTATTGTCCTTCTGTGTTGGCTCCTGTGCAACGGGTCGTTTCGGTGAAAATCCAGTTCACTCTCCATTCTCAGTTGGTAAAGAAGTCTATGGTTACCCAATTGGTTTCAAAGTAACTAATGCAACGGAATATTCTACTATTCAGCTTTAACTGCCAAGGCTGCTTCCACTACTTCCACTGAAACCTCCACTTCTTCAAGCTCAATTAATGCTCAAAATACTTTGATGCCTGGGAAGGGTAATATTAATTATCCACCATATGCTATTAATCATGTTCAAGGTGACGGTGATCTCGCTACATATGCTGTCTCTCCAAATGCAACACACGCTGATGGTACTCTTGAGTATGAAATTCACAACCTTATGGTTTTACTCGGGAAATGGCCATTCATAAGGCTCTCCTTGATATTTCACCGGATAAGAGACCGTTTATCATTTGCCTTTCTACTTTTGCTGGTGCTGATCATTATGTTGGACATTGGGGAGGTGATAAAAATGCAAACTACTACATGATGTACTTCTCTATTCCTCAAGCATTTAGCATGGTCTTTCTGGTATTCCATTCTTATGTGTCGACGTTTGTGGATTTAACGGACACATTGATGCCGAATTGTGTTCTAGATGGATGCAATTGGGCTCGTTCTTCCCATTCTACAGAAACAGTAATGTCCTTGGTGATATTTCACAAGGACATTATGTTTGGGAATCGGTGGCTGAAGCTATCAGAACGTCGATGCACTTCAGATACTTATTGTTACCATACCTTATTGCATCAAGCTCGCACTACTGGCATTCCTATCTTGAGAGCTTCGTCAAGGGCATTCCCATACCAATA
Organism: Teunomyces panamensis; assembly: GCA_030564025.1. NCBI lineage: Eukaryota > Fungi > Ascomycota > Pichiomycetes > Serinales > Debaryomycetaceae > Teunomyces > Teunomyces panamensis. The sequence continues at coordinate 97,659 of JAJMKY010000021.1, read as the reverse complement.
CTATAGTGGCATTGACACTCAATTGTTTGTCGGAGATTCCTTGTTGGTTACCCCTGTTATGGAGCCAGGTGTTTACACCGTCAACGGTACTTCCCAGCTGCTGCTAATGAAACTGAAGTTTACTATGACTGGTACACCCACAAGAAACAGAACCCAAATGTTGGAAAAAACGTTACCTTGGATGCACCATTAGGTCACATTCCTCTCCATGTTAGAGGTGGTAGCATCTTTCCATTACAGGAACCAGGCTACACTATTGCTGAATCAAGAAACAACTCTTTCGGCTTACTTGTTTCTTTGAACAACGAAGGTAAGGCAAAGGGAAGTCTTTACTTGGATGGTGGTGAATCTTACAATGTCACTGAATCCTTGTATGTTGCATTCTCTGCTTCTAATAAAAGATTAGTGTCAGTTCCTGAAGGTCATTATTCGGTTTGGCAGCCATTGGTTAACATCACAATTTTGTGTGTTAACTCTAAGACAAACCAGGTTTCTATTCAAGGTTCAGAAGTGAAATTTGGCTACATAAACTCGACCATTTTAGTTACAGGTTTGGACAAGAACTCAACTTTCTTTAGCTGGAACAAACACTTCACTGTTACCTGGAATTAGCTTTTGGAACTAAAAATGAAATGACTCTCTGTATTTCTAGATCCGTTAATTTGCTTCGATGGAACAACTATTGTTGTTCCATTTACAATTTTATTCATTATTTATGCAACATTCAAAAGAATTTAAATTAGAACAAAGACTTTTGATGTTATGCTTTCATTTTGTATCATTAATATACACATGGATCTATTTCAGTATGAAACCACGTCTATTTCCTCGTCACTGTCCGCCGGTTCGCCTCTCTCTCTTTTGCACCATAAGCTCTTCAACTTTTCAAATATCACAACGGCACTTCCTGTTCCCAACTCTACTGATATTTGCAAGAGTTTCTTTATTGTTTTTTTATCTTCATCTCGTATAGCATTCAATCCTGCCACTAGTATAGGCCATTGGATCATTAAGAATGCATTTTTCAAGTGTTTTGTTGGCGAGTAAGTTTGAACAAACGATACCCGAGCAAGAAGATCGCTGTTGAGTTGTTGTATTTGTGGAGAATCGTAAGGTATGCTGAATAGTTTCGTCAAGATTGTTATAATCGCCGCGTAAACATATGTCTCGTGTGATACTTGTTTCCAGTACACAGTTTGGATTTCGTTTCCGACATTTAACATCTGGACGTACACCGTATTAGGGGTCTTCCCAGCCTTACTTACGTCAGAATCGTAAAACTGTTTTCCCAATTGAAGATAAAGTCCCAGTAAAAGGCGGAGATATTCTAGAGTGTCATTAGGCCCAAAATCTTTCTGTCTCAGCATGCGAAGAACCTTGATCAAATCACGAAACAATTCCAATACTTCAATATGGTATCCAAACAAACTCAGAAACCCGTCATCTCCGATCACTCCGTGTTCCTTTAGTACCAAGAGTTCGTAGTTATTATTGAGGTTGATAAGATTGTCCAAATTATGATCATTGAGGGTTCCTCCAAGTCTCGAACTCACGCCAGCGAGGATTTCGACGCACAAGAACCATGTTTTGCAAAGAACAAATGTCTTTGTCATGGGCCTCAGCGAGTTGGAGAGCTTTATGATCAAGTCCTTAGCTCCCTTTAGATGAGGACGCCAGTTTTGGGTCTTGCTAGCAGCACTGGATGTGGTTAAGAGAAGAACCGTGAGAAGAATCGCTTCTATATTGGTAGTCAATTCTTCCTTGTTCATGTCGGCTTGTGTCTTAGCAAGGTCCGTTGAAAGGAGTTGGAGACAGGTTGAGAGATAGTAGTGGTACCAGTCTTTGTCTTTCTTTGCTCCCTTTTCGTCATAAAGCATCTTCGCTCCCTGAGCGAGTACGATTGCCATCAAAAGAGGCGAATGGTTGGCGTGGCCAAGAATTGAATCGCGTAGAGCGTATGAATACTGATCTATTTCTGGGTGGTATGCTGGTAATGGTTCTACCATGGTAGCAAAATCATTATAGAATGCTTGGAGGTACAGTTTCTCATCGTCTGAAGTGACCTGAATGGATTCCTGAGGCAAGTTGATGGCAATTCCTGTTTTGGTGATGCCGTGGTCATGGGATTGCATGACAAATGTATCAATAAAGCTGTGGTGGTATTTGTTATTGTGGTCGGTGACGTCAAAGTTGGACTGGGTCATGATATCCATGAGAATATTGTTTAAATCGTTTCCCAAGAGATTCAAGTCATTAATTTCGTTAAATGACGATGCTGGTGATGTGGAGCTCGAGTATAGAGGTGATACTTTGGAGTCCTTCAACTTATCCAAGTACTCGGTGTTGTCACTGGTCAAGAGATTGGCTACCGAGTAAGGCAATCTTTCCGTTGGGATCGGTTCTGATATGGGTTTATGTTTGGGTTTTGGCTTGGGTTTGAGTTTGGGTTTGGGTTCTGGTTCTGGATTGGGTTCTTGTTTATAGAACTTCTTACGTTTTGCAGTAGGTCCCAGGTATACATGTATCGACAACAGTGTTTCTTCTTTGGTCTGTAAGTCTTTATTTGAGACCCGGAGAATCTTCTCGCCAATTGCGGGATACGAGCAGCTCTTTTGAAGCCGCGAACACTGTCCGCACGACGGCTTGGACTCGTCACATTTGATTTTCCGTCGCTTGCACTCACGACAGCCGCCTTTGCTGTATGTATTTCGCTTGCGGGCCTCCATGACAGGCATTATCAGTGAAGAGATTTAAGTTTCTTTATGTTTTTTTTAATTTACTATATTTTTTTTCAGTATTAAAACTTATATGGCTGCGAATTTTAGTACGCTACAATATCTTGTATTTCATCGTCGGTGGTCGCAAGACCGTTGTCACGACCCTCCCAGTACTTTACAATGCGTTTTAGGGCAAGTTCCGCACTTCCTGAACCCAATTCCACCGAAATCCGGAAGAATTTCATCAACAAGTACTTGTGTTCCTCTTTGGTGCAATACAACGCGGCCACCAGCATCGGCCATTGGATCATCAGGATCGAGTATACTATATGTTGCTTGGGAACACCGTGGCAGTCCACAAGGAACGAAATGAGGCTAATGAGCTTATTGTTAAGCGCCTGGACGTTGGCATGGCTGTACGGAAGATCAAGAATCGACGTGTAGATATATATGATGGCTGCAAGCGTGTACGCCTGCTGGGACAAGTCCATCCAGCTCACCACCATCTTTTCGTGGGTTGTGGTGACAATGTCCATAAGATCTGGTAATGCCATTTCCTGGTGCACAAACTCTGATGATAACACGCATCGACGGTCCACAAACTCCACCAAATACTCTTGCGAAAAGCCAGAAAGTAGCCGGAGGTACTCAAAACACTCCGAAGCCTGGAAAAATCTCCCTTCTCGTCGTTTACGGTTGATAATCTTGATCAAGTCCCGAAAGAGAAAGAGCGTGTTCAAGTTATACCCGCACATCACCACAAAGTTATCTTCCCGAAGAATCCCAAACTCTCGAAGCACCGCAAGCTCGTATTCATTGCTGAACTGCATCACCGAATCGATCTCTTCGTCGGTCTTGAGTGTTCCTCCGAGATACGAACTGGTTCCAGCCAATACTTCAAAGTCAATGAACCAAATCTTACAAATAATAAGCGTTTTGGACAGCCGAATCTTGCCGTTGGTGGCTTTGACAATGATATCTTTCGCTCCCTTGAGGTGTGGCCGCCAGCTCTGCTTCGTGGTGGTGGCATTGGCCGATGTGAGAAGGAGAACCGTGAGTAAAATGCACTCGATGTTCGAAATAAGATCATCCTTCACCTTTTTATCGCGATTGTTGCTAAGTGCCGGGCCAAGGAGCAGCAAGCAAGTCGAAAGGTACGAGCAGTATGCCTCCTGGTCCCGTGGGAGCTTGTTCTTGTTGTAAGACGTGCGTGCACCCTGGGCCAAGATTGCTGCGAGCAAAAATGGCTCGTATGACGCATACTTCAACAACACATCACGTAACGGGTTCGTGTAAGTCTTGAGAGTGTTATCGTAGCCACCAAACGGTAAGATTTGCATAGCAAAACCGTGGAAAAAGTCTTCAAGGTACAATTTCTCGTGAGCCTCGTTCACCATAATACTATTAATGGAAACGTTACGGGGAATTTCGTCACTGATTTCGGTGGTTGATCGCACAACCGGAACGGTGCTGGGAATGGTGTTTGGAGAGTCGATTTCGGAAAAATTCGACTGAAAAATGATATCGTTAACGATACTGTTGAGGTCTGTAGCGATTACATGGAGATCTTTGTCGTTATAGCCGACTGCATCAAATACCATTGACGGCAGTGGCGTGAACGGTTCTGTGGGGGCGATTGTGGGCGGAGTCGGGTCAATTATCGTTGATTGAAGCAGCACAGCAGCTTCCATTGGTTCATCTTTGATGCTTGGTATTTCACTCTTGCGACGGCCACGTTTGGTGACGAAATCCTCGGGACCCAGGTACAATTGGATTGTCAATGGCCGTTTTGACGGCGAAGTTTTCTTGGAAGGCGGCGTGGGAGTAGGATTGTCTTGAAGATACCGTTTTGAGACTCTCAAAACCTTTTCTCCGGCTTCGGGATACGTGCAATTCTTGCGGAGCCTGGCACATTGCAGGCAAGTCGGCTTGAGTTCGTCGCACTTGATCTTACGCCTCTTGCACTCACGGCATCCTCCTCGGCTGTAGTCACGTTTACGCTTGTCGTTTCTTTTGACAGACATTCCAGTACATTATTTGCAAGATTATGTATGTACTAAAGAGGCTAGTTGCCATGCGGCAAAGTGTCGAATCTGGGGTTAATGGTACTTCATTCTGGGGCCTGCCCAGATTATATAAACCAACAATGTCGCATTCAGTCTAATTCCGCGGATTACCCGATTAGGCCAAAGCCGCTGCCTCAAATAGGCAAATAGGTCGGATCCAAAGATAAACGTGACACGGAAAAATTATCATCAAGGATTGCATATAAGACAAAAATTTACCCAGCTGAAAACTAAAAAAAAGAAAATTCTGGGAAAAGGAGGGGGGGGACGAAGGCGGGGTGGGGAAGAATCCACTCTCTCGGTACGTGCGCCCACCTAAAAAAAATCCTTATAGTGCCTGCATTTAGAGAGGATGACGCCCTTCCTGCAGATATTCTGATATTGCTGCATTAGTGGAGGGACTGAGTGGAGGGCTTAAGTGGTCTGTCTTTAGACTAGGTACATCCGATATAAATTGACCGAAATCGCCTCATTTCTTAGGTTACTGAAGCGCATAGCATGACATTAAGTAAGCATTGGAGATATAACAAGGGTGAGGACATTGTCTTGACCCAATTGAAGGGATTGGTAAGCTCCAATCCCTCTGTCCGGTTGATCCCTTCAGAGAAAGTGGTGTTTAATCCTTCGTCAAACACCAAAACCAAAGTCACATTGATAAGTGGTGGAGGTGCCGGTCACGAACCGTTACATGGAGGTTTTGTCGGCACGAATCTCTTGGACGCTGCTGTTAGTGGAGCACTTTTTGCCTCGCCATCGACCAAACAGATCATGGCCGCAGTTAAAACCAAGGCCGACAAGGAAAAGGGTACAATCATTGTGGTCAAAAACTACACAGGAGATATCTTACACTTTGGTTTGGTGGCTGAAAGGGCTAAGAACGAAGGATACAACGTCGAAGTCTTGCCGGTAGCCGATGATGTTGCGGTTGGAAGACAACAGAACAAGATGGTGGGAAGAAGAGGATTGGCTGGTACTGCTCTTGTTCACAAGATTCTTGGTGCTGCCGTCAATTCCGATGTTAATGACTTGGAATCAATCACGGCTTTGGGTAAGGCCATCGTGGCTAATTTGGCAACGATTGGGGCTTCCTTGGACCGTACTTCTGTCCCAGGTAAGACCGAAGAGGTTGAATTTACCGGAGAGAACGAAGCAGAAATTGGATTGGGTATTCACAACGAACCTGGTAATAAGATTCCTATCCCTAATATCGATGACTTGGTGAAGGAGTTAATCAAATTGTTGGTTTCTCCTGACGATAAGGACCGTCATTACGTTGATTTTGACTTAAAAAACGATGAATACATTCTCCTTATCAATAATATCGGAGGAACATCTTCCCTTGAATTATACGCCATTGCCCAACACGTCATTGACAACTTGCCATTTGCCAAGAAGCCTACTCGTATCTTGGTTAGCGACTTTGTGACTTCTCTTAATGCTCCAGGATTCTCGGTTACTTTATTAAACTTGTCCAACCTCTCGAATGCCGACCTCAAGTACTCTGCCAAGGATGTTGTAAGTTTTGTGGATGCAGAAACCAATGCACCAGGCTGGAAGCCAAAATCGTTTGCAGATGGCGAATGGGATGCACAAACTGAGTATGTTAACTCCCCAATGGACCATCAATCTCCTGTCACGTCTTCTTTGAGAATTGATGGGGCTGGTTTTGAAACAAAATTAACTCGTGGTTTGAAGAACTTGATTGAGCAGGAACCCAAGATCACTCATTACGATACTTTGGTAGGTGATGGAGACTGCGGTGAAACTCTTGCACAAGGTGCGAACGGTATTCTTGATTCATTCAAGAATAAGAAGTTTTCGAACTTGGACGATCCAGTAGCAATCGTTTCAGAGATTACTGAAATTGTGGAAGATAATATGGGTGGTACTTCCGGTGGTATTTACTCGATCTACTTGACTGCCTTGGTTCAACAACTACAAAAGAGCAATGATGTATCGCTCAAGTCTGTTTCTGAAGCATTGTACAAGGCGTTGCACGATGGGTTGTTCAAGTATACCAAGGCCCGTGTTGGTGGCAGAACTTTGGTTGACACGCTTCAGCCATTTGTTGACACTCTTCATGAGAGTGGAAGTCTTAAGGAAGCCGTTGCTTCTGCCAAAAAGGGTTGTGAATCGACTAAGGATTTGCAAGCCCAATTTGGAAGAGCCAGCTATGTCAATGATGATGAATTTGCTAAAGAAGAAGGTGGTATTCCTGATCCAGGGGCTGTTGGTCTTTTGGCACTTGTTGAAGGATTTTTGCTGGATTAATTGATTCTAAACTAATCACGAGACGAACTTCGTACATATTAGATCGTGGTTACAGCGGTCGTCTTTAATGAAAGTCTGTGGTATCCACTTGTACAGAATAAACGCTGTACTTCCGATGTTTGAGCGCTATCTTGAGAACTCGTTGAGTCATTGCCAATTGAGGATGTATCCAGATAATGTAACACATAGATCCCAATTGCACTTTGCTAAAGATTTTAGTCAATTGTTTCGTGGTGACTTACTATGCTCCTCAAACTATGACATACCCAGTGTGTATGAATTTTGGAGTTCTATCTACTAATAACTGCCCATGTTTGTTCCTTATAAGTTATGATCAACATAGAAATCAGATAGTTAATTAACTTTCAAGAATAAAGTATTCTCTTTGGTTGCAACTGTGTAAACAACTAGCAATCCAAGCATTCAAGTGTATGGAAACCTAGCAATCAAGAGATAAAAGTTTTTTTTGAAATCAAGATTTTGGAAGTAATAATTTTCTATAACCACTACTGAATACCCCGACTTAGCAGAAAATGTCAGCAAACAAACACTTTTCTGATTATGGCTATCGATACCTAACGATGCACTCTTCTGATTTGTAGAATAATAGTGGGGAAACAGCAAGATCGACGGAGAATGTAAAAAAACTATAGTAGTTATCCAAACTATAGTGGTTGCGAACAAAATAAGTCAGGAATTTGCAGCAATATAAAAAGCTGGAAATAAGTAGATATAACCATCACGAGCTATGGAAGACATTGTTTGGGTTGCTCAAGAAGATTTTTTTGAAGTAATTGTTGTAGGTGGTGGAACCTGCGGTCTCGCAGTTACAGCACGCCTTTGTGAGGATTGTCCAGGTTCGATTTACACTGAAGATGAACATCAACGTTTCCACTGGCTCAGACAACGTCAACACCGAGTCAATTTAATCAATCACAACGTTACTTCAAATACAACGTACAAACCAGTTCCTAAGAACAAATTCTACAAGCCTCAGAAACGGTATAATCCGCTGGAAATATTGGTACTTGATGCTGTCGCAGATAATTTTATGGGGCAGTGGAGTAATCAGTTTGCAGCTTGTCAAATTCCATACCTCCGTTCACCAATGTTTTTTCATCCTGATCCTGTTAATGTTGACGGTTTGGTTAGTTATGCTCATCAGAGTAAAAGGGAAACTAAAGCAGATTTAATGGAAATTAAGAATGTCGTTGGTAAGGAATGCTCTAAACATCAATTAAAGAAGTTGGCAAAGAAGAACAAGAAAAAGTGTCCAATTCCTTCCTATGGACAGGTCCATGATAAGCCCGGTATCATTGATATAAATATGAGAGATTGGAAGGACTATTATCGCCCTTCGACACCTTTATTTTGGGATTTCTGCAAAGATATCATTGACCGGTATTCCTTGCATAACAATGTCCGGAAAGATGAGGTTGTTAGTATCGAATACAAAAATATTCAGTTGGTTAATCTGGATGTTGGTGGTAAAGGATTCATAATAAAAACGGAATCAGGAAAATCCTACGCCTCCAAAATCTGTGTTGTGGCCAGTGGCCATAGTGGTGAGATAAATTATCCCATAAAACCCTTTGAAGACGTACATTTCCCTGAAGGAAGTTGTCATACTACGCATTTATTCTCGGGGAAGGTGAATTTTATTGGAAAAGAGTTGATGAGCAAACCTCGTCCACCAAAAGGACGCTCGATTGTTATTGTCGGTGGAGGATTAACTTCAGCTCAGTTGGCTCATGTTGCAGTTAATCTGGGAATTGAGAATATTTATCTCTTATTCAGAGGTCCAATTAAGATTAAGCACTTTGACTTTCATTTGGATTGGGTTACGAAATACAAAAATGTCAAGAAATCCGCCTTCTATATCAAGGATACGGATGAAGAGAGATTCCAAATGATTCAAGAGGCAAGACAAGGTGGATCTGTTAATCCGGAATACTATAAGAAAATAATGACGCACGTTAAGAATGATAAGCTCAAGTTGATGACATTTACTACAATCGATGAGCAAGAATGGGACGAAGAATCATCGACATGGAACTTAAAACTAAAAACAATGGCTAATCATAAAAACAAGCAGGTAAGCGAAGTTTGTGAATATGAGGAGATCTCTGCTGATTATATCTACTTTGCTACTGGGATTGCACCTAATCTCAATTCCTTAGAATTTTTGCACCCAATACTCAAGGAATACGATATTCCTAGTGTTCGTGGATTTCCCTCGCTTACCGATAATTTACAATGGAATGAAGAGCTACCACTCTTTATGGTGGGTAAGAATGCTTCCTTACGAATGGGACCTTCTTCTGCAAACTTAGATGGGGCTCGTCTCGGTGCTGAGAGAATAGGCTGGATTATTCAGGAACAAAAGTCCAGTGGTAAATATGATTGGAACTCTTGCTGCAAGGATTGCTCCCACCAGTCGGTTGAGCCACCTACCTCTCAATTGGAAAACAAGCTTGATGCTGGTTCAGACTCTGACGAAAGTAATGCTACAACAGAAGACGAGTTGGATTTCTATGAGGCGCGCTTGATGCTCGCTAGTGGTCAGATGAATTGGTACAGTTTGCTAGAAGTAGAATCTTAGTTTTTTATAATACAATATAAATAATTATCTATCAGTACGAGAGAACGTCCTTGTCATCATCATCATCGGTGTCAACCTTCAAACCTTGTTTGCGGGCTTTCCATATTTTGCTAACTTTTCTAAGTGCAAATGCGGCGCTACCAGAACCCACTTGCGCCGAAATGCGGAAGAATTTCATTAAGATGAACTGATCGTCTTCGTTGATAGTATTAACCCCAGCCATTAGCATGGGCCACTGCATCATCATCATGGAGCATTGAAACAACAGTGGTGGCGGAGTTGATATGTTGCTCAAGTATGACATTAGCGAGGTAAGTTTATGAGAAAGCAACTGCACCTGAGGTGCATCATAAGATTCCTTGAAACATCTAGTAAGAATTGTAATCAAAGAAGCCATCACATAACCTTGGTGTGAGGTGTCCATCCAACTGATAATAACCTGTTTCTTTTTTATTACTATGTCATCCAACAATAACCCTTGTGGTATCACTCCGTCTTTAAAATCTTGCGACGTTAAAATACATTTTTTGTTAACAAACTCTATTTCTGTCTGTCGGTAAAATTCGGAAAACAATCTCATGTATTCCATTGGATTTTCTGGAACGTAGTTTTCGTCGCTCCGTAGATGGTTCAAAATCTTGATTAAGTCTCGAAGATGGCAGATACAGTCGTTGTGATATCCTCCCAATATATTAAAATCGTTTTCAACAATGATTCCCAATTGCTTAAGAACGGGAATCTCGTATTCGTCTCCCGCAGTTATCAACAAGTCAATCTCTTCGTCTGTCTTTAAGGTTCCACCTTGTTTGGAACTAATTCCCGCGAGAATCTCAAATCCAACAAACCAGCATTTGCAAAAAATGAGTACAGCGGAGCTTTTGATATTTTTTGAACTATTCTTCAACAACAAGTCTTTTGCACCACGAAGATGTGGTCTCCAGTCCTGCTTGATATTGGCGGCATTGGCTGAAGTCAATAATAATACAGTGAGAAGTACGGCTTCGATATTGGAGTTGAGACTATTCTGATTCACCTTGGAGTCTTCACTCGAATTTAAAGCTGGTCCAAGTAACTTCAAGCATTTTGAAAGGTAGGTACAGTATGCCTCTTCATCTTCTGGGTGCTTATTCCGTTGGAAAGAAGTCTTTGCCCCATGAGCTAAAACCGCAGCAAAAAGAAATGATTCGCTAGAAGCGCATTTAAGAATTATGTCTCTGGCAGGATTAAAGTAAGAGTTTGTTTCGTAGTCAAACGATCCAAACGGAAGAATAATCCCAGAAAAGTTGTTGTAGAACTCTTCCAAATAGAGCTTTTCGTGAGTTTTCTTCACCTTGATGTAGTCAAACGGAACATTCCTTGGGATTATCCGTTCAATAGGACGATCATGGAGGGAGGATGCCGGTGAGATTAAGATGTTTTCACTGCCTTCAAAATCATACTCCAGAGACAATTTCTTGTTGTAGTTCGAGTCAAAGACAATGCTTTGCACAAGATTATTGAGATCTGATGCCAAGAGGTTCAAATCATCGCGATCAAAGTACGGTAGCTCCGACTCTTGAAGGGGTTGTACCTGGTGATGGTTTTGAGGTTGAGTTTGTGGTTTATGCTGTGGTTGCGGATGCGGATGTGATTGAGGTTGAGGGTGTGGGTGTTGTTGTGGATGTTGTTGTGGCGGACTCACATAAGGTACTCCGTGTTTATGAAGTTCCATGTACTTGTTATGAGGGTACTTGAGGGTGTTTGGATCATTCAAGAGGCTTCCGATTGACGACGGAGGATATTTGGTAACTTGGCTATCGGGCAACTTATCACCATTAGCCACCTGGATTGGAGGCAAAGTATGCTGTAGAAACAACGGTTGGGGTGTGAAAGGAATATTACCCCGCTGATTTGTGTATGGAATTCCCTGGGGTGGAAACTGGTTGTGGTTTTCGATTCTGGTTCGTTTAGTAATTTCATCTTCACGATTTTCGGCAAATGACTGTTGACGTGGCTTGCGGGTGTTGTCAATCGACAAAAACGGTTCAGGGTTCAAGAGTCTGCGGGATACTCGAGGAACTTTCTCACCTTTCAGCGGATACGTGCATTCTTTCCGTAACCGTACACACTGCCAACACTGAGGCTTTCCTTCATCGCATTTGATTTTGCGTCGTTTGCATTCACGACAACCTCCCTTACTGTATTCACGTTTCAGCTTTGTGGAAAAGCCAAAGTCTAAAACGCTGGACGACATATGTACTGAAATAGAGCCCGTTGGATCTGGGGGTATCTAGACAAAGTTGCATGTAAAACTAAACGGCGAAATGTCGCAGGAAACCGCGACATACCTGCCAAAAATGTCTTGACGCACTTCCGTCCTCCTCGGCCCCAAAATTGTTGGCACATTTCAAGTTGTTTAGGAAGCTGGTTGATAACAAAGAGTGACCAAATACTTGAACGGCAATAGTTGACTGGGTTTTTCGACAACAGCAAAAAAAAATTCACTTAGTAATATACGACAAATGATCTGGAACTATTTTTGGTTATTTGAATTGGACAGATTAAATCTTTTTTAGACCAATTCGTGGTGCTCCCAATACATAAAAGTCTTTGTCAAAAAATCAATGAACTATCTCGATTTAGACTCTACCACTTGATTCTTCGAAATGTAGAACGGTTAGTTTCCAACATTTTTTTTAGTCAAGCTAACCCTCTAGATTAATTTGGGTCCACATGCGTGAAATTCAAGTCGCCCAAAGGGGCCAGGTTTGGAGTTTCATGCTGGTGGTGTATTATCCGTTTCGAGCCCTAGCATTGGCTAACATTGCTCATGAAAACGGTAATGTCTCCAAAATCCCACAATTGTGACGACACAAGTAGTTGAAATGTAACCTAAATTTCGCTTGTTTATTTCCTAATCAGCACAATTTTGTTCCGTAAGCCTTTTATGAGCCGATATATGCACAAGAGAAAGAGAGTGATGAGGCTTATGTTCACCAACGTTGTGTTGCCTGTTCGAATTTTATTTTATTTTTTGAAGGGGTGGAAGAGGGGATTTGGTGTCCCGTTTGGTCATTCTCTCTTACCGTTGGGTAGACACCTGGATGAAAACTGTTTGCCGATTTGCAGCATCATTAGTATTAAAATAATAGAACGTATGGTTTCTTTCATTCTAGATTCATTTGAAAGATTCCCCAATTTAAAGAAATCTTCTTCATCTTTCATTCTAATAATATATTTACAATCTTGGAAGCCTATAGGCTCCAGTTCCCCTGAGCCCCATATCTTGATACAATGTGTATATTGTTGGTAATGTGCTCTTTGAGCAACAATTGTAGAAATCATTAAATAGAGTAAAAAACCGCAATCTTCTTTACTGGCACTTCAATTTTTTTTTCTTAAAATATTCTACACGAGAAGGAGCTATGTGGCACTCTTTATTACTTCTGCATTCCTCCCTGTTTTTGTATCATGCGGCTCCAGGATTTTTCTCGAATTGAATCAATCAGGAAATTAGGTTTGAAGACTCATAATCTCACTTTTTAAATTTTTTGATAAGCCAGTATTGAATTTCCAGAGAACAGTCAAAAATCAGAGTTCGCAGAGATGAAATCTGAGTGTTTGGTGACTTTCCCATCGCTGTAAACCTCTTTTAAATCCAAGCCCGGGTAAATTACCCTTGGGCATTATCAGGCCAGAATAAGAAAATGATTTCCAAACTTCAACTTGTAATCCTCTGTCGGTACTAAAATTAGTGGCTTCATGACACTAATTTATTTGCTTATTTTAAATTATATTTACCGATTCGTGCTCGGTAAGCTTAATTAACCTAGTAATCATATTACCCACTAGAACCGTAATCTATAGGCGAATGAAATGAACAATCTAATTCCAAAAGTGAATTATAACAATTTTTCGACTTCCGATCAATTTCGGAACGGATTTTGCAATCAGCACTCACGCAAGTCTTCATTCTCTTGTCTTTTACCGTCATGAATTTATTAAAATGCAATATACATATTTATATATATATATATATATATTATGGACGATATCAAAAAAAACAGAACCATCCATTTCCATTGATGGAGAATGATAGTTAAACTATTATACACGTGCGTTGGTGGTGAGGTTATTGATACATGTTGTCTTATTGGTTCGTTAGGTATTATGTTTCTTTTTAGGAGGCTCGGAATCATCAACCTCACTTAGTGACCTTTTGGATGGTCTATCATTATCCTTAGAGTTCAACGGAGTGCCAGCATTCGAGTTGTTCAAAAATTCGTTCACATCGAACTCATCCAAATTGGGCTTCAAGTCTTCATGGATTTCATTGATGGTTGCCTGTTGTTGTTGCTGTTGTGCTGCTAACTTCTGGATCCAGTCCTGGGCTTGTTGAATGGATTGGCCTTGTCTAAGTATATTCTGTTCCAATCCAGCCATCAAATCAGCCTCGTTTGAGCCCTCTATCGGAGTGCCAACACGAATAAACTGTCCTGGCGTTCCAGGACCAATATATGGCGATTGGGTGTTTAACTCGGGGAAAAAGTGTCTTGGAGATGATACTGGAGCGTCTTGGTTCATGAGTTGTTGGTAAATTCTGCTCACATTGTTACTTGGTTCGGCAAGACCGCCATCAGGAGTGTTTCCATACAGTCTGATAATTTCTTCTATAGAGTCCGAATCAGTTGTTGTACTGTCACGATGACGGTTCGAACGAACATTAGGTTGTTGTGGTGATCTTTTATGAGCCTGGTTTGTTAACATTAAACGTGGCTTCTGGTAAGGACCCAAGCCTGTTTGAGAGTATGGGTTGGGTGAAGCTGGAACATTTTTGTTTCCTCCCAAGTCGTGCTCCTGGTCCAACATCTTACCTGCATTATTACCGTATACTGCTGCTAAGAACTTAAGAATCTTGTCTAGAGTCTGAGCTTGCTGTTGGTGTCTTTCTCTGGTAAGGTAGTTTTCTTCCCATAAAGTTTTGTTATCTTTTCGTATTCTTCTCAAATCTTCACCAATAGCCATCTGATTGAGCTTAATTTGATCAAGTTCGTTCATGAGTAGCTGAAAGTTATTCTGGTTGGTTGAGGTTTCTGCTTCATCTTGGGCTGAATTGCTGTTAACAGTCTTGTTCCGTACAAGTTTGTCTAGCAAGTCCTCTCTGTCTCGAATAAAATATGGGTTTTCAAACTGACATATTTCCTCATTGGCCTTTTCATCCTTGAAAGTACCATTTGTGATGTCCTGTACCTTGTGGAATCCATACATATTTAATTGTCTCACGAAAGATGCAAAGTTATTGTGTTTGAAGTACTTGGGAAGAATAAGTTTCATAAATTCTTCGGTGTGGAAAACTTGAAACGTTTTACCATCGTCGTTCCAACGGATATATTCGTTATTGGCAGGATCATTTACCATAGACCATATCTTCATGACAAACGCTGGTCTAGCCTTCGGACCGCTACTCTCCTTCTTCTTTTTGGCGACGGTACTGGGTACTGCAGGAACTGGTTTTTCACTAAAGGTAATGGGCTGGATGTTGATTCCATGCGGTATAACCGATTCAGAAAGAGGAGGAAGAGGAGGTAATGGTGCAGTTAAGAATTTGGGAGTCAAGGAATTGGTTAGGGCAATCTGGTTATTGTTGCTGGGGTTTGCAATTGAGGAATTATTGTAGTCATTAAGAAGGATTGGAGTAAGTCCCGAAGGGTCAGAGTTAGCATCGTAGCGGTTTGGGTTGAATCCTATCTCACTGAGGCTATCAAAATTGCTCGGTTCCACCTCATTGGAGTGAGTATTGTTGCTTATCTGGTTGATGAAGTCATTATCGAAGGGTTCTTGTTCACGATTAATCACTTGGATGTCATTGTCGTCCAACTGTTCTTGCTTTACCGGGTTGTTGCTATGAAGATCTGCAAGCAAGCCATGTTTCTGATAGTTGGATGCCATGATACTTGTCTTCTTTGAAACTGGTTCTAGGACTTATTCAAAACTACAAACTATGGTAGAACATTCTAGATTTCAAGCAACTTTTTGTGTGATGGATTGATGGTAAGTTTATGTAATTGCTTATGTAATTGCAACATATCCCAATTGAACCTTTTTCTTTGTTCTGTTGCTACATTCTTCTTTTTAAAATGTATATATATATATATATTAGTAAATGAACATTATTCGAAAATTAGATAATCCATTCATATATACAAGAGTTTGATTCAAATAGAACAGTATTTACAGGCTATATTTAATTTGTTTTAAAAAAAATTCTTAGGCTTTAAAACAATTTTGCAACAATTTGCAATCTCACTAAATAGTGACACTTACTTAAACTGTCAAGTCTTTCTTTTCCCAACCGGTCCCTCTGGTGACAGTCAAACCGTTTTCTGGTTGTGGCTTGTCAGTATCAACCTTCAAAGCAAATGGGTTTCTGTCAATGTTTTGGTCCAAGTTGGCCAAAGTATGGTTTACTTCCCTGTGTTTAGCTTCATCGGCTCTGATTCTCAAGATAAGGTCTTTGAATGTCGATTTCTCGGTCAATTCAGGATAGTATTGGACAGCAATGGTTGGAACGGTGGTATTCTGGAAACCTGGCAACTTTCCGGAGTCCAAGTCATGCAACAAGTGAGTGTAAGTGGAAACAGCTTCTTCTTCCAAGTACCCAACAAAGCGGTGACAGTATTTAGGGTTTGCGAGATAAAACAAGAAGAACAAGTTACAGAACACACCTTGCCCCACGTAGATGATGGATCTGGTAAACCAGGAAGGATTACCGAGCTTGATAAAGGTCAAGAGATGCATACGTTCGTTGTATGCTTCGTCCAACAAGGTTTCAATCCAAGCCTTGTCGCGCTTCAACAACCGGAGCGAGTGCAAGTGTCTGATGAAAGCAGCAACTGACCCTGGAACACCCGCAACACTTTCCAAGAAAATGGCTCTAGTTAACCACTTGTTTTCAGTCATTTCATAACGGGTTCCCTTGAAATCTTCCATTTTGTCGGTTGGTTTTTTGTAGCCTGTGACAAAGTCAAACGAGCCCCTGAAAAATTGGATCCAGTGGTGAGCAACTTTATCACCAAATGTACGTGGTTCACGGTGCTCGAACTTGACGGCAATACATTCTTCTTGAGAGAATTTGGGGTGAGGAAACAATGGATGTGTGATAAACTTGGTGTCGTTGTGCTTTTCAATGTCGTTGTTAGGGATGAGTTTTGTTTTGATGTCAAAGAATTTGGAAGGAGCTGCAGCTCTTGTGGAGAAGTGAGCGATAGAAGGAAGTATGACTGGTAGTCTTTGGAATGGCTGCATCATGAATACGTTAGTTATGTCGTTTATTAGAATAATAATGAAGAGAAAGAAGGGAAGTGTGTGAAAATAAGAGCAATTTATATATGGAACTAAATTGCTCCTGTTTTGCAATCATTTCCTAATTTATCCTTAGCTTCAGAACCCGGTCCAGAAAAATAAAAATATTAAGTAGCAGCACTTTCTTACTTTATGCGAGAAAGTTATTGGATAATTTAGAAACGAAAAGAGTGATATTAAAATGATTTCTTAGAGTTAGAGATCCCATGTATTGCTCAATAAGCTCACCAATACATACCTTGAATTGATATGGATTATGTTGAAGCGGAATTAGAGGTATAGGACAATTGGAATTCGTTCTAACGCAAAGCCCGCCTCAGTGGAAGCCAAGCATGGAGTAGAGCGACCCGTTTTCTGCCTTCTGTGACCCACGGCTAACAAAATCCCCCATCGATTGACTAAACAGCGGGTTTTGATTTCCGGGGGTCACGCCTACCGGAATGGACTGCATGTCAGGTTCGTGTAGTTTAATCAAAATGTCGCACCCTCGTGTGACAAGAGGAACAGACGACAGGTCTGCATTTCGTGGATTTTGTGTCACTTTCTACTAATTTTTCCTCCTAGTCGTGGATTTATCAATTATGGGAAAAACGCACCCGTTCCACCCTAGGACGCATTACCGACACATCTCGCATCCTTTAGAAGCACTACCTAAGCAATGATTTCTTTACATGTTGCTGATATTAATTTGTCTTAAAAGAAAAGCAAAGAAAAGAATACAAAAAAAAGAATACAAAAATAAAAAGAAATCGATCTTAACGTCCCGTTTTTCTTTTAAATTTATATATATTTATATATAATTTTCTTCTCTAAGGATCATGGAGAACACGCCACTAAAATAACCTTTCCTCAGAGAGGTATATCACGTCCACCAATTCATTTCTCGTTTCTCGTTATAGTATTT
Organism: Teunomyces panamensis; assembly: GCA_030564025.1. Lineage (NCBI taxonomy): Eukaryota > Fungi > Ascomycota > Pichiomycetes > Serinales > Debaryomycetaceae > Teunomyces > Teunomyces panamensis. Next base: position 79,758 of record JAJMKY010000021.1, on the reverse strand, counting down.
TTTTTTTTTCTAACCACGCCTGAAATCTAGAATCCGGCCAAACGCGCTCGGCAACACTAAAACAAATAAAATAAAACACAACCTTACTTCACTGTGTGCAGTCTATTAAATTTTTTTAGTGAGACATCTTTTGCCAGGGGAATCTGGTGTGCTGTTTACTACCTTCTTTTTTTTGTTTTTGTTTTTGTTTTCACCAAACACCTTGGTTGCCAGAGAGGAGATAGAGTATTTGTTTGAACATGCCCTTCGCCTTCTCAAATTTCCTGAGTGATCCTTTCGCTATCACCACCGTTTCGTTCGGGGTGATCTCCTGGGTCGTAGCCCTTGCCGGCGCCGCTGCGCTGCCCCAGAGTAAGTTCCCCCGTTTCTCCTGGTGGGGAATTGTCTACGAAATCCTTGTCATTATCACCATTACGGTGCTCTATCTTAACAACAACATCGAGTTGTACAAATTCACGTTGGTTGGTTTGGTTCTGATTGCATTCATTTACACCACCAACACGACAAACTCGTTGATCTACAACTCCAGCGAGTCCGCCAACTTGTGTGCTGCCGCTGGTTGCATCTTATTATCGATCCTCAACCTTATTTGGATCCTCTACTTCGGTGGACATCCCGAATCACCAACAAATCAGTTCATCGACTCATTTTCGTTGAAAACACACAATCACGACCATTTGAACAGCAATATTCCTTCCAAGTCTCAGAAATTAGAAGATATTCACGACCCTGATGATGAGTACAAGCGCTATGTCTCGTCTACTGCACCTCCAATCCGTCCAGAGCCTCAGTTCCAGGACAACACCCTCAGACAGTCCCAGCTCACCACTGGCTTCAACGCGAATGCTAACGACAAAAACACGCCATATATGTCTTCTTCACAATTAAACGGCTTGGAGAACTTCTCTTCGTCAGACGTCCACAATCCGCAGCGCGACTTGACCACTACAAAGAGACAGACAGTGTACAACGACCAGCCAGCTCCGGCTCCTACAGGCATTACCTTTAGATACAAGGCCAAGGCATTATACTCGTACGATGCCAATCCCGACGATATTAACGAGATTTCATTCGTTAAGGACGAAATCATGGAGGTTGACGATATTGACGGGAAATGGTGGCAGGCCAGAAGATCAAACGGACAAGTGGGGATCTGTCCTTCCAACTACGTTAAGTTGTTGGAGTAAAAGAATATTTAGTTTCCTTTATTATTGTCCATTCATTTCTGTTCTGTGCTTCTAGTCATCTTTCTTGTTCTAGTTTAGTAGCTTGGTTTTAGGGGGTTTTTCTTTTGAGTATTATTAGCTGTACAATGTACATAGAAGATCTATTTTTTATTTGTAATTCTTATTGATTTTTTACTTTAAACTTATTCTATTAAAAACTAGAGGAAAAAAAAACGAAAAACTGTTACACTATAAAGTCGGTCTTTTCCATCGTATTGGACCGAGAGAAAGATGCGTATCTCTGGAATGGATCGTTTCTTTGCAATTCGTACTCGGGATTTTGCTTCGATTTCTTGACCATCTTGCGCTTATAGATACGCTTGGCCCATTTCCAGGCTTCACATCCAAGCAAGAACAAAATCGTAAACCCAAAGGCACACCCCCATTCCCAGCCAATGCCCTTATGTAAGAACACCTTGTTGTTGATAACAGGAATGTACACGACTGGGAACACTGACACGAACCCACCGATAATTGACCAGAACAAAAATTGGTTCAGGTACAAATCGATGGCAGTTTGCTTCCACCAAGGATTGTCAGTGTCTTGTCTCATGTAAAACAAAGAGTTGGTTGGATGGATACATTCCCATGCCAAGATAAGAGCACACCAAGTCATGGTTGCAAAGGAAGCAGACCTACCCCGGAAAACCAAGCTACAAAGCTCACCAGGAGCACTTGTAGAGTTGCAGTCCAAACCGAGGTCACCGTTCCCTTTTCCGTAAACAATAATAACAAATGTAATTAAACAACAAACAGCCATCCAGAAACCATAAGCCATCATATCGATAATAACCTCCCAAGTGAAAATAGTACTGTTAGGTGGATTCTCCAAGATATCATCACTGGCTCTTTCTTGGCCCAATCCCATAGCTGGGAAACAAGATGTAACCACCAAAATCCACAAAACTTCAACAGGAGAAAGCGGGAAAACAGAGTATCCGCTCTCATCAATAAAAGCTAAACCAATCATCAAGTACAATGCTTGGGCCACATTTTCAGCCAACAATTGCAACACAAACTTCTGAATATTAGAAGACATTCTTCTGCCTTCTTCGATAGCATTCAAGATGGATGCAAAATTATCGTCAGTCAAAACAATATCGGATGCATCTTTAGCCACATCCGAACCATTGAGACCCATAGCAATACCAACATCAGCTTTTTTCAACGAGGGGGAATCATTAACACCGTCACCAGTCATAGCAACAAACTTTTTACGACGGTGCAACGCATCAATCATACGAACCTTGGTTTGAGGAGCACAACGAGCAATAACCAAAGGCAACACAGGCAAGTTGTCAATTTCTTCATCGGTCAATTTGTCAAATTCAGAGGCAGTCATTACCATAACCTTCACTACTTCTTCACTGTAGTGGTACAAGTTATGGGGCAAGATTCCAACTTCTTGGGCAATAGCACGAGCAGTTCCAGGATGGTCACCAGTCAACATACGGACATTGATACCAGCCTTGTGGCACAACTTAACAGAATGGGCAGTTTCAGCTCTAGGTGGATCGTAAATACCAATTAAACCTTGGAATATCAAGTTAGATTCAACATCTTCTCTTTTGGTCAAGTCCGTTTCCTTTTCGTTGGTTGTTTTGGTTGCAAATGCCAAAACTCTCAATCCCTGGGCCGATAAGGAGTTCATGTTTTCTTCAATTAATTGAACGTCAGTTTCGGTCAATGGAAGAAGTTCTTGGTTATCAAAATCAGCTTCGTAACCCTCTTCAAACTTGTTTCCATACCAATGAGTACAGCACTCGAGCAATCTTTCTACTGCACCCTTGGAGTAGACTCTGGTTTCGCCAGTTGATTTGGTTTCGTAAACTGCAGACATACGCTTAATAGACGAATCGAATGGGAATTCGGCAATATGGTTGTATTGGTCTTCAAGTGATTCACGGCCGTAGTTCATTCTAGTGGTGAAAACTTGGATGGCTATTTCAGTGGCATCACCATGACCCTTCCAAACCATTTCCTTGGTTTCTTCATCCTCGGTCTGGTGCAAGGTGGCAATATTTGCCAAAGAAGCTGTTAATAACCAATTGTTGTAGTTAGAAATCTCACTTGGAGAACCAGGAAGCTTGTCATTAAAGTCAATTTCTTCGTCAGTGTCGTCAATTTTTTTGGGACTCAACTTGGAATAATGGACAGTACCGAGGTTAGGATTAAATGGTTCGTTTGAAACCTCAACATTGATAGTACCGATTGTTGGGAGCCAAACTTTTTTGGCAATCATTTTTCCCTGAGTTAAGGTACCAGTCTTGTCGGAACAAATATCATTAATACCTCCAAGAGCTTCCAAAGAGTCTAATTTACGGACAATGACGTGTTTGGAAATCATCACTTGTGCCCCGACGGCCATGGTAATGGTTAAAACAACAATCAATGCTGAAGGAATCATTGAAAGGGCCACACAAATGGCATAAATGGCTACTTCCTTATTTACTCTCATCTTTTGAGAGCCCATAACGACAATAGCAAAGATGACAGCAATGAAGAACAAGAAAATGGCTAACCAAGACAACTTTCTTTGCAATGGCGTACCAACAGTAATACCCAAGATATTACCAATAATATCTTTGATAGTGCCGAAGAAAGCACGAGTGTGAGTGGTGTTCTCGTCAACCTTTCTAATTATTCCTTTCTTTCCCTTTAAAGACAAGGCAATCTTTCCAATTTCAGTATTCAAACCGGTTGAATAGACAATCCCAGATCCTCTTCCTTTGGAGACAACAGAGGATGAGTAAACCAAGTTCAAACGGTCACCAACAGGGATAGTGTTGGAATAAACCTTTTCGTGATTCTTCACCACAGGTAAAGATTCACCAGTCAACAAAGCTTCGTCTGTTTCCAAGTTCATGGTATTGAAGAGACGAATATCAGCGGGCAAGGTATCGCCGACCTTAAAGTGAACAATGTCACCAGGAACCACTTCTTCGGCAGGAATTGTAAGATCGTCACCATTTCTTGTGACTCTGGCGGTTGGAGAACTTAAGGATCTCAATGAGCCCATTGTCTTTTCTGCCTTGAGTTCTTGAACAAATCCGACAGTAATGTTAATGCCGACAACGCCAGCAATGACACCACCAGATATCCAATCTTTAATGGCAAATGCAATAATCATGGAGATGAGTAATACAAGAATCATGGCATTAAATACCTGGTGAGCTACAATACTGGTGTAACTGATTTTGTCATCAGCACCAAGGTTATTGTGACCGTACTTGCTAAGCAAGTCGGTTATATGGGACAGACTTAAACCATTTTCGGTGTTGGTCTCAAAATGTTTTTCAACCTCTTTAACAGTGAGGCAGTAGTAATCTTCTGGGTGAGGTTTGCCCTTAGTATAGGAGTCGGAGGATGAGGTAGATGATCTGCTAGGCGTATAACGAGTGTTATCTTGTTCAGTTTTAGACATAATACTCTATAATAAAGAACAACGATTGTTGCATTAGTTTCCCTAATTAGATGATTGAAGGGAAATATAACACCATATTTATATCCCTGTGGTCATGATAGCTGGCGGCTGTTAAATGTAAAGAAAAATGCATAAACAAAAAAATTATTCCGCTTACAGAAAATTAGCTTATCGGCCCCGGAGTGTGGATTTTACAGAGGTTGCAGAATTTACGGTTTTGAGACTAAAAAGGGTCCAGCCGTAACCGATTGAAGTTTTAGTGCTGTCTACTTAACAGTCACTGTGGTGAAAGTGGTGATTACAAGAGAAATTCAAGAAAGTCAAAAACCAGATGACAAGTTTATATCTCCCTTCTCCTCTTCTACATCCCCAACTCGGCCAAACTGTGTTCGGCGTTGATGACAATCATCCCCAGAACTCTCGGCGCAAAGAAAAATCTGGCAGCCAAGAGACCTGCATGCACAATTCAGACATGGGTGCCAAGAATGAGGCTGTGCACGTGCTCAGGATGGCATGGTAAGTTGCACCTATTGATGACGCAATTACTCAACTGTGATAGTAAGCGTGATCGAGTACGTCAAACCAACCGAGGGTGGTTGAAACAACAGAAAATGTTTTGATAGGTCGGCAAAAAAACTGGATTCATCTAATATTCGTATTTATAGTCTTGGTGGGGTATTTACGGTGTACAGAGGAAGTTTAGATGCCGAACGACTGCATACAAAAAATCCCATTTTTATCAACGAATTTTTCTTGCACAAGTTTAAAAGGATACATCTCTCCAGACGTGGCTTGATACAGGTCTTCACAAGGAGACCTGGTTCTATTCGTAGCATGGAATCAATATGGAGAAATTGTCCCTATTGTAAATAAAATATTCCTCTTATGGAGTTGTATTGATTCTATGTTCAATCCCAACCAAAGGCAGAGGAAGATATGACCAAAACCATATTGAAGTAAAAATGTCAATGTTCCATACGGTTCGTAAGGTTGCCAGAAAATAAATTGATTCTAGTTTCCAAGAAATTTTGCATGTTATCATTTCTTTTCTTATCATTCAAAACTCCGAAATCTTGAACTAGATTCGCTAAAAATGACATTGCTTTGCTGGCACATAAATCACGTCACATGTACTGGGCCTATGTCCAAACAGTTAGTGAAATGCAACACTGTAGTTCTTATATCATTTGGATGGTTAGTATATTCTATGAGATTATGTTTCCCATTCCGGATTTAAAAGCTGGTTCTGTAAAATAGCAAACGGGTCATGCAACTCATACCTATTTGTGGACGTATCTGTTTGTAGTTACACCCATTTGTGGAAGGACTTGTTTGTGGATGTTCCTGTTTGTGGTTTATCCTGTTTGTGTTTCTGTGCATTTGTGAACACACGGTACAGCCGTATTGGCTGCAAAGTCGTACTATAAATAATTTCGCAACCACAAATATATTTCTTAATTATCAACACCTTGTTCTTTCTACTTTAACAATTGAAGCAGACTAATTTACAAATTATTATCAACATAAAACCTATGCCTTTCCCTACTCACGACTTTACCAAGGATTACTTGAGAATCTGCTCCTTGCTCGAGGTTAAAAATAAGAGCACCGACAGAGTCAGCAAAAGAGAAAAATTCAAAGCAAAGTTGCATTCTTTTTGCAATCACTTTAAATTTCTTAAGTTTCCAAGATGGAGAGTGTCCACTGAAAACATTTTAGAAGACCTTGAAATGGTCTCAATTGGTTACATCGAACCTACTGAATTAGATTCAAATGTCAAAAATTATCAATTACCAAAGTCAATGCAATCACTTGACAACCTTGATTTCCAGGGACGTCCAGTCTCCCAATCAACACTATTATCAACTGAATTAAACCTTGAGTCTGCGCTAGTTGAAGAAGCAATTGAACCACAATTACCTAGAACATTTGATGAACCAGATTCTGAATCTTTTGTAATTGTGGACGAACCACAAAAAGAATTAGAGTTAGAATATTCCTTGAGAGAAGCAAAGGAAGATGATAATTATGATGATGATGAAAAGAATGATGAGGAAGAAGAAGAAAAAAAAGAAGAAGTTCACGAAGAGGTAGAAGATGCATTATCCACTACTTTGATCAAACCTGAGTCATCCATGTTTGAGTTCTTGGTTGAACCACCTAAGATTGCAACTGCTTTCCGTTACTTTACAGATGACGATCTGGAAGTTGACTTATCAAAAGGAATTGTTATTGACTGTAATGAGGTCACTTACTCCATCGGATTGGAATTCAGCTTTATACCTGTTAGGGGTTTTGCCTGCTTGAATCCTGATTCATCTGAGGTATCTACCGAAGTGTTCCCTAAGGAAAAAGGACAAATGTTTTATATCAGGATTCCTCTCGACCCTGAGTTTACAGAAAGATTAACACAGCAAGAAGAAGATGAAGCTCGAGCTCATATTATTAGACAGATACAAGAGGAAGAGGGACATGAATTCAAGACTTCTATCTTGTATCAGAATGAGCTTCCTGTGCCTTATCAATATACCAAGAATGTTTATACCATTCTGGAGTCTGCATCTGCGTCTAAATTATACATGGAATCCTCTGATTCTGAATCTTGCTTAATACCCGCTGAATCTAAACCTTGTTCAATTTCAACCGAAACTGAATGCAACCCAGGGTCCAAAGATTTAATCACATCCCCACTCACAAGCCCTGGTGATTTAATTGATTTGCAATCGGAGTTATCTTCCTTGTCCGAAACCAACACTGAAGACGTTAAGTTTGAATTGTGCTCTGCAGAAGATGTGTACTCACAAGTTTACTCAATTATTAAATTCAAAACTCCACTTGCAGAGCATAAATCCTTTAGGATTGACGATAAGATAGAACTCAGACAGATTCCAGTATCCAAACCTGTGCTCAAGTCAGTTCTTAAGCCAACTGCGGCAGTAATTGAAACAATAGATGATCTGATGTGGTTCTCTGATGGATCATATTCACAGTTGAATACCAAGAGAAACAGATTCTCAAAGTTAAATTTTGCTATAATAAAGTGATACTGAAGGCAGTATACCGGCGATGAAGTTATTCTCGCCAAACATAGACAATTGAATTGGTGGATGGATTGTTACTATAGACGAGAAATTTGCATATATTCCGGTTGTGATTGATATAAAGAAGAAAACAGGCCATGGGATATTGTTTCGGAATACTAAGAACTGGCCACTCCTAGTGTTTTGAAACAATATCATTGTGTCTAAAGGTTGGCCCCCTTTGGATACGATGGAATAATGTTCTACATGTACTGTTTTTAATTCTTTCTATCATTACATACGGAATTTTGGAAATTTTGAACTAAAACTAACAAAACCTCCATTGATATTGAGTCTGTGTTTGCTGCTGGATACATCACTATTGCTACTATTCTATTTTAATAAACATTTCATGTCAACCGTGTAGGGTGTTGCATCCATTAGGTTGGCCAATGGGTGCAAAGCCTCATTGATAACTAAAAAAAAAAGGAAATAGGATTAATAAACTTTGATGTTTCACGTTAATTGAATGGTATACTCACGATTCAGACAGGTATTGGTGGCTTTCGTTGAGATTGGAGAACTGGAGTAAATACTAGTGTGTGTCGTCAATGTCGCTACTGTACCAACCAACTTTTCTTGTACGCACAAAAGCAGCCAAATTTTTCTAGTGAAAATTATCATTATAAGCATGGAGTCAGAGATCGTAGACCTCATAGAGCAAGGCTCGTATACCCAGGCACAGCAGCAGTTGGCCAGAAAGATAAAAAAGTATCCTCAAAGGAGTTATCTTTACGCTCTCAATAACCAAGTACTTCACAAGCTAGGAAAGACTCAGCAGGCTCTTGACAACAACTTGGCTCTCCTGGCAAAAAACCCCAATGACCCACTCACATTGTCCACGTTATATGAATACTTCATTTCCATTGGTGGACATGAGAAAGAAGCCAATCTGGTATACGAAAATGTCCTTAAACGGTACCCCACCACCAGTTTACCCGTGATGATGGACTGGTTTGAAAAATCGATTCCCAAGTACGATTTAAGGCTCTACTCCAAGATCTTTACTTTTATCACAAAGAATAACAAGGAAAGGCTCTACATTTTCTGGAATGCGTTTTGCTATATGATCATGGTTACCAGAAATCTTGCTACCGAGAAGGAAAGTGGTTTGTTCAAGTCTTTGGGCTTGAAGCTAATTGAGAGTTTGGCTCCATGTGAAAACACCCAGGAATTGTATGTTTACGTCAAGTTATTGCAATTGAACGGTAAGTTGGATACGTTGGTAGAACAGCTTCAGACCACTACCGTGCCTCTTGATTTAGATCTCAAGTTGATTTATCTAGAAGTCTTGGTGGAATCGTCCAGATGGGTGCTTCTTCATCAAACTACTAGCCAGTATATTTTTGATGAGAAGTTTAACGATTACGATACCTGGAAACTATATGTGTTGTCGGGCCATAAGTTGGGTAAATCGTACGAAGAATTGCACGAGAAGATTGCGACTTACGAGCCATCAAGAAACTCTCTACTTATTCTTATTGAGTTATCATTGCTTTATAATGAATCACATGAAGATGACTTTATGAACTACTTTGAAAAGTTCAGCCACAAATTGTGTGGTTTCCCCGACTTGAAGAACTATATCTCTTTCATTGATCAGGACTCTTTGCTTGCAAAATTACTACTCCAAAGAGATCTGTTGCTTGAAAGCAAACTTACTACAGTTAATGATTTGACTCGGTTGGTAAACATCCAGAAGTTTGTCTACTATCTTACCAAGGATAAAAGTGACGACTTCTTGAAGCAATACGTGGAAACTAACTGGAAAGTCTATGCTTTATTCAAAGACAACACGAACGTAAGAGGTGGAGAGTTTGATTACAATCCACTTAACCAGTTGAATCTCATATCCATCATCATTGATGTCACTAGCCAACCAACCATCAAAACATTTATAAAGAACATTGTCATAATCATCCACTTGTTGAAATCGGACGAATACAATCACTCACTCAAGTTATGGTTGATCAAACTTTTATCCAGATTGAATGCAACAAACTTAATCCATTCTTATTACAGTTCCATGAACATCAAGATGGTTCAGCATGATACCTTGAGCCACTTGCTTGTTCCTACTAATCCATCAAAGGATCACTTGAAAGAGTTCCTTAATATCTTTGTTTTCTATCTAAACGCTACCAAAGAGGTTCAGAAAAATGTGCAGAAAGGATTCAACCAAGGTATCTTTAACAAGCTAGACAGCTTTATCAACTTTGGTAAGAGACTTGACAACTCGGTGTCAAAGTATTTCGTGATATTATCTATTTTGCGGTTTTCTATGGTTATAAACGATCATGAATACGTGGGATACTTCCTTACACATTTAAGAGAGAGCAATTTCATCGATGCTGAACTCATTGATAATCGTGACACCACGATTGAATGGAAATCAACTGGTATTTTTGACAAAAGCGATGTTCTTGAGGGTCCACAAGATCTCAACATACAACTGGAACTTGTCAAGTATCTTATTTTGTTTGGTAAGGATTCTACTAAGCTTATGAAGCAATATAACAAGCTCACCGGTAATTCTAAGGACTTATTTGTCAAGCTCAACCTGAGCATTCTCAAGTTATACTATCAAAAGTTGAATTCTAGTGAAGAACTGTCAAATCTCAACTTTGTCTTGAAGAACTTGAAGTTTGAGAAGGTCAAAGTTCTCTTCGCAGATGAGCTTTTGAGCTGGCAAACTAACAAGGTTTTGGTGCAAGCATCTGAGTTAGTCAGAATAATTCAAATGCTGTGGAAGCGTTCGCCATCTAATCCTATCAACAAGCAGTTGAAGCCAGTTGTTGATCAGTTCGTCAGGGAAATGAAGGCTTCCAACGTGGTATCTCAACAGAAACAAGAACTCAGCATAATCCAAGAAGAATTGAGTGGAGAACTTGCCGGTTTTGACACTGAATCGTTTTCTCTCTTAGCTGATTCAATCACTGAATCGGCTTCGTTCCTTAGAAGTTTATAAATCCCTCTTTATTGCTCAATTATTGGAACTTTTTGGTAGTAATTCCCATCATTGTAGTCATATCATTAATCTGTTTGAGTCCCAAGTTGAGCAAATAACGACGTTGGTTCAAGTCGGTTTCGGCAGCATTCATTCTGAATTCTCCCTGCACGTACTTCAACAATGATTCCTTCTCGTGGTTTTTATAAACAAGTCTCAAGACATCGCGGTAAATTGACTTGAGTCTCTGACGAAAGAGAAACTCTTCTAGCGGAAGTACTTTGGAAAATCGAGACGATCGTGTCGTGTAGGTTCTCATCATCGTGATATTTTTTCAAAGTGTTACAGAGAACAAAAAAAAGTGAGATCCAAACAAAAATTCCTGTAGATAAGTACAGGTTTACGTTATCACCTTATCCTACTGACGATGACAAAACTGTTTAGAAGTATCAAAACACAGATAGACTGAGTCAATGAGACTTATAAGGTATCTAGTTAATTGTTCAATTGGACCAATAACAATAAAAAGAGAAACTACAATTCTATTATTACCCTTGCAAATCCCCCGTGGTATGTTGTGCTACAGACTTGTGGAATCTTAAATGAGGGCTTTAGTGATAATTAATAAGCGGATTACTTCATAGTTAAGGACATTGATAGATACATTAAACAGAGACGCGTGGTCCCAAGAGTATTTTTGTTGGAAAAGACAGAATAACGTTTGGCGTGGGGAGTTGTCCCGATTAGGAAATGGACCCGACAAGTCGTTAGTCCAGATTTCTCCGCATTTTTTCCCCGTTGAATAATGGGGTGCATTTTTCAGAGATCACTCAGAATCTGGATTTTGCAGTATAATAAAGACAACCAGTTCTTCGGTAGACAAGCTTTTAAATTTACAAAATAAAAAATGTCTGGTTTCTTAAGGGTTAGTGGCACAAAGATCGTCAATTCCCAAGGACAACCGGTTGTATTGACTGGGGCGGGGATTGGTGGCCATTTGAATATGGAAAATTTCATTACTGGGTATCCAGGACACGAAACTGAACACAAGAAAGTCTTGAAGAAGGCAATTGGCCAAGAGAAATTTGATTTCTTCTTCGACAAGTTCTACGAATATTTCTGGGACATCAAGGATGCTCAATTCTTCAAGAATGAGTTGGGGTTCAACTGTTTACGTATTCCCTTCAACTACCGTCACTTTCTTGATGACGAGGGTGATCTTTTTCAAATCAATCCCAAAGGATTTGAAAGGTTAGATAGAATTGTTGACATTTGTGCCCAGCATGAAATTTATACTATCTTGGATCTTCATACCCTTCCAGGTGGTCAAAATCAGGATTGGCATTGTGACTCTGGTATTCACAAGGCTCTCTTTTGGGATTTCAAGGTGTTCCAAGATGCTGGTGTCAACCTCTGGGAGAAATTGGCCGAGCACTATCGTACAAATACTTGGGTTGCTGGATATAATCCAATTAATGAGCCTGCAGTTGCCGATCATAGCCAATTGATTGCTTACTATCAACGCTTAGACAAAGCTATTCGTGAAATTGATCACAACCATATTTTATTCTTGGACGGTAATACCTACGCTAGTGACTTTAGACAATTTCCTCTGGGCCCATTCATTGATAATGCAGTTTACTCGATCCATGACTACAGTATCTATGGCTTCCCTAACTTAGAAGGCAAACTTTACCAAGGAACAGAAGAAGAGAAGTTGAAGATTAAAACACTGTATCAACGCAAGATTGAATACATGGTGGCCAATAACGTTCCAGTGTGGAATGGAGAGTTTGGTCCAGTGTATGCCTCAGACGTACGTGGTGACAAAAACCCCGATGCTATCAATTCGAGTCGTTACAAAGTCTTGAAAGATCAATTGGAAGTTTACCGTACTGGAGACCCTTCTGGCGACCAAACTCCAATTAGTTGGTCGATCTGGCTTTACAAAGATATCGGGTACCAGGCATTGACATACGTATCACCAGAATCCAAGTGGTTCCAGGTGCTTGGTGATTGGCTTTTAAAGAAGAAGAAGTTGGGGTTGGACAGATGGGGAAACGATATTGACCCTGCCTTCGACAAGTTGTACCTGGATCTTGTATACCATATTGAGACTTCAGTTAAGTTTCCAAAACTATATCCTAATCTCTGGAACGTGAAGGATTATGTGACCAGAGTTACTAAGGATATGCTTTTCAGCGAAGTCGCCCAACATGAGTTTGCTGAGAAATTTGTTGGATTAAGCTTCGAGGAGTTGGACGAATTAGCTGGTTCGTTTAAGTTTGAAAATGTACTCCAAAGACACGAATTAAATAAGATTTTGAAACAATACTAGTTTTTTCTTAATTACAATATAATGTTAAAATTTAGGCTTTAATTTAGTCTCGGTTTTGTGCAATTAATCTTTTGCCATCTTTGTGGAGATCGGATGTTTTAAATTAATGTTGGTGGCCCAGGCTTCCCCACCTCCACTAAAATCTCGTAAAATCATGCCTACGCTTCCACTACTCATTTAGGAATGCGTTCCGAACGGATTTGTGTTGGCGAGTCTCCGTCTCCCGATTGGGAAATCTCTCCGACCCGCATTCGCGTCTCTACCCCACCAACCATCGCCTCAACCAGAAGCCAAAAGCTAACTTATACTGGTATAACGGGGCAATTTTCGGGCCATATTGTTGTAGATATGTATTCTAACCCACCAGTTTAACCCCTGTCACCAATTTTTCCGAAAAATTTGCCTCTCAAACCCACCAAAACTCACCCCTCATTATCCCCCACCATTTATTAGAAACCAGACTTGTAATATAAAAAGGGCCAGGACGCTCCCAAGATCTCTGACTTTTTTTCAGAACAGCAAGTATTTCTTTCTATACTACAACATGGTTCAACAATTAGACGTCGAACAATTGCTTCAAGAATTGACCTTACAAGAGAAAATCTCGTTTTTGGCGGGGATCGATTACTGGCACACTTTCCCAGTCGAAAGATTGAACATCCCTTCAGTCAGAGTCTCGGACGGTCCAAACGGTATTAGAGGTACCAAATTCTTCAACTCCGTTCCTTCCAACTGTTTCCCATGTGGTACCGGTTTGGCTGCTACCTTCAACAAGGAATTGTTGTACGAAGCTGGTACTTTGATGGGTGAAGAAGCCACTTTGAAGGGTGCACACTGTATTTTGGGTCCTACGTGTAACATTTTGCGTAATCCATTGGGTGGTAGAGCTTTTGAATCCTACTCCGAAGATCCATTGTTGTCTGGTCATGCTGCTGCTGAAGTTATAAAGGGTATCCAAAGTACGAAGGTCTTGGCTTGTATCAAGCACTTTGTTGCCAATGACCAGGAACACGAAAGATTCCTGGTTGACACCCTCGTTACCGAGAGAGCCTTGAGAGAAATCTACTTGAAGCCTTTCCAGATTGCTATTAAGGAATCCAACCCAAGAGCTTTGATGAGTAGTTACAATATTGTTAACGGTGAACACGTTTCCAGTTCCAAGAAATTGTTGCAAGACACTTTGAGAAAGGAATGGGGTTACGATGGTTTGACCATGTCCGACTGGTTCGGTGTCTACGATACCAAGAAATCCTTGGATGCTGGCTTAAACTTGGAAATGCCTGGTCCAGCCAGACTTAGAGTCGTTCTTCCTACCGGCCATCAAGTCCACTCACGCGAAATTCACGAAGATGTTATTGACGAAAACGTCGCTTATGTTTTGAGATTCATTAATGAATGTTTGGCCAGTGGTATTCCTCCAAACTCCGAGGAAAAGCCAAACGAATCTCCTAAATCGAACGCTTTGTTGAGAAAGATCGGTTGTGAATCGATCGTTTTGCTTAAGAACGAAGACAATGTCTTGCCATTGGACAAGTCCAAGAAGCAAACCGTGGCTGTTATTGGACCAAACGCCAAGATTGCCCAAGAATCTGGTGGTGGTTCTGCCTCTTTGAACGCTCGTTACAAGATCACTCCATACGAAGGTATCAAGGCCAAGGTTGAAGAAGGTGGCAATGCCATTACTTTGGACTACGCTTTCGGTGCTTTCTTGGACACCAACTTGCCAGAGGTCGGTCCTCTTTTGACCAACCTCAATGGTGGTATTGGTATTACCGGTAAGTTCTACAAGCATCCACCAGGAACTAAAGGTGACCGTGAGTTGTTCGAGACCATTGACTTGCCAACCTCGAGAATTTTCATGTCCGACTTCAAGAGCGATGCTCTCCAAACCGACGAAAACTTGTTCTTTGCTGACTTTGAAGCCACTTTCGTTGCAGAAGAAGATGGAGTCTACGACTTTGGTACCTCTACCTTTGGTACTGCTCAGCTCTTTATTGATGACGAATTGATTGTCGACAACAAGACCAAGCAAACTAAGGGTGACGCGTTCTTCTTGGGTATGGGTACCAGAGAAGAAAGAAACTCCAAGGTTTTGGTTAAGGGTCAAACCTACAAGATCAGAGTTGAATTCGGTACTGGTCCAACCTTCACTTTGGAGTCTGGTCACACTGAAAAGGGTGGTGTCTACTTTGGTTACGCCAAGAACTCGACTGCTGAAATCGAAATCGCTAAGGCTGTTGAAATCGCCAAGAAGGCCGACAAGGTTATCTTGTGTGTCGGTATCTCCAAGGAATTCGAATCCGAAGGTTTTGACCGTCCTAACATGGACATTCCAGGACACACCAACGAGTTGATCTCTGCTGTTGCTAAGGTTAACAAGAACGTGGTTGTTGTCAACCAGTCTGGATCTGCCATTAGTTTCCCATGGATCGACGAAGTCCAATCCGTTGTTCAAGCCTGGTACGGTGGTAACGAATTGGGTAACACCATTGCCGATGTCTTGTTCGGTGACGTCAACCCTTCGGGTAAATTGTCTGTTACCTTCCCTAAGAAAATCTCCGACTGTCCAGCTTACCTCAACTTTGGTTCTTCCAACGGTAGAGTCTTGTACGGTGAAGACGTCTTTGTTGGTTACAGATACTACGAAAAGCTCGAACGTGATGTTTTGTTCCCATTCGGCCACGGTTTGTCCTACACCACCTTTGACTTCTCCAACTTGAGTGTCTCTGCTGACACAGAAAACGTCTCCATCAAGGTTGATGTCACCAACACCGGTAAGGTTGACGGTGCTGAAACCGTTCAAGCTTATGTTGAACACGTCAAGCCAAAGATCATCAGACCAGTTAAGGAATTGAAGGACTTTGGCAAGGTCTTTGTTAAGGCCGGTGAAACCAAATCGGTTGAGTTGACTATCTCCATCAAGGAAGCTACTTCCTACTGGAACGAATACAAGAATAAGTGGGAATCCGAAAAGGGTACCTACAAGGTCTTGGTTGGTAACAGCAGTGACAACATCTTGCAAGAAGGCGAATTCAAGACCGAAAAGGCTTTCTTCTGGTTAGGTTTATGATTCTATGAGGCTGTATAGCAAATAAAAATGTTACGACACGGTTTTAAAAGTAATCGCCGGGAATTCACCGGGTAGTAAGAATTTCATCACTAGGTTGCAAAGCAAAATAAAAAAAAAGTCCTTATATATAGGCTAAATATCGTGTGTTACCTTGAACTAGGAAATGGACGTGGTGTTACTGTAAAAACATCAGGACCGCCGTACGTACTTCGAAATCGGATGCTGCGAAAACTAAGAACGGAGAACGCTGCATCCCATTTGGGAGCTCGGCTTTATCGCACCGATATCTGCGATCAGTGTGACACAAAACCATGGTTCGCGTTCATGGCATCCCCCATAACCATATTTTCGGACATATCGCTGGAACTCAAACTATAAAACCAACACCCTTGCCCGATATCGGTTGGGGCTATAATCCACAACAATAACAAACATAATGACTACAGTACAATCTATGGGTGCTACCACCAAACTTTCACAGCACGAGATGCTCCCTGCTCCCAACGATATTGGAGCTTTGGCTAACAGAATAAACGCCGAGACCAAATCTCTTCACGATGCCGTCAACAAGATGGTGACTTTCAGATTGGCTTTGGCCCTCAGAGACGGAAGAGTGTACCGCCAGGGATTGCAAAGTTTCTACCACTGCTTTGCTGCCATTGAGAAGAGCTTATACAAACAACTCGAGAAGGACGACGAATGGTCGGAGATGTTGAGATCGGTATGGAAGCCAGAATTTGCCAGAGCCGACCGTGCATTCCAGGACTTGATGTTCTACTACGATGACCAAAAGGAGAAGTTCTCCCTGCCTATTATGTCTGAGCAAATTGCATTTTCCAACCACATTCAACAGGTGTGTGCTGAAAAGCCATACCTTTTATTTGCATATCTCCACGTCATGTACTTGGCGTTGTTTGCCGGAGGCAGAATCATGAGATCATCCTTTGCCAGAGCTACTGGCATGTTTCCACACAAAGATGGTATGAAGCACGAAGATATAGTAAAGATGGGAACGAACCTCTTTAACTTTGACGTGGCTGACGAAAACTTGTTGAGATTGGTATACAAGCGTGACTACGAGTTGGTGACGAGAGCAGGCTTAACAGAGGAACAGAAGTTGGAAATTATAGATGAATCAGTGTACATTTTCGAACAGAACGGAAGATGCTTACAGGAATTGGAAAGACACAACATGAAGAGGTTGAAGCAAAAATGGAGCTACATTGCCGTGACCAAGGGTCCTATCGTTGCCATTGT
The DNA here is from genome assembly GCA_030564025.1 of Teunomyces panamensis. NCBI lineage: Eukaryota > Fungi > Ascomycota > Pichiomycetes > Serinales > Debaryomycetaceae > Teunomyces > Teunomyces panamensis. The sequence continues at coordinate 62,416 of JAJMKY010000021.1, read as the reverse complement.
ATTGTTTTTCTTGTTGTTGATGCACTACGTTAGAAAATTAGCTTTGTTCTAAACTTAATACTTTTATACCTTTGTACATTATTAATACTAGCTCAACTAGGGATTTTGGGAATCTATTAATCTTCTTCGTCTTCTTCTTCTTCATCATCTTGATCTTGAGTCTGTAATTCGTTGGTTACACCGTTTTTATGGTCCTTGATCCAGTTTTCAGTCCATGCCACGATTCTTTCGACGTTTTCTTCCATCTCTTCTACCGAATTGGACGTCAATTCAATGACGATTTCGGGAATGTAAGATTCTCTTGCGTCCTGTAAAATGACTTCCATGATCTCGCAATCAATATTCTCCTGGATTTTGTTATCTTTGTATCCTCTCTTTTGCAATCTGTCAAACAAGATCGAGTTGTTGGTCCGTAACACCACCACCAAGTCGATCAAGCGTTCAGGAAAGATATCGCAGCAGTGCCAGTCCACAAGAACACCTCCTTTAACAAGATCAAGCTCAAGAGAGTCAAGTAACTTATCTTCATCGACCACAGATGTGTCAAGAACCTCATCGTAACTATCGATACAATCTCTCTCTTTCGCGATGTCCGAGATCGAAAGATGCGTGAATCCTGGCTTCATCTCGTTGAGCTGCGCAACCAAACTCTCGGAATGTGAAGTCTTGCCACATCCAGGAGTTCCTGTGATTATAATGTTGGGAATGTATCGTCTCGACATCGTGTAAAAATACGAGATGAGATATCAATGGAGAAAGGTAGATTTTAGCAACTCATTTTATTTTTCTCTACTTTTTTTTGATTTTTGGAGTTTGAATAAGGCGTGTACGTCTCAATTTTTCAACGAAATTGGCACAGAAGGCTCCTCCAGCCAAACCTGAAACTACCTCTTAAGCATACTCGATATATAACCACAAAATGCGTACGTTCCATGTAGAGAAGTTTGTGTTGTTGTGAATTCTACTAACATTGTTTAGCTCCATTGCCTCCGGGACTAGGAGCGGCTGAAACTGCCAGTGAAAACGAAATGGATAAATATGGCATGGCGGGCCTCAACTCACTAATCAAGATGGACCAATCAGACTACACAACATTTGCCATAGGGCAGGATATAAGTAAGTTGGGGTTGGATTTGAGTAAAGGATCGCTGATCTTGAAGAATTTGGCCAGTCCATGGGCCGAAACCTCGCGTTCTGAAGTCGAGCCATACTTTGCCTTACCGAAATCTATTCAGGCCGACCAGATCGTGCCGGCACCTGGACCGTGTGATAACAAGATTCAGCTGTTTACAGATGAAACGCTATTCTACATATTTTACATGAAACCCCGCGATACACTACAAGAATACGCCGCCCGCGAGTTGGTTGCCCGCAACTGGCGCTACCACAAGGACATACAGGTCTGGCTCACCAAAGACAGCAACGTGGAGCCGGTTCTCATCAGCCAGGATGTTGAGAAGGGTGTGTACATATTTTTTGATCCTCATAACTGGGAAAAGATCCGCAAGGAATTTGTGCTACATTACTCCAGCGTCCAGGCCTAGATCTCTACATGTAACAATAATAAAATCTTTCTAATCAACATGGATATTCTATTCCTTTTGGTAAGTCACTTTATCTACTTTGACATCTCCATTCAAAAACGTATAGATATAGAGCGTGCAAGAACTGCCTTGCGTATCCAACAAGCAGAACGACGGAGTAACATTAAATTGATTCTGGACTCGATTGAGTATCTCCAAATCAATCTCAGTCGAAAAACCCAGTTCGTTTTGTTCTTTTCTGAGATTTTCAGCTTCTTTAGTATCGTCATTTTCTTGTTCTTGTTCCTCTTTTTCGGCCTTTTCTTCATCTTCAGACTCTTTCTTCCCTCCACTCTCATCACCTTCTTTCTTCCCTTCTTCTTCCTCTTTTTCTTGTTCCTCTTCCTCTATTTCCTTTTCCTCTTCCTCTTTTTCCTTTTCTTCTTCTTCTTCTTCTTCTTCTTCTTCCTCGTGTCTAGCTTCAAAACTAGGAGCTCCGGTAGCGCTGCCTGGATTTATAAAAAACTTTCCGTCTAAAGTGAACGCTTCGACTTTATGTGTGCCTCCCCACACCAAAATATCCACATCTAACTCCCGTGCTAAGGCCGATAACGCAGCAGGATCGCCTTTAGGCACGATCTGGTATCCGTTGGTGAACCCAATCCGTAACTTGTCTAAAACAATGACATTATAAAGGGGCACGTTCGTCTCTCTTTTCGTCACATCTGCCACCTGCTGTGCCAAGATGTTACTATCATCAAACTCACCTCGCACCAAATGCAAAGCTGGTGATAAGTTGGCAAGAAACTTGACCGTTTCAAGAGAATTCACCACATTTCCTAAACATATCACCTGTGAAATCTTGTTATTGGTGGGAATCGAGTCAAGATTGGGACTGAGAAGCTTCTTGAACTTTGATGGAATATCAACCGCCCGCTCAGGTATAAATAAGTCTCCAATTGCCAACGTTAACATCCTCTTATATCACCTCTATGGTTGTTAATTACGGGGACTTTCTATATGTAGGCTGATATTTATGAGGAGTGCATACAGTAAGTGTGATAACCAATGGAGTTTGAATTCACACTATATTTATACAGTTTCCCAAATAGCTTGAACCAACCCATTTATGCAATGAATTTTTCTTGATTTGTTTGTTTCCAATAGTATCAAGGAACTAAATCTAACCTTATTCAAATCATTTGTGCCTCATTATTTTTCCATCTTGTATCATTTTAAATTAAAGACAAACCCTACTGAAAATATATCCTAAAATCAAGATAATTATTGGTCTAGTTTTGGTATATATTTTCATAGAATGTTACTGATATAAAATTCCGATATAGTGTAACGGCTAGCACGGTTCGCTTTCACCGAGCAGACCCGGGTTCAACTCCCGGTATCGGAGTATTCTTTTTTGGTTTTTAAATTCTTTATTTCAATATATTTTTTAATATCTTGCGGCACGGATTTAGTTTGGTCCCAAGGATACTTTACCTTAATTCTTTTCCAAACACATCTTTCTATTCAATTTCCTTATAATTATAAACTGAATTCTTAACCTGTTGCCATAATCTAAGATTACTGGTAGTTTTAAATTATTAAGTTGAATATGTTTGATGATAATTTCTTCATATTTTACAATTCTTAATTGATTCAAATCTTGTATTATTCCAGAAAACCGTAAAAAAATTGAAGTACCTATTTGTTAGCAGCAAATATCCTAGAGAATCACTTGGAGATACTAAAATCAACCAACTTTATATGTTTAAAGTTTACAACCTAATGTTGTAGGTCCCCCTTCTACATTGTAGTGCATAAAGGAAATTATTTTACCTTTAGACTGCATATTATATCAAAATCCGCCTTTATGGCCAAGTTGGTAAGGCACCTCACTAGTAATGAGGAGATCGTCAGTTCGAATCTGGCTGAAGGCATTTTTTTGGCGTTTATTTTTGCAACCAATTTATATTTTTAATTCATTTACCACAACTGCCACTAACAGTATCTATGAGTGTCGAGAAAACACCACCAATTAGCCAACATAGTGAAGGTGTAGCGTATGAGGGCCACCAGAATTATAAACAATCCATGCTGTCAAGAAATTTTACTCCTGTTTGCGGCGGCTACCTTGACGAATATGATGACCGATACTCCAGTTGGTCATCCAAACGCCAACCACCGTTATCGACCAGCTCAATTTACAGAATTATCAAGGAACTTGGCTCAGTATTCGGATTCCAAGATGACAATGTTGAAAATATCCACGATTTCCTAATGGTACAATTGAATTCAAGAGCCAGTCGGATGTCTTGCCAGGAAGCATTACTATCCCTTCACGTTGAATACATAGGTGGAGACCAGTCCAATTTTAAAAAATGGTACTTTGCTTCTCAAGTTTATGTTGACTTTGATGTTTCCAAAGGCTCGAAGTCCAAAGTTGCTAAACCTTCGAATTCAGAGAAAGTAGGCGCTTACATTCCTGACGACTTGGCGGAATCCAACAGTATTTTGGACTTAGATTATAAATGGCGTCACAGAATGAATAATCTTTCAAATGTTCAGTACGTCACGGATATTGCTCTTTACTTGCTTATATGGGGTGAATCAAACAACGTCAGGTTTATGCCAGAATGCTTATGTTTTATTTTCCAGTGTGCAAAAGATTATTATGAGGCAATCAGGGTAAGAAATCTGGTACGGGTATCAGCCCCACCATTTTTCTTCCTAGATCGTATCATCACACCACTATACAACTTCCTAAGGGATCAACAATACCGTTGGGTGAATGGTAAATGGTTAAGGAAGGAGAAGGACCATCTGAAGATCATAGGGTACGACGATGTGAATCTGTTTTTTTGGCATCCTCGAAATCTCAAACATATAAAGTTGCAAAATGGACAAAGCCTTATAGATTGTCCAAAAGAAAAGAGGTACGAAATGCTTGAAAATGTGACTTGGGATAAACTATTTTATAAGACTTACAATGAAAAGAGAACTTGGTTACACATATTTGTTAACTTTAGCAGAATTTGGATTATTCACGTTACTATGTTTTGGTACTACACCAGTTTCAATTCCCCAACACTATACACCAAACAATATAAACAACTATTAGATAACCAACCAGCACCACAAGTACAACTAACAATTGTTTCTCTTGGAGGGGCTATTGGCTGTCTAATATCTATTTTGGCAACCATCAATGAATTTAGGTTTGCTCCTAGAAAATTTCCATCTTCACATCCATTATTTGGAAGATTAGTATTTCTCATACTTTTAACCGTGGCAAATATTGCGCCTTCAGTTTATATTCTTGGATTCCTTCCTTTTGATGCACACTCCTTGCATGGAACCAAGATTGGCATTTTACACTTAGTCTTCTCAATTTTGACCTTTCTTTACCTAGCAGTTACTCCTCCAAAAAAATTATTCAGCCCACTCCTCTCGAGCTCAAATCAAGATGTTTTCACAGCCTTGTTTCCAAAACTTCCAAAAAGAGGGCAATTATTTTCCTATATCTTGTGGTTAAGTGTATTTTTGGCAAAGTTTACTGAGTCTTACTTCTTCTTAACCTTATCAATAAGAGATCCAATAAGAGTACTCTCAATTATGAAAATGGATAGATGTATTGGTGATATTATCTTTGGTAACATTATCTGCAAACAGCAAGCACGAGTGACCATGGTGCTTCTCCTTTTAGCAAATTTTGTCTTGTTTTTCTTGGACACTTATCTTTGGTATATCATTTGTAACTGCATATTTTCAGTGGGCCTATCCTTCTCTATAGGAATTTCCATTTTCAGTCCTTGGAGGAACATTTTTTCAAGACTACCAGATCGAATTGCAACCAAAATTATATTTTCCAACGGAAGAAACAAAGGTTCACCAATGTTCGTGATTTCACAGGTGTGGAACAGTATTATTATATCAATGTACCGGGAACATTTGTTAACCTTAGAGCAGGTAAAGAAGCTTGTTTACAAAAGTGTTCTGGACGACAAAGGAAGTGGGTTAACAAATATAGTCCCACCATTATTTTTTGTGTTTCAGGATGATAGCACTTTCAATATGAATGACTTTTTAGCGCCAGGAAAAGAAGCAGAACGCAGAATTTCCTTCTTTGCACAGTCATTGTCAATTTCGTTGCCAGAACCATACCCTACAACAGAAATGCCCTCTTTTACTGTCTTGATTCCCCACTACTCCGAGAAAATAGTCTTGAGTCTTCGCGAAATAATCAAGGAAGATAAAAATTCAAAGCTATCACTATTAGATTACTTAAAACAGTTGCAACCAAAAGAATGGGAAGAATTTGTTAAGGATACAAAAGTTTTGGATTTAGTTACCTCTAGTAACGAGGAATTTGATCTTGATAGCACCGCACCACCGCCCGAACTAAATTTTGAAAGTGGCCAATATGAGAAGGGAGGAAACTTTGATTACGACAGAAGCAGAGTTGACAATTTACCATATTACTGTCTTGGATTTAAGAATTCATCATCCGAATTCACCTTGAGAACAAGATTATGGTGCTCACTTCGGTCACAAACGTTGTACAGAACAATTTCAGGGTTCATCAATTATGAAAAAGCTATAAAGATATTGCATAGAACAGAGAATCCCAATCTTGAGCAAAGTTACAATGATTTTCCATATCAAATTGAGAAACAGTTAGACTTCCTTACGCGGCTGAAGTTCAATCTTGTGGTTGCAATGCAAAGATTTCAACACTTTTGCACAACAGAGAAGTCTGATGCTAAGGTTTTGTTTGACGCGTTTCCGTCCATTAAAGTGTCTTACTTGGAAGAAGAAATAAACGAACTCGGAGAAAAGATTTACTACTCAACATTGCTAGATATTTCATCCAAAAATTCAAATGGAGAGTATAAGAAAAAATACCGTATTAGACTTTCAGGCAATCCAATTTTAGGTGATGGTAAATCTGATAATCAGAACAGTTCAATTATATTTTATCGAGGAGAATACATTCAAGTTGTTGATGCTAACCAAGATAATTATCTTGAAGAATGTATAAAGATCAAAACTGTATTGGCCGAATTTGAGCAAATAAGCATGGATGTCTCATCAGAATATATCCCAGGCACTGTTGACAACAGAAATCATTTCCCAGTGGCGATATTGGGTGCAAGGGAATATATATTTTCCGAAAAAATTGGTATCCTAGGAGATATTGCTGCTGGGAAAGAGCAAACATTTGGAACTTTATTTGCAAGAACTTTGGCTGAAATAGGGGGGAAATTACATTATGGACATCCAGATTTTTTAAATGGGATATTTATGACTACGAGAGGTGGAGTATCAAAGGCACAGAAAGGTTTACATTTGAATGAGGATATCTACGCTGGAATTATGGCAACAAGTCGAGGTGGTCGAATCAAACATTGTGATTACTTTCAATGCGGAAAAGGAAGAGACTTAGGTTTTGGTACAATTCTAAACTTTACAACCAAAATTGGAGCTGGAATGGGTGAACAGATTTTATCCCGCGAATATCATGCCTTTGGAACTCAATTGCCAATCGATAGATTTTTATCCTTCTATTACGCACACCCTGGTTTTCATCTTAATAATGTCTTCATTATGTTATCGATCAGTTTATTTATGATGGTCTTAGTCAATCTTGGAGCATTGAAACATGAATCAATTATTTGCAAATACAGTCCCAACAATCCAATAACTGACATAGAAAAGCCTTTGGGTTGCTACAATTTGCAGCCAGTTCTAAATTGGGTCACCCGCTTTATTTTATCTATATTCATCTGCTTCTTCATATCGTTTGTGCCATTAATTATTCAAGAGGTACTAGAAAAAGGAGTTATAAAGGCATTATTCCGGATGGCTTATCATTTTCTTTCAATGTCACCAATATTTGAAGTATTTGTATGCCAAGTTTATGCCAAGTCACTAAGAGATAATTTATTGTTTGGTGATGCTACATATATTGCAACAGGACGTGGATTTGCGACAAAGAGATTACCCTTCTCTTATTTGTATTCGCAATATGTTACAACTTCAATATACAAGGGTTCCAAGATTTTTCTAATTGTTGTGTTTGCCTCAATGACAATGTGGCAACCAGCCCTATTATGGTTTTGGATTACAATAATTTCTTTATGCTTGGCACCCTTCATATTCAATCCCCATCAGTTTGACTTTGAAGAGTTTTTGTTAGACTACCGCGAGTTTATTCGATGGTTATCAAGAGGTAATAGTAAGGGAAAGAAGGAATCTTGGATACAAAACACAAGAGATGACAGATCTCGATTTACCGGTGTCAAGAAGCGTTGGATTGAGACTTCAAAAACCCATAAAACTATAAAGAAGCCTGCCTGGAGACGTATAGCAATTTCTGAAGTATTGATCAACACAGTAATTTCAAGCATTCTTTTGCTTCCATTCTTGTTCATTAACTCACAAAATGGGGTCCGGGATTATTCACTTGTGAACCCTTTGTTAAGGATAGGAATTGTTACTCTTATTCCATTTCTCATTAACATGGTTATACTACTGTTATCGTTTGTGGTAACTATCGTGTTATCACCTATCAGCTATTATTGTCCAAGAATTTCTGGATATATTGCAGCAATCGCCCATGCATTGGCAGTTATACTAAGTATTATCAATTTGGAAGTGTTCTTAGTAATGGAAGGATGGAATTATTCCAGAACTCTCTGTGGAATTATTTTCATAATTAGTGCACAAAGTACGCTTACAAGATTTGTCATGATTTGCTGCTTATCAAGAGAATTACGTGGGGATTCTTCAAATATTGCCTGGTGGTCAGGAAAATGGATAGAAAGCAAATTGGGATGGCTTGCTCTAACCCAACCATTGCGTGAATTTATTGTTAAGATATTTGAATTTAATATCTTCACGGGTGATTTTCTTTTAGGCCATTTACTTTTATTCTGTCTCAGTTTGGGAATGCTTGTGCCTTACATAGACAAATGGCATTCATTTATGTTATTTTGGTTGAAGCCACTGAAGGCATTCCGCAATCCAATTTATTCCAAAAAGCAAAAGAGGAGAAACAGAACAAGGATATTCAAATACTTGCTCTTATACGTTGCAGTTTTACTTATGATGGCAGGGTTGATTTTTGGCCCTATGTTTGTTCAGCCCTATGTTCCAAATTTCAAAGGCCATTTGCCACCAATTGGAGCACAACTTTTCCAGCCAAATAACCAATGGAATGACGACACAGGCGACACCAAAGCACCACTGTGGATACCAAGGGGAAAACCAGAGTCGGTGCCAATGAGCACTGTCTACTAAAATTATTTCTAAGTTTTTTCGCAGACTCGCAACTCAAATCTGCCACATCACTTATCTGGAGTTTTCACGTGACTGTTTGTTTGTTTACGATATCACTGGAAACACATCTTCACTGAAACATCTAAAACAAGCTTCCTTTACACATAAATTACGTGCTTTCTTAAAGTATATCTTTATATGAATATATGATACCCACAAGCAGGAAACCCACACTAAAAAAGAAGGCCTCGACTCCATCGCCAGGGTTGATAAATTTGCCAGAGCACAACATAAACAAACCAGATCTCTTAAAGCGGTTTCAAGAACAGGACGAAGATGAGATTTTTGGCACAATTGAAGGGGGGATAAATTTTGATGACGATTTCAGGACATTACGACTCGGAGAAGTGGAAACATTAAAGATGGATCAAAAGAATATCAAGCAAGATGCTGAAAATGAATTTGATGATCAGTTTGTAGCTGATTTCGAAAACTTCGAACAAAACCTAATGGGAAACAAGCCCAGAGTACACTTGGAACTTTCTCCTATGGACTCAATATCAACTTCATCCCCCAAACTGTCCATATTAACTCCAGGGAAAAGATTAACGAAGGAAAACAGCCGCATAAATCGCATAACACGGCAAACATTAAGTGAATACAGCGAAGGAGATGAAACTGACGTGACTTCACAATTGAACGAAGACGACTTTGATGACATTGACAATATTTTTGGAGCGGAAGAAAGTGGAATATATGGCAAGATCAACCAGAAACTCATAGAAAAGCAAATAGCCCTCCAACGTGACGCTGAGATAGAAGAGAAAGAAATGGAGAGAAAGTATTCCAAGTATCAGAAAACGCATCACCAAAACCAAGAGAGAACGTTGAAACTTCGAGATTTCAATCGATATAATAAGAATCGTCCTGGCAATCGAAATATGAGCATGTTGGATCAGACCGAAAATGACAGAACGATAAATTACGAGTATACGAGGGACGATTATGAGCATTTTGAAGACGGATTTGATAGTAACTTTGAAACAAAGCTTCATAGCAAAAGGTTTGGTATAATTGGAAATAGAACTGTGAAAAGTAAGAGTTCCATGCCCAACCTTGGAAGAAGTCATCTTTCCAAGATTAAAAAGTTCAAGTCCGTGATGGATATCAATAGTATCAGAGAAGATTTTGATCAATTTGATGAATTAAATGATCTTATAGAAGAGGAAGAAGAAGAAGCTGTTGCAGCCCAAGATTTTAACTACAACAACAATGTTATAAGGAAACTTGATCGTATACCGTCATTCTACAACCAGAAAAGTTCCGATCCAGGTAAAAAGCAGATGTTGCTTAATTCTTACAAAGAGAAGAACAAGTCTCGAAACAGTGTGAAAATCAGTGATCACTCAAAACCTAAGATAGGGTTGGTAAAATACTTGAACAACAACTCGATTATTCCAAATCCCGTGATACCCACTTCTAATAGTGTGATGAGGTATAATGGAGCTGTTAAGAGATGGGAAGGTAATGAAGCAGACCTTATGAGATTTGAAAAACTGCATAAACCGTCCTTGATTACTCTCAATGATTTGAAGAAAGAAGAAACACCGAGTGCTCTAAAACTTGTACAGGATCCTGTAACTGATAGAAGGAACCACAACATGGTTTATGATAGCGAGAAGCTTTGCTGGATTAATCTAAATGATGACTCGGAGTCTGTTTTTGATGAAATACCCGATTTGGATGATGGCGCAAAGATTAGCCAGACATATAAATTATCATCACCACCGTCTTTCCAACCACCTGGTGTGATTGGCAGCTTTAATTCATCACCAAACAATGTGGATTCGAATGGGTTACAGTCACCGATAACCAGAAGAGGGTTGAGCCAGTTCACCCAGAGAACAGTGTCGAGCAATACAATTGGTAGCGACGATGAGGGTGCAGAAGTATATAATATTTCGTCCAAATTGATTGAACGCTTTCTTAAAGAAGAAGAAAAGGTCACTAGGAAGACGGCCCATTGGTTTACGGTCAATGAAACTTACAATTACATCAATATCAAGATTCCTAGTCACGACTTCTTCTGGGAGATTCGTAAGATGGTGATGGACAAAGATAGTTAGAAATAAAATCATATTTAGCATCTCAATCAGAAATGGAAACTCTAAGTTGGATATATAAAAGTTTTGTCTTCTAAATCGGTCAAGTCGAGAGCTTCGATGTTGACTTCGATTTTTTTACCATCAATATCATGAACGTATCCGCTCTTTACCTGGTTGTCAAGATCTGCCAATCTTTGCTTGTTTCTTCTTGATAAGATGTACCCTACAATTCCAATAAGGGCAGGAGCCACTGTGAAACTCAATACAATCTGAACAATCCAAGCAGGAATATACTTTGGTTGATCTTTACTTTGCCATAACTGCGGCGAGATAATATTGGCAATAGAATAAGCACCCATAACCTGAGCATTTCTAACCAATCGCTTGGTGTAAGAAGCACCAGCAGTTGTCTGGGCAAAACCAAATGCACAAATCCAACCAACACCAAAGGAATTTGCAGCCAAAGTAATTGCAGCCAAGACACCAACAGAGTTCAGTAAAGGAAGAGAAACTGCAACAATTGAGCCTACCAAAGCAGGGACAGTGGTCCAGATGATGGTAAAGCAAGTGGTTTTAGGAAAGTATACCAACCAAAGACAAGCAACCAATGCCCAAATCACCGAGAAACCGGACCCAGCAACAGACACCAAAGTCGAGTTCAAATTAGATAACCCACCCATTTCTTCATATAAGATATTTTGCTGATATTGTAAGTTATTAGCCAATTGTTGAAGCAAGAAGAAGCCCATAATAAGGTAAGAGATGGGGTCCTTAAAAGCTTCAATAGCATGATGCCTCTTAAAATGTTTTTGTTCAATAGTGGAGTGAGATGTTGACTGAACCTTTCTGATTGTCCAGACCTTTTCCGGGATGCTCAAGAATTTGGCTTCCAACGGATTATCTGGATAAAGAAACCAAACCACGATGGATAACAAGAGAGTAAGACCACCAATAATAATGTTCAATACCCTCCAGTCACCAATTGAAGCTTTTGCGTAAATCGTTCCGTAACTGATAAACCCAATTGGGATAGGTGAAGCCATACAAGATGCATAAAAGACAGGTTGGGTGGCTTCCCTGATATGTTGACTCAAGAACATCCCGTTAGTGGTCAAAAGAATTGGAATTGCCGCTGCTTCAAAGAATCCCAAGAAGAATCTTAATACGATTACTCCAGCATAGTTGTAAGCAGCACAGTGGAGAAAGATTGTTACTGACCAGAAGAAAGTTATACCAAATATTACTTTTGAAAGAGGGAAGCTTTGGATTAGGTAAACACCAGGAATCTGCCCGACTATGAAACCAACGTAGAACACGGTATTGACATTGTTGTATTTATTCTGGTCTAAACCAGTGGCTTCCCAGAACCCAGTGATCGAACTGTATCCAAGGGTAGCCTTATCCATGTACATAATTAAGTTGATAAGAAAAGTGAGACCCAAGACTCGGATCAATAACTTTCTTGACAAAGCTTTATCTTGTTCGGGGGTAATTTCTGGTACTCCCTCGCCATGTTCTTCCATAAAGTTGACTGCAATATCGGCATATTTTGTTGATTGCTTTACATACGATTCACGGGAACTAATATCATGCACCTCGATGTTATTTTCCTTCTCAGACATGGCTGCACCGAGACCATTTCGGATGGGAATAGCCGTCAATTTATCTTATCAGACTTAGGTGTGAAGGAGCATGCAGATGAATATTCACGTGTTGAACGGTGATGGCATCTAATAGATGGCTAAAGACCGAAATTGAATTAAAAATAATGATAACTGGCTACGAATCGAGCAACAAAATATCTTTTTGAGAGAAGTTATTATGGCGGGATTCTGCGATCTAAAACCCGAGACCTTTAATTGTTAGAAAATAATTAAAGGGAGCTCAAATAGCCAACCAAATGGCACAGAGTATTAAGATCCTTTTTCTTTATTTTTACTGTGGATACTGGAGAGGATATTGGCTGAATCTCGTTGTCTATTTCTTTTTCATTTCTGTGGCGATTACGACTAAAGCAACAATAGATGAGGCATATTGAGACATGTTCAGCGAATCAGAAAGCAATAACAAATTTGGTTGACGGCTGCATTTGGCAGAATGAATTTACGAAACTTCCATTTACGAGTGCCATTGATGCCACAGCTTTCGGCTGGCGGAAATGTTTTTCTACAAAGAGAAGAAGAATGCGCACTGGATGAAAAGTGAAGAATTATGCTGTTTTCTGTTTTCTGTTTGTGTTTGTTGTAATCTGCCTTCAATGATAGTGTATAGAGGCACTGGATCCTCACGTCTCAACTTCTGGTTGTTCCATTTACATTATATTCTAATATTCTAAATATTTATTCAGATTCTCTTATTCTGGAAATATGTCCTTAAACCTACTGGCAAATTTCCTCTTTATATAGGCTTTTCTTGACCGGAGCTTTACTTCGTAATTAGTAAGCTTGTTCCGTTCTCGGAACGTCTGTACCAACAACTGGTCTCTATCAGACCTCCGGCTTATGACCAGCCACCGGACTCAATGTTCCGTTTATACACGTGACATACAATCCGGTATGTTATCCTGACCTATATACTGCTTGATTACCCAATGTGGACATCCACATTCAACACTGTTTTCTCCAACGAGTCGTAACTGTATGTAGATAAATTTGGTTTTTTTGAAGCCTAACATAAGCGAAAGGGGTCCATTTTAAAGTGAAACAAGTACAGAAGCCTGGGGATTTCCTGATTCAGTAATATGGTTCCAGGACTGCATTATGTTACAGACACTATTGACTTGTTGTGTTGTCAAGGCATGGAAAACGATCCTAACCACGCAGACACACACACGTACGAAATGCGTCAAGTGTTATTTGTTTTACGTCTTGGAACGGTTTTGTTTTTTTTCTCACAGCCTCACAGGCAATCTGGAACCAGCCAGACGCTCTTAACACATTGTCCATTTTTCTTGACAGTCTTGGCCATAAATATATCAAGACATCCAAATTCTTTCTTTCTTTCTTTCTTTCTTTCATTGTAAAAAAAGACTTGACTTGTTTCATAGAAAAAAAAAGTTCACTAATGTTTATTTAAAGATTATCTATTTAAGAGAAGGAGATTGTGTGTCTTATATCTAGAACACATATTAAACAACAACCAAACCCAAACCAAAGATAAAGGTGGAGGCAATCATCAACGCCTTGGCAAAGCCGTCAACAGCAACTTGTGGAACTGCAGCACCCTTCTTGGAAGAAGAAGAGGACGAGGAACTGCCCTTAGAAGAAGAAGAACCTCCCTTGGCAGAGCTACCAGAACCAGAGCCAGTTGGAGCAGAAGTACCAGAACCACCTTGCACGGTACCTGACACAGTTCCCAAACCAGATGGACCAGCAGACTTCAAGATGGCAGAACAAGAAGAAGCAGTGGTGGCAGATTGGATGGAAGCAGAGCCAGAGAAGTCACAGGCGTTGGAGTTCTTGTTTTGTGCGAGGTAGTACAAGTTAAGAACGTAGTTCAATCTGTCCTTGTCGGAACATGGAGAGAAAGCACCATAGACACCGGTGGTACCGTTGGAACCAATACCACCACAGTCGATGTAACCACAGACAACGGAGAACAAGTCGGCGTAGTTGTCGGCGTCAACCTTGCTGTTGACAACACAGTTGAGAGAAGCAGCCATACAGTTACAAACATTTTGATCTGGAGTTGGTGGCAAGTCGGTGGAAGCATCCCAGTTACTGGTGGAAGTTGGACAAGAAGTCACGGTAGCAGAAGCGTTAGCAGAGTTGACAGTGGCCAAGGATGGAGAAATAGAAGCCAATTGGGACTTGAGGTTGTTGAAGTCAGCCAAAGTTTGGACTTTCTTGTTGGAATCGATGGAAACCAAACCATAGTCGTTTTCTTCTTGGAAGTACATGTAAACGATACCACCAGACCATTCATCAGTCATTTGGGACGAGTAAATGGTGCCGACTTCTTGGAACCTTCTTGGGGTAACCTTGTTACAGCCATATTCGGAGAAGAAGATTGGAATACCCAAGTTCTTGTATTGCTGAGAGATGGTGGAGTAACCAGATTGGGAGTAAGTGGAGGTACCACACCATTCGTACATGTTGATACCGAAAAAGTCGGCTCTGTCTTCTTCGGAACCACAGGCAAAGTAAGCAGCAAGAGAGTCTCTGATTTCAGTGTCGTCGTTGGCAGAGTAACCGACTGGAATGTTTCTGTACTTGGAAGACTTGATGTATGCTTTGGTGTCTCTGACGGCGGCCTTGACGAAGGCGGAAGCGTCGGTGTTGGAGACTTCGTTGGTGACTTCGTTACCGGCAAAGAAACCCAAGACGTTGGAGTAACCTTGTAAGAGATCAACCACCGAGGTGTATCTCTTGAGTAAGTCGACGGTCCATTCAGGAGTGTTTCTGTTGATAGATTGGTCAGGTTGGGACAAGTCAGCGATGACATAAATGCCGGCTTCAGCCAACAAGTTCATACACACAGAGTGGTCCAACGAAATGTTGAGGGCATAGACTCTAATGACGTTGGTTCCCAACTGTTGCAAGTAAGGAACGTCTCTCTTACAAGCGTCAGCGTCAGCCAACGGATCGGAGAAAGCACCGGTGGTGTTGGCACTGTCTTGTTGGTAGGCAACACCTTTGAAGAGGAACTGGGAGCCGTTGTTTGAGTAGAAGAATTTGTTGCCGACGATTTCGATGGCGGGTAAAGACACCGACGACGAAGATGACGACGAGGAGGCCGTGGCCTTGGCGGAGGCAGAGCCGGAAGAGGCGGCAAAGGCACTAGAAGCCAAAGCGATGGACGTAAGCAACGACTTGAACAACATTAGTGAGAACAGGAGTTGATACCGGGCTATGAAAGATTCGGAAGGAACGTCCAGTTTATATATAATTAGCAGAGGAAAAATAAGCCTTGTTGAAGAAATTTGGTGGTGAAAAAGGCCCAAACGGGAAGAAATAAAAATAGATTGATTTGGCCGGGCAATAAAAAAAATGTGACAGGAGGCGCACGGATCGGAACGAAAATGCGAAGAGAAGGGAAAGAAGAGTGAAATTGAGAGAGAGGGAATCCGACAACAGAAACAACAGCAACAGACAGAGTATTTATTTGGAGGATTGAAATTACAGTTAAGTTGATATATCAATAATTAGTGTAGAAATTTGGTATCTGGGTTAACCGCGTGTATATTCTGAGCTAGTTTTTCGACAAAACGATGAATAGACTTTTTTTAATTTGTATTATCCGTCCTATTACTAGGCGGATTTTTCTCTTTTCGTCTCGGTGTCTGCACGCGTATTGCGTGAGAGCGCGCGCTAGTTAAGAATTACGAAAGGAGTAGTCGACAGTGGCGAGACTGCAAAACAAACGGTCGATCTCGTTTTAGCGCAATCACATACGACGGCTTTTGTTTGACCCCGGAACAAAGCGACCATCTTGCGTCTCTTTCTCTCTCTTTTATTTTTCTCTTTTTTTTTCCTTTTTCTTTCCACTAAGGAACCTTTCGTTCTTTTTCTCCGGCCCCATTCCCAGGACCAGTTTTTTTCCCCACTCAGAAGCACCGTTTCTCTGTTTATTTTTTTGGCCTGGCCTCTTTTTTTTTTTCTTGCTCGTCGGCCGACGGTGTCTGGTTCTCCGCCCCCCTCAACCTCCCCAGCCGCTCTCACTCACACCCTTTTTTCGCTTTCACCAACTCATTCAATCATTCTGATCTTTTTCTTCTTCTTCTTTTTCTTCTTCTTTTTCTTCTTCTTCACTTTGTATTCTTCATTATAATCATGGCTGAAGAAGAATCTCCTTTCGACGTGTACATCCGTTTCAACAATGACATGGAAAAAGATTACTGTTTCCTGATCCAAGGAGACCAGACGTTCCGGAGCTTGTTCAAGATCTTTGAAGCATTGCCAATCGCCTTGAGACCAAACTTGTTCCACAAATCAATGCCAATTGGCTTCAAAATCTCCACTTCTCCAGGTTATTTGACAGAGGACGGCTACATTCTCTTTGACTATGAAACTTCCAAGTTTACTCGTCCTGTCCGCAACCTCGACGATAAAATCAAGGATCACGTCTGGCCGGGCCAGCTTATCTTGCCAGTATGGGAAACCAACGACTTTGGTTTCTACATGTTTGTTACAACCTTGTTGATGTGGCTCTACACCGATTTGCCCGACGCAATCTCGCCTACTCCTGGTATTTGCTTGACCAACCAAGCGTCAAAGTTTTTCAGTGCGGTTGCGCTTTACTTTAATCAAGAAGGCTTGAGCAAGGCGTTAATTGACGATATCAACGAACCTGTCAGTCTCACTGCCCAAGCCATTTTCTTCATTTTCCACATTTTCAAATGTCTGGCATTGTTTATGGTGATCTATTCCGGTTTGTTCAACCCAATCAAGTTGTTCAGAATTGGATCAAAGAATATCAAGTTAAACATCACCGTGGAAGAATTGGTCGAATTGGGCTGGACTGGTTCTAAGAAGGCCACTCCGGATGACTACAAGGAATACTACCGTGACTACAAGATCAAGGAACACGGAGGAATGGTTCCTGCTCACCAAGCAGGACTTTTTTCAACCTTGAGAAACTTGGGCTGTTACTTGGGTAAGGGTGAAGGTTACAACACGCCATTGGACTCTAAGACGACATTGGACGACATTCTCAAGTCCTCGAAGGTCACGTTGAGTGAGGATTTCGTTGGCGAGTGGGGCAAATCGTTTATTGACTTTATGTCTGATCAGGACGACTCGGTTGCCGTGGAATTCACCAAGCAGTACAGACGTTACGGCTTGTTGCACGGTAGCGAAGCCTTGAGAAAAATCGTGGCGGAGAGAAAAAAGGCTGGCGACTCGAAGTTGTAGCGACAAATGTATATATAGAAAAGATACAGAAGAAAAGAAAAAAAATATCAAGACCTCCCTCAAAAAAAGTGTAAATTGACTACTACAATTCGAGATTTTTGATGGCAACTTATGTTCACGGTAATCTCCAGCAGTGTATAGCGCAGTGTTTGGAACAGACACCGCTAATATACGTCAACAATACGCTGCCAAACATTCTTCTACAGTGTGTTGATCCTGGCGACGAGATTCGACTCCATAGTATCGACTACCGGGTGTGTGCCAGTGTGGGTGAGATTGTGGATGTGGCTAGCGAAAACCGCACCACTGCCGTGGCAGTAGAAAATATCCTGGTGGTGCTCACGGCACAGCGCGCTTACGCCGCCACTAACCGCGACCTCGTGCGGTTAATGCGCCTTCCCAACGTTACCGTATTTGATGGCGGGGCAGCCAACGACTTTATCGCAAATTTGGCAGTGGGGTGTCGTCAGGCGGGGTCGTTTATGCTGGTCCAGGTGGGGAAACCTACCCAGAAAATACCTGTGCGTCAAACAGATCGAGAATCCAAGACATAAACATAACATTGAAACAGGTGCTCAGTCACACCACAAGCAGGTCACCCATAACTAGAATATATATCTGTATGCACCAATAGAATTCTTCCAATGACAATAGGTTATGTGGGACAACTTTTTTTTTTTAACTTAAACTATTTCCTTGCTTTTAGGGCCAGCCGGTCCTTGCCTGTTTGGGAATATTACCCCATGAAGTGAGAAAGCGGAGAAATAACGATCCCGCATTATTAAACGTTCGTAAATCAACATCTTCAAACCCCACCGAAATCACTCATACACAAACTCGTATTTCTTTATTCTACTACTTATTCTTTTTACTCTCTTTCTTTCTTATTTTTTTATATCTATACCAGTCATTACCATGGAGCTGCCATTGCTTTCGCCTACAGAATCGTGTGTTACGGTCTACAACAATACCACTACCTACAACCAAAACCTTCTTAATAACTATATCCACTCGCGCTTTAACGCCAATAATTCTTACACCCTCACAGTTCTACACAATGAAACGTCGTTGGAAATTAACCTAGCCCTCGTTCTACATCTCATCAACTCGTTTTCTACACAGAAACTGAGTCTCGAAGAGGTCTCCATCAACCATATCATTCTTTACATCTATTACTACCAGAATCAACTTCTTGCTCTTCACAAAGATATATACATCAACCAGATATGCTTGGTTCATTCCGGCAAATCATTCAAAATAGCGCCGCCAAAACAGCCAAATGTTGCAACCAGAGATGCCCTGGACCACTTTGTGGTCGATATCTACGCCCAGAGCCGCATATTCCACCTTATCACCCAGGAATCTAATATCTCGATCTACAAATACTTCAACATCGAAAACTACTTGAACAATACCCCTCCGAGGTCTGTGGGCTACTTTGCCAAGATAGTTGCATCGAGAAGCAAGGCAATTGTTTCTGACAGAACCGCCGCATCTACAACCTCAACGACATCCGTCGTAAAGCATCAAAATCTGATACGATCCTCGCTAAAGAGATTCTTATTTAGTTGAATAATATATATATATATATAATTTACTACTAAAAGTGATGTGTTTTACAAAAGAATTAACTTCCAATTGGGTGTGGTTATATTACTATATAATCATGAGTATTAGGTAACAATAATCACATATGAGCAGTGCAGATATATTATAAATACACTTAGTAACCGAAAGAAGCCAATTGCTTAGCAACGTCAGATTCGGCGGTAGCAGCCTTGGCAGCTTCGACCTTCTTGGTCAAAGCCTTCTTCTTGGCGTAGTATTCGGCAGACTTCAACTTTCTCTTTTCTTCCAACTTGTCGACGACAGTTTCGTACTTCCAACCGACAGCAGAAGACAACTTACCAACGGTAGTGTACTTTCTACCTGGTTTTAATCTTAAGACTCTCAAAGCTTGAGGAACAACGACTCTCTTCTTCTTGTCGTATGGTGGTGGAACACCTTCAAAGACCTTGAGTCTTTCCAAAGCAGCCTTACCTCTGGCAGTCTTGTGAGGAATCATACCTCTGATGGCCTTGTATAAGATTCTGGATGGAGCACGGAAGTGGAATGGACCGTGGGTCTTGTTGTATCTGGTGGCTTTTCTTAAGTAGTCGTGGTATTTCAATTTGTTTCTGAAGAACTCACCGGAGATGTTCAAGGCTTCGGCTCTGACGACAACAATCTTTTGGCCGTTCAATAATTGCTTAGAAACAATAGAGGCTAAACGACCCAATAAGTGGCCCTTACCGTCAATAACAACAACTGGTTCAAAGGTAGACATCGTTGGTGATTGTATACTACTAAAGGAAGAAAGAAAGTGAATTTATGAAAGTGAAAAACTTTTAATCCTGGTACGGTGGACTAGCGCGAAAAAAAAAGTGCGAAAATGATGTGTCCGAATCCAGTAATATTTTAACAGTTAATTACTGCGGCACCGCCTAGACTGTATATAATCCAAAATTATCCCTGAGAAATGAGAGAAAAAATAGTCACTGACTCAACTCACTTAAAAAACGATGAGCACGAAAAAAATTTGAGAAATAAATCATGTGATATTTGAGCTACTAGGGCATAAACCCTAAAGTCAGGATCAGCTCGCTTATACATTCCCCCCCTTTTCAATGAATAACTCTACACACTCACGATTTTTGCACCCAAATTTAATAACAAACTGTTTTTACAAGGGAAAACTATATCTGAATATCCTTGGTGGTAATTAAAGAGTTTACCACAGAAAGAATGGCTTCGAAAGAAGCTTGCGAAACATCACTGTTAATACCACAACCCCACTTTTTAACGGATTGGCCATCCTTGTCCAAGAAGCTCAATTCAACGTAGGTAGCAGCCTTGGTGTGAGAACCGTTACCAATCATGTGTTCGGAGTAGTTATTGACTTCCATCAAAATACCAAATTCTTTGGACAAAGCATCAAGGAATGAAGAAATAGGACCATTACCTTGACCCTTCAAGTTCAATTGTTGGCCGTTTTGAGTGTTCAAAACAAAGTAAATTTCACGGTCATTGACACCGTCCAACTTCTTGTTCTTGGTAATTTCAAAGTCAACAAGAGAAACGGCTGGGTTCTCGGGCTGTAAGTATTCTTCTTTGAACAAGGTGTTGATTTCTTCAGCCTTCAATTCCCTGCCCAAAGAGTCGGCCTTGGTTTGAACAATCGAGGAGAATGTGACCTGCAACTGTCTTGGTAAGTCCAAACCAAGTGATCTCAAGATAACCCAGGCAGCACCTCCCTTACCAGATTGGGAGTTGACTCTAATGACAGCTTCGTAAGATCTGCCAATGTCCTTTGGATCCAAAGGCAAGTATGGAATCTTCCACTTGCCACCTTCCTTGATCTTAGAGAAACCCTTCTTGATAGCATCTTGATGCGAACCAGAGAAGGCACAAACAACAAGAGAACCACCGTATGGAGCTCTAGGGTGCACTGGGATCTTGTTACATCTTTCACTGATCTCAATAATTTCTTCGATATCAGAGAAGTCCAAGTTTGGAGAAACACCCTGGGTGTACATGTTAAGAGCAACAGTAATTAAATCAACGTTACCGGTTCTTTCACCGTTACCAAAGAGACAACCTTCGACTCTGTCAGCACCAGCAAGAACACCCAATTCAGAAGCGGCAACACCACATCCACGGTCATTGTGAGCATGGGTGGAAACACAGATCTTTTCTCTTTCAGTGATGTGGTTACAGAAGTACTCGATTTGATCAGCATAAACATTAGGAGAAGCAACTTCAACAGTGGCTGGCAAGTTGAAGATCATTGGATTTTCTGCAGTAGGTTCCCAGGCATTCTTGACAGCTTCACAGATTTCCACTGCGAATTCGGTTGGAGTATCAGAGAAACATTCTGGCGAGAATTCAAGGTTCCATTCGGTTTCTTGCATTTCTGGGTCGTCCTTGGTCAAAGACTTGACCAACTTGGTAGCAGCAACAGCCTTTTCAATCGCTTCTTCCTTGCTCATGTTGAAAACAACGTCACGGAAGGTGTCAGAAGTGGCCAAGTAGATGTGAATGATGGCCTTCTTGGCGCCCTTGACAGATTCAACGGTTCTTCTGATCAAAGGTTCTCTGGACTGAGTCAAGACTTGAATGGATACATCTTCAGGAGCGTTTTCAACAGCGTATCTGGTGAAATCAAAGTCTGTTTGGGAGGCTGAGGGGAAAGAGACTTCGATTTCCTTGAATCCAACTTCAATCAACTTGTGGAAGTATTCTTTTTTTTCAGGGATAGACATTGGGTCAGGAAGCGACTGGTTACCATCTCTCAAGTCGGTAGACAACCATCTTGGAGCTTTGGTGATCTTCTTGTTGGGCCACGTTCTGTTTGGTAAAGAGATTCCTTTAAAAGCATCGTATTTCTTAGATGGGTCTCTTAACATGTTCTTGTAGGCTGGCTGGTATGGAGGTATTCTACCACCAGCAGCCTTTTGGAGAAATCTGACAGACTTGAACATGGTAATGCGGTGTTAAACTGAAAATCAGCAGTTCCAGAGTTGAAATACGTGAAAAATTCTTACCTGAAAAACGGGGCCTGAACAGGCCTCCGGTTTAGGCGCTGCGTGTCCTATGTTGGTTACGAAATGTCGCGCGCGCGACATCATGCTAGCTATACAAAGTGAGGGGAAATGGTCATATGATGCAAGGCAATATGAAGGAAAAATAAGATAGAGGGGTTAAGGGGGGGATATAGAATTTACTTAATGCAGTATAGATATCTTATTTTACGGCATTGGGTGATTTTAAAGGCAACAATAAAGAAGAAGAAGAAGATACCTTTCCCAAAGAAGAGTAGATAATGTTGGATAAATAATAAGGGAATGTATATAGAAAAAAGAAAAAGAAAAAGAAATGTGGGGAACAAAAATGTAAGCAGAGAAAACTCACTCGTGAAAAGCAATTGACACGTGACGCGACGCACATGATCTCATCGCACAATTTTTCCATTGTACACACGATGTGATAGAGAAAAGTGAAAAATTCTATATTACTACTATTAATCCATTCATACTACAATGGCTAAAACATCCAAGGCATCAACCAAGGTTGACAAGAAACAAGTCAAATCCAAGAAGGTAACAAAGAAGGAAGAGAGCTCTTCTTCTGAATCCTCTTCTGAATCTTCTTCTGATTCCTCATCGAGTGAATCTTCTGACAGTGAATCTGAAACTGAACAAAAGAAGAAGGAAGAATCCTCCGACTCTTCTGACTCTTCCGATTCCGACTCTTCTTCTTCTGACTCTTCGTCTGATTCTGACTCTGATTCTTCTGATGACGAAGAAGAAAAGAAAGAAGAAAAGAAGGAATCTTCCTCTTCTGAATCCTCTTCTGAATCCGAAGAAGAAAAGAAGAAGGAATCTTCTTCTGATTCCGATTCTTCTTCTGACTCCGACTCTTCCTCCGATTCTGAATCTGAAGACGAAAAGAAGGAAGAAAAGAAGGACAAATCTTCTAATTCCGACTCCGACTCTTCTTCTGATTCCGACTCTTCTTCGTCAGACTCCGACTCTGACTCTGAATCTGAATCTGAATCTGAATCTGACAACAAGCGTAAAGCTGAAGACAGTGCCGATGAGCCAGTTGCTAAGAAGACCAAGACTGAAGAAGCTGGTGAGCCAGCCACTTTATTTGTTGGTAGATTATCGTGGAACATTGATGACGAGTGGTTGAAGAGAGAATTCGAGCCAATTGGTGGTGTTATTAGTGCTAGAGTCATTATGGAAAGAGCCACTGGTAAGTCTCGTGGTTACGGTTACGTTGACTTTGACAACAAGGCACTGGCTGAAAAGGCACTTGCTGAGTACCAAGGCAGAGAGATTGATGGTAGAGAAATCAACTTGGACATGTCTACTGGTAAGCCACATGCTCTGAACAACAGACAAAATGACCGTGCCAAGCAGTACGGTGACACTCCATCTGCTCCATCCGATACACTTTTCATTGGTAACTTGTCTTTCAATGCTGACAGAGACAACTTGTTCAACATCTTTGGTGAATACGGTACTGTTATTTCGTGCAGAGTTCCAACTCATCCAGACACTCAACAACCAAAGGGTTTCGGATACGTTCAATTCTCTTCGGTTGATGAAGCCAAGGGTGCATTGGAAGCCTTGAACGGTGAATACATCGAAGGTCGTGCTTGTAGATTGGACTTCTCCACACCAAAGGAGCCATCGAACAATGCTCGTGGTGGTTTCGGAGGCCGTGGCGGTGCTCGTGGTGGATTTGGAGGCCGTGGCGGTGCTCGTGGTGGATTTGGAGGTCGTGAGAGATCATCTCCAGCTCCAAGAGCCGGTTCCAACACCGCTGAATTCAAGGGAACCAAGAAGACCTTTGATTAAAAATGCATTTAGATTCTTGTATAATAATAAGTGAATAAGAAACAGAAGAGAAACAGAAACAGAAGAATAGAATAGATTGTAGAGCTTGGGATTAGTTTTTTCTTTTTTTTTGTGATTGATCAAAGAGATAAATAGGCTGATTTCGCTTGTGGTATGCCAAGCGATTACTGCGGTGATGCGAGATAAGAGATTAGACCTGATTTTAGATATCTTTAGCCTCAGACATGTCGAGGGGGGGAAACAATGAAGGAAAAAAAAAAGACAAATAGAGAGAGAAAACGGATGGCCATAAAGATCCGAGCCACTGACCCTTTTCCCATATTGCGCGGGTGTTAATCGCGCGAGCGTTTTTCAGGTGCGTATTCCGGGTGCGTATTGCGGGTGCGTATTGCGGATGCGTAATTTGGTACTAAGATATTTTTTCCCTCGTTACAGCACCAGTTGCCCGGAATCGCTGACCGCCTGCCTCCTGCTTTGGTGCGTCAGTCGCACAAGGCCAAATCCACTGGTTCGAGGCTTAAAAATACCACAAAAAAAAGTCACAAATTCTCTTGCTCCTTTTGGCGGACGTCAAATTGTCACCATCAAAGTTTAACCTTTTTCCGTTGTCAAGTGGTTTCTGAAAGTCGTTGTATCCGGCCAGGGACATTCTTCTCTACGAACACTAAAAAAATCATACCCACTTACACTCACACTCAAATATATACACGGTTTTTTTTAAAAAAAACCCTCCGATTAACCAACTAACTCCTGCCTAACTTCCAACGGAAGATAAACAACAGAACGACTATAATCTGAAACACCAACACCAACACCAACACACACCAACACACCCACACACACACTCAAACACCATTCGCCATGAGGCGTGCTGTGTCTAAAATAATACCAACCCCAAAGTTCCTACTGTCGGCAACAGAACCGCTCGCTTCCAACTTCAAGATTGATTTCAATTCCGTTGGCGAATTCTATATCCTGCTCGATAACCCTCATAAACCATTTCTTCCAGGTGAAGAAGTTTCAGGCCAAATCATTCTCATCTCCAAAAAGAACTTGGCCAATATCGTCATCACTCTTTCCCTCATCGGCCATGTCAAAATCAATGCATCTTCCCACTCCAAATTACGACCCATAAATCACACGTTGTTCAATCACACAATAAAAATCTACGGCGATACACCTGAACCTCCTGCTCAGGATGAAGACTTTGCCAACGGATTGTACAAGGGCGAACATCGCTTTCCGTTCATCGTGAAACTCCCCAATAAAAGAATATTCACCTCCATTGACTTTGGCAAAGGTTCCATCAATTACCTTCTCCGTGCTGCAATTGGAACGTCTTCAACTTACACCAACGCCACCGAAAAGTCGTCAGTTTCAACCCCTCCAACCTCCACCTCGTCTCCAGACTCAGCCACTTCGGCCAATCTCGTGTTTGCCAGGACAAAACGGCTCCTTAATCCTTCGTGCACCTTTGACAAAATCATCAACCTCATAAGCCCAATTGACGTAACAAAACTACCGCCTCCAAAACCAAAACGGCTCATCATCAACCCTCCACGCTCCAACCGCAAACTCTCGAGAACTCAATCCAGTGCATCCACCATCAACACCTTCCTGACAATGTCCTCAAACAACTCCGAAGACAACAGTGCTGCCATCGTCAATGGCTCCTCCACCACCCTTTCATCACCAGTCCTCAATAACCCAACGCCGGCTTCAAACCCCAATTCATCCACAAATAATCTCGTCCCGTCAGTAACCAACGATTCGTCACTCAAACCGGAAACCATCAAAGTTGCCCTTGAAATCCCACAAAGAGGATACTTGCGAGGTGAACTCATCCCCATAAAAATCTCAATCAATCACCTCAAAAAGGTCCAGGACTTGAACGGGATTATCATCACGTTTGTCCGTGTTTGTCGCTTGGATAACGGACCAGACGGACTTTACGAATCGTTCCGCAAAGACCTCCAACAACTGATAATGCCATTGTACGTCGACCCCGTGACATTTCTGTCTGAAATCAAATCCAACGTCCGGGTCCCTGCTGATGCATTTCCCACCATCGTGGGGTGTCCATTAGTATCGTTCCAGTACTTTATCGAAGTCCTCATCAATTTATCAGGAAAATCGCTAACTCTTGATCCGGAAACTAGTGTCGACCATCTCAAGCATCAAGACCTGTCGGAGACAGCAAACCCTTCCACCAACAGCATGGAATCGTTCAAGTTCAACTTTAGTTATCAGAACGTCAATTCTCCAATGCACCAACGCGAACGTTCGGGCTACATCAATACAGACAAGTTCAAGCGACTGAAGAAGTTCTTGCAGCTCACCACCGAAGTCACTATCGGCACTCACCGGCTGCTGCCGGCAGCACCACTTCACGACGACATGTCTCCGATTTCACGGATTTCGTCTCCGCTCGAAGGCTCTCCGGCCGTCAATATTAACAGCGAGTTATCTCCAGACCAGCAGGGTGTCACCAGCTCATCATCGGCATTGGTGGACCAGGCACAGGCCTCAGCAACTCAGTCCCCACCACCACCGATTCCCGTACCGGAACAGGCGCACATTGCGTCTGCCTTCCATACGCCACCGTACTTTGATCAGATTGAACAGCTGCCGATTCCTGTCAACTTCAACTCGATTCCAAACTATAGCGATCTCGAGGCACCGGCAAACTTAATGTCGTTACCAGTGCAGCCGTATTTATCGGAGAAAGAGAGGATGAAAGCACATGAATTGAGTTTGTTGCCGTCGGCACCACCGCAGTTAGACGGTGAAGAGGAAGATTTCGTTGTGAGTCCGATCAATAACACTGGAATGTTGCATAATATCGAAGAACAGGAAGAGTCGAGCACCCGTGAGCCAGAAGCTTCTGACCAACAAGAAGCAGTAGTGGCGGCAACGGTTCCGGAACTGGAACAGTTCAATTTTTTCACGTACGAAAACACGACGCAGAATTCTTCAGCTACACTCAACCAGGCTGTATTACAAGAGTCTGGTCGTGATGACCAGTACAGCACCATTGACTTTGTCCCGAACTACAATTCGGTCAACAACGACCGGCTTCTTGTGGAGGGAAGAGACTCCACCACGAACAGTAGCAATATCGAATGACAAAGTATGTATTAGTATTAAGCATAATTCTATGTAAACAAGAAAATCATTCTTTTCTATTTATTAATTTCATTTTTTTTATGACAAACTCAATGAAGAACACTAAGAATCTCTGCAAGTTCGGCTCGGGTCTGTTCGAGCTGGTACTGGAGCTCGGAGTAGTTATGTTCGAGAGTCTCAATTTCCTGCTCTAATTGGGCAACACGAGCAGTTCTTTCCTTGATTTTGGCCACGTTGGCCTCGATCTCGTGGGTATATTCAGAGACCAAGCTTGAATGGGACTGGAGCCGCGATTCTAAGAACCGGTTTTGGCTGGTAAGGCCGTTGATCGCATACTCTTTTTGCAACAATTGATCCTGTTGCGAGTCGTGCTCTGCCTTGAGATCATGGTACTTTGTTTGCACGACATCGACGTTACCTTTTAATGCTGCCAACCTCTCGTTGAGCTTGTTCATTTTGGGTTGAAAAGGGATACGTAACAAGGTAATGATTCGTCTCGTCTAATACATTGCAGCCGGAAAATCCACAAAATTGAAATCTACCCAAAAAGAGAAACTTGCATCACAAGTCGCACGATAAATAATAATAATAATAATAATAATAATAATATGTACGGTTTTCAGTAAAAAAAAGGGTGATGCTAACTAACTAACAAAACTAACTGTTCTGAGCCAAGTACAACTGTTTCTGTAAGCCTGTCACACTTTGCTTCAATTGATCTCTTTCCTGTTTCAAAATGTACAAGTCTGCCTCCAAATCCTTGATCTTCATATTGAAATGAGCATTGGTGATCGCATTCTGCTCTGCTTCTTCGTCCTCGTGCTCTTCCTCCATAATCGTGCCGCCAGCAACCACAGAATCGTGTGGTCTGGTAGAAAGTCTCTTACTGGCTTGCTTGAATAACTTCAACTCCTTGTTCTCCTGTACCAACTTCTCGATGGTTGAACGCTGGCTGTTTAATTCTTCTTGGTTCATCTTCAACGCCTTACTGGTGTTGTTGACAGACTGCAAGGCATCACGGTAGTTCTCTTCAAATGCCTTGAGCGAGTTGAGCTTCTCATCCAACTCACTCTTCAATTGCGCAATCTCTTTTTCGGAATTGACCTTCAATTGCGCAATCTCCTTGTCAGACAAAGACCGGAGCTGCGTAATCTCACGGGTAGAGTCACTCTCGTTTTGCTTGCTAACTCTCAACAAGTCATCCACTTGCTTCTGCAACAGAGCAATAATGCCACTGTTATCATCTTCAGTGGGTTCCGGCAAGGTCTCACGGTTACTCTTGATGGTCCAAAGATTAACCAAATTCTCCAAATGGTTGGAAATATCTCTCTTGCTTCTTCTTCCAGTAGCTGCGCTGTTGAGTGACTTGTTGTCGTTAACGTCAGGAATTATGGACAAATCTTCCTCATCGGAGAACTCATCGTCGCCATGAATCGTCTTAAAGTTCTCGTACTCAAGATTCAAGTCTTCATACTTGGACTTCCAGTGATTTATGTCCTTATGCAATTCTTCTTGGTCCTTCACTTGAGCTGATAATTTACCAATCTTTTCCTCTTGTACTTTAATGATTTTCTGGAAACTGGACAATTGGCCAATTTGATTGTTCATAAATGGCTCAAATTCAACAATCTTGTCATTCAATTGGCGGTTTTCCTTCTGTAAGTAAAGCAATTTGTTGTTCAACTCAAGTCTTTCCAACTTGTAACGAGAAATTTCCAGAATACCACCGTTACTATGGATCGAGCCTATTTCTCTACTCGTGTCATGTTCGTCAATTGAAATAGCTGCTGGATCAGCAGCTTGTTTCATTTCAGCAATTAAGGCATCTCTTTCATGAAGCTGTTCTTCTAAATCAACGCTTGCTTGGGACTTTTCTTTGAGTGCTTGGTTTTCCTTCTCCAATTGAGAAATCTTCTCCGTAGCATTTTGCATCTGCAATTTGGTGGATGTCTTCAATTGAGTAATTTCAGAGTTCAATTCACTGATGAGTTTCTTGACCTTGGCATCATCAGATGAGCCGTTCTTAGGATTGGTTTCAGGAATTGTAACTTCTCTGAGGTGAACTTGTGGTGGCTTACTCTTTGGCTCGGAGACTGGTGGTGGAGACGACAATGTGGCATCCAAAGACTTTTGCTTGTATTCAGAAACAATTCCAGCATTGGAATTGTAGTCAGAAGAGCCGAGTCCTGCAACACTGGTTAAAAGATTAGCATCTGGTTCTGGAACTTCGATGAACTCATTGTTACCCCTAGCATCAGGCGAGCCATCAGGAGTTCTATATTCCTCAGGTCCAGCAGAGTAACTTCTGGCATGACGTTCATAGTTCTTAAGAGCAGGGGAAGCAGCGGAAGCGGCAGTTGGAGCAACAGTGGGTACGGGGGAAACAGCGGCAGCAGCGGCAGCAGCAGCTTCCTTTTGTACAATGGCTTCCTTAGCGGCGTTCTGGGAGGGAGTTTTCTTAACTGGATCTGGCTGGTCGTTCAAGAACTGTTCAACCAAGTCGACATCCAACTGGTAAAGCATGGTACCAATTTCTTCACCGTTATACTCTTCATAGGTCTCGTAGTTATCATGATCGCTGACAATATAGTCGTTCTTGTCACCACCCAAAATGACCAACTGGTTGTATTTGGGGAGATAAGTCATGGAATGGCCACATCTGGGACCAGGACCGTGTTGGTCGCCGCCTTCCAATTTGGACCAAACAAGGGTATGGAGATCGAGAACATGGAGTGTGTTGTAGATGACGCCACTGAAATCATTCCCACCATAGATATATAACTTGTCGTTGACCACACAACTCGAGTGTTCATTGACAGGAGCAGGGATGTTTCCTGAAGTTGGGATCTGGGACCACTTGTTGACCACGGCGTCATAGCACCATAAGTCATTGGAGACACGTTCGTTATTGTAAACCCCGCCAAAGATGTAGATCTTGTTTCTGTATATGGACATCGAATGGTTCGTCAAAGGAGGAGGTTTGAAGCTGTTTTGCGGGTCAACCAATTCCCATCTGGCCTTGGGGGACTTGAAAGTGTTGAGTTCAAAGTAGTACAAGTCGCTGAAGACGTCATTTTCTAACTGGCCACCAAAGAGGTACAATCTGGACGAGTTGTTGTTGAGCAGAATCACGCCTACTGTATGGCCATAACGTCCGTTGGGCTTGTTTAAGATATGGCTGGGAATTGTGTACTTGGAGTTGTTGATATTGAACAAGTAGAAGTTATTGTCTGGGAAGCCATTGAAGTCGGTATCGACGGTGTCACCGCCATACACAATGAACGCATTACCAACCAATACCGCCGAATGGCCCACACGAGCTGGTGGGTTGTTGAGGTTGGCAACATCGATGTTTTGAGTATGGTACAGGCCGATTTGGCCACGAGAGGCTTCTGTAGGAATGATTTTCCATGTATCGCCAAACACTGAGCCTTCTTTAAGGCCACCCATCAAAAAGATTTCGTCCTTGTCACTGGAAATGGTTGCTGCCGCGTGACGGTAACGAGGAAAAGGCGAGTCAAACACCTTGTAGCGTTTCCAGGGGGTGTCTACAGTAGGCACGGGTTTTTTGGAGCGGGAAGTCGCTGATTGATAGTTGTGTGTAGCATTTGATTGTTGCTGTGGAGTCAATGGCTGGGGTTTTGAGGGAGCAGCAGATACCTGGACAACTGGGATGGCAGGAAGGGTGTTGTTGTGGTGGGCAGCTGCTGTTGCTGTAGCACCAGCTTCATAGGAATCTGTAGTCATGTCTTTCTTCTTTTTACCAAACTTAAAACGGGCCATAACCTGGTGGTGGTAAAGGAGGGGATTGGGATGAAAGGGAGGTAAAAACGAGTAATTGCGTTTTGTTTGGAATGTGAATTAAAAGAGAAGAAAAGGAAAAATATGAATGTTTGTGGAAAGGGGACGGGGGGATGGGAGGAAAAAGACCGCTAAAACTCTAGACGCTTTTGTTTCGACACATACACTGCTCGATATATAGTAATTTGGTGGTGAACGAAAAGGATGTTTTTTTTTGTCTGGCAGTAGCGAACCATTACCGAAAAAGGTAATTTTGTTCTACGCTCAGTTTGCCTATTCAGGCACAACACCGGCCGCGCTCGATCCCCATTTAACCATCCCATCCTGAACAGGGAATGCTAATGGGGCATCATAACTATCTTAATCTGGCATATTATCCTCGATTCACCTGCTCCTATATATTGTCTTACTTATTATACCGAATTAGGATTAATACTTGATTTCACCCCCCCACAATTCAAACTTTACTTTTTACCTTTTAACCAAATCTGACACTACGCACAAATCGGTATTGATGCCTCGTTTGACTACATTGACAGACCGTCAGACACAAAATTATGCAGGAGGAAACACGCTGAAAACCGTTATTTGAATCCTTGCTTCTTCTTCTTCTTCTTCTTTTGGTATTGTTCTTTTTTATATGTTTTGTTTTGTTTTGTGGCTTGTAACGATGACCATTAAATAATTCCTTTAAATTAATTGAGTCCGTTTCAATTCTTCATTCTCATTCTTGCTTCACTTTCGCATTTTCTTTCGCATTTCGGTGAACATTCATCGGGGGATGATTACATGCAGTATCGGACGACCATCTTCAAATCAACATAACTCTTCATGGATTCCTACGATTACGATCCGGCCGTGCATCTCAGTGAAATCTTTAGGTCTCCTGAGACGCTCAATGAGCTTCCTCTGCTTTTGGCCCACACAAATTTGTACAAGCAAAGCATCGATAGCGAGATAGCGACCGAAATTGCCAAGTATAATGCCTCGAGCGACGTGTCGATTACCACAGACACCGCCGAGCTCATCGAATTGTTGAAGAAAGTCAAGAGTCATTCGACTTCGACCCAGAAAACCATCACGGACATGACAATCTCCATAAAACAGTTGGATCTCACTAAGAAGAACTTGGTTTCGTCCATGACAGTGTTGAAACGACTCCAGATGCTTATCAACGCCAACAGCACACTTCTGAGCGTGATTTCTACAAGAAACTATCAAGATATCCTCCAGCTTTTGAGTGTCATCAAGGAATTGTTGCTTTTTTTCAAGCCATATAAACTGGTGGACGAAATCAACCAGTTAAACTTGATGGTCATGACCACACAGAACAAGCTCGTGGACGATATCTTTCTTGATTTTGAGGTGTTCCTCTCTAGTGGTACAGAAAAGGAATTGATCTATGGGTGTCAGATCTTGGAACTTGTGGACATTAAGTTCAAAGACAAACTCTTGACGTGGTTCTACAATCTCCAACTCAAAGATATAAAAGAGATCTTTAACAACTTAGACGAGGCTGGCTCACTTGAAAACCTCAATCGCAGATATATTTATTTCAACAAGACATTGAAAAACGTCCAGAATTCGTACCTCAGAGTGTTCCCACCCGAATGGAAAGTAGACTTGGAAGTATCCAGATTGTTCTGCAAAGTCACCAAGCAAGATCTTGAAAACTTGTTGGGAGGATCGCGTGTTGAGTCCAAGAACTTGCTCTCATATTTGACCACTTCACTCGAGTTTGAAAAGTCGCTTAATGAGAACTTCAAAACTACCGAGTTCAACCATGTCATATCCCTGGCATTCGAACCTTATCTCCTGATCTGGGTCCAAGAACAAGACAAGCTCTTGAACGAAAAGATGATTGAGTTTCTTGCCACGCCACAGTTGCCCGAGGAGTTTGCTGGTTCCGATAGTTACGATGATTTCTTGACGGTGTTGAAGGTGAACAATGTGCCTAACATTGCCAATTCTTCCACTGAGCTTTTCAAGACGTTCCAGCGGATCTTGACCCAGATCCTTAGGTTGAGTAATGGCCAGATTCTCATTGATTTAAACAAGGTTTTCATTAAATACTTGTTTGAGTATCACAACCGGGTCCTTCTTCCCATAATCCCCAAAACTGACGAAGACTTAGGGTCCGGCTTGGAACCGTTGAAGTACTTGACGATGTTGCTAAACACAGGAGACTATATCTTGAATAACATTGAGGATTTGGGAGATAAGTTTGCATCATTAATTAAAGAGGAGTTCAAACAGAAACTCTTGACATTCGACCATATTCGAGACTACTACTACCAGCTCATTAATAAGGCCATTTCAAGCTTGTTGATCAAGATTTCAAATGACCTCAAACCGTGCTGGAGACTGTTGATCAACACCAACTGGCATTCGATGGAAGATGTCGGCGACAACTCGTCCTACGTTGCCGACTTGGAGCGTGTACTTATAGAAAACCTCCAAATCATTCATCCTTTGATCATTAGAGACAGTTATATTCGTAACTTCAACGATAAGTTGGTAGAGCTTGTGATAAGTGCCATTGCCAATAATTTAAGATTAATCAAACCGTTAAACATCTTGAATGTGGAGCAGCTTCTCGTCGATGTTGCCAGTCTTAAGGATTTTGCTCTAAAATTCCCCACGTTTGGTAGTGACAACAAGCCTTCAAAACCCTACGAAAAGTTTGTGGTGACACATTTCCATGAACTTGAATCTTTGCTCAAACTCTTGCTTGTTCCTACACTTCCAATCGAGAATTTGATCGAGAAGTACTTTGAATTGATACGCGATAAGTCGCTCCGCAACTTTATCAAGGTACTTGATATCAAGAATATTGAAAAGGCAGACCAGAAACGGTATACTGACAACTTTAAGCTCCAATTACAGTTAGATGATGGTACATTGCTGCAGACATCGATTTTATCCAACCTCGTTGAAGATGACCGAGAAAGCACGCCGACTCCAGGGATAAAATCGCCAAAAATCTTACCGAAAATGAACAATTTTGAAAAGAATTTACGGGAATTGGCTCTCAATGGTGAAACTCATGTCAACAAGTTGAATGAGAACTTCCGTAGTTTTGGCAAATTCTTGGGCAGAAGAAACGGTTAATGAAATTTGAATAAAAAGGTGTTCCTGTAGATAAGTACTGACAAATAAATTCATTTTTGTAGAAAACTTTCAGAGATATGAAATTCTGTGCTTATCAGTAAAAATGGGACTCGTGAAAATCTGTGGATTGCGGAGCTTGGAGGCCGCTGAACATGCTATGGAGTCTGGAACCAACATGCTTGGGGTAATTCTTGTGCCGAATAGGATGCGGACCGTTGATACCGACGTTGCAGCAGCAATTAGTGCTGCTGCGAGACAGAAGAGAAGGGAGTTGAATCGAAAGTTTCAAACAGTGCAAGAGATCCAGAAATACGTTGGTGAACAGCACTTTGATAGTGTGATTGAGTATACTACAAAAGTAAGCGAAGTTATTGCTGAAAATGGGCCGTTTCTTGTGGGAGTGTTTCGCAACCAAGACATCAATGATGTATTTGAGATTGCCCGCAAGACCGGCGTGGATTTCATTCAATTACATGGAAAAGAAGATAAATTAGCATATTTTGAGACCAATATTGATGGTGGTTCCAGCTTTGGGATAGTTGGAAGGTACGTAGTACCCCAGCAGGTTGATATAATAGAAAGTGAGCTCGAGATTTTCAGGCAAAAGAAGCACGTCTTTTTGCCGTTACTCGATTCCGATGCTGGTGGAGATGGTAAAACAATTGACTGGCTGTTGGTGGATCAATTGACGTTTGGCCGGTTCATATTAGCAGGTGGATTGACTCCAGATAACTTGACAGAAGCTGGCACGGTGAAGAACGTGGTTGGGTACGACGTCAGTAGCGGTGTAGAGAATGACGATGGATCCAAAAACCCCGGGAAAGTCGAAACTTTTATTCGTATTGGAAGTAATCTACAATAGAACGTTAATAACCCAACTTTTAGTATTCATATATAAAATTAAATTAAATTACATGCTTAATCATCTTGGTCCCAGTTACCTGGTCTTGGTTGTTTAGGAACCTGAGGACCACCTGCTCTCTTGGCCATGATGATCTGATCTATGGATAAGATCGTGTTCGTGGCTTCAACTGCCAAGTTGATCGCAGACTTCTTGGAAGACAACAAGTCGTATACACCCTCGGTCTTGATATCCGCTAAATCTTCACCATCGACATCAACACCCTTGGTCAAACCGTCTTCAGTGGAGTGTGCAGCGTACAAGTTACTCAACACGATGGATGAATCCAAACCCGAAGTTTCAGCCAACACTCTTGGAATGACTTCAAAGGCCTTAGCAAAGTTCTTAATGGCAATCTGCAACAAACCAGGGGTATTTTCACCGTACTTGGTGACCAACTTGATCAACTCGATTTCAACAGCACCGGCACCTGGCAACAAACGGTTGTCCTTCAACAAACCCTTGATCGCATTCACACCGTCATCAATGGCTCTTTCGACATCGTCCAAGTTGTTCTGAGTAGCACCTCTTATAACAATTGTGGCAGTTCTCGAAACAGAGGCGTCTTGTCTAAAGACAGTAACTCTATCCCCACCAATTTCCTTTGTTTCAATAATATCAATCGAACCCATTTCATCTGGCAT
This sequence comes from Teunomyces panamensis, assembly GCA_030564025.1. NCBI lineage: Eukaryota > Fungi > Ascomycota > Pichiomycetes > Serinales > Debaryomycetaceae > Teunomyces > Teunomyces panamensis. The sequence continues at coordinate 26,672 of JAJMKY010000021.1, read as the reverse complement.
TGGAGCACCCAATCTTGGCAATGGAGTGGCACCACAAACTTGACAGATTCTACGTAAGTCAAACTTGGATGGAACCTTCAATACCAAGATGCTGTATTTGTTGAAATAGTGCAAGGCCAACTCGCCGACGTTGGATCCGGCAATCACAACTCTGGCACCCGATTCGTAGATTTCCTTACACATCTGGTCCAACTGCTGTTCTTCACCCTTTGAGAAATCCAACATTTCTTGGGCGTTATGTAACAACACCGTTCCCTTGGTTTCAGTGGTCGAAATATCGATTGGACATGTAAAGACAGCGACCTTTGATTTAGAAGTGACATTCTTGATCGAACCTTCTGGTTCTCTTGGGAAAACCATACCCTTAATAACTTCGGATTGGTTTAAAGAAGAACCCATGATCTTGACCACTCTGACGGAGTCTATGTTGAAAGAGTTTGGGTTCTTTGGGTTGATGATGGTTTGGACAGCAGATACCACCAATTTGGAGATCAAGTCTTCAAAACCGTGCTGCTTAGCAGCAATGACTGGCTTGACGAGCTTGATAAGCTCGGAGGTTTCCGATATAGATTCAACCTTGTCAACAACCAACTTCTCCAAAGTTTCGGCAACAAACTTGCTGGCCAAGTTGTAGCCCTGGATGATTTCGGTAACATTGAGACCCAAAGTCAACAACTTTTCTGCCATGTTCAACAATTCTCCTGCTAATATGATCACAAAGTTGGTGTTGTCACCCATTTCGAACTCTTGTTGTTTGGAGGCCATGATCAAGATCTTGACCACAGGATGTACGATTTCCAACTCGTTAAGCATGGTGGCAGCATCGTTGGTAATAAATATCTTGCCCATTCTGTTGACAATGATCTTGTTTCTACCACTTGGACCCATCGAGGTCAACAAGATTGACGAAATCTCACGGACCGCTTCGATGTTTCTGATGATAGCGCCATCGGCATTCGAGTGCGACTGGTAGCCTTGTTTAAAAATGCCAGAGTTTGGCGCTTGTGGTAGTTTCAACGACATCTTATCTTTCCTTCTTTTAAGTCGACAAGTTGTTTGCAAATATGATCACTAAACACGTCTCTTGGTGTTAGTAGTTGAAAGATTTTTCGTTCCTCAAAATTCTTCTCGGCTATATGCAGGTGTACTGATTCTCTGTCCTTTCTTTCTATCATAGTTTCTTGTTTAACAAATACAATTATTGGCAACTTAACAATTTGATTGTGTGTTGTTTCTGGGATGTTTTATTGGTAGAAAATGTCCATTATTTTGATGACTGTGGGTTTGTTTTATTTCTCTGGGTTTTTGGTGACTTTTTCTTTTATTTTTTGTTAACATTCCTATTGGAGTTGCTATCATGAAAAACCAACCTATTCTATAAATTTTCCATCTTCTACAGCTAATCCATAACTTTGTAAGCATTCTCTCGGTATCAACAATAGCCAGTGTAGATTTAGAATTTTTTGGTGGCAAATTTTAGTATAGTTTTGGCCCCAAAACCGGTTTTTTGCAATTCTGAGGTTTTGATTTTCGGAAATTTCGTTGAGCAGATCTCGACGGTTGCATTACCATGTTCAGGCCCTTTCCAGTCAAGTTGTTGATCTCTCGGGTCTCCTCTTCTCAAGCTTTGAGTCGTGGATTGCATCTTACAAACGTTGGCCGTAGACTCGAGTCAGTACTGCCGCTCCATAAGCTCATCACACGACCATATCGTCCTAGCATTCTTACCCTTAAGCATGGATTCCAGCATCACGTTGTTCGGAGTCTCTCTCAACAGCCACAAAACTCACAAAACACAGTAACAGAGAAGCCGAAGGATGAAGTCACAAAGAGCACCACTTCGGCATTGTCGTCGTCCTTGTGGACGATTCCCAATATCCTCACATACACCAGAATTATAACGACTCCATTCATCGGTTACTTTATCGTTACGGGAGACACTAAGCTGGCAGTGCTGGTCTTCATATATTCATGTGTCACTGACTTTATTGATGGCTTCATTGCGAGAAAGTTCAATATGAAGTCGGTAATCGGCTCGATCATCGATCCGTTAGCTGATAAGTTCCTTATGACAGTTTGCACTCTCTCTTTGGCATATGTACATGCGATTCCAACAGCCGTAGCCAGTTTGATCATTGGAAGGGACGTAATGTTGAGTTTCTGGGCATTTTACGTGCGATACATGACGCTCTCGTCGCCCAGAACTGTAAAGCTGTTTTTAGACCTTGCCGGAAACCCCACGGTAACTGTGCACCCAAACCTTCTTGGTAAGGTCAACACCGGGTTGCAGATGGTATATATTGGTGGTTTGGTGTTTAAACCAGTGATTGAAATGATCATTCTGAATGATTTAGGTCTATACTTTGAAGGTATGGGCTGGCTAGTCGGAACAACAACCTTGTTAAGCGGATTGAGTTACATCTTTAGCAAGAACTCAATCAGGTACATCAAGAAATAGACTGTGCATGAAGAGACTGGCGATACATGTTTAGTAATCTTGTACCGCCTAACTGAATTAAGATTGCTAGAATGACCACATCGGCATCTTGTTTGTAACTTCTTAGTAATGCAATATTGTATGCAATGAGACGGTAAATCAATGGTCTTTCTAGGGGATATTTGATGGGTTTCCATGCTGAGGCCGATAAGTGTTTGGTAATAACTTCTTTAACCGACTTACTTGTATATCTGATGTTTCTAATATCATTCTTGTACTTGGCGAACAACACGACTCGGACAATTGTATTACGAACCATATCCAGAAGAGAAAAGTTTGTTGCCTGTTGAATGCTTTCAAAGAGTTTAGTTATTGTATGCAACTTGAACTGGACGAACTTATTGACCCGAGACTCGTGGACACATGCAAGGTACATACAATCAATTATGGAACGAATAATTCCAATTTTGACAAACAGTCGGGAATGTAAGTCTTGCCAGGCATAAGCCACGCACGCTTCAATGATCTGGTTATTTCGGACCAGGTTATTCCATCGGTAAACGTATTTGAGTATGCTCATGATGTTTTCCACTGGAATCCCGGGAGGCAACACAATTTCCGTTGTTGAGTGGTAGTTGATATTGTACTTTTCTTGAAGTAGAGGAATGATGTCTTGGCCGGGTGGTTTTGGTTTGGTGTTGGTGATTTTGTTGGGGGGTTTTAGAATTAGATCTGTAAATGGAGGTAGGACCAATTCGTGCAAGATATCAGCAATAATCGCTGGAAGGAAGAGTTAGTTAATAGAACCATTGTTTCTTTAAAGTAACTTACCATTGTAATCCGAGTCTTTCTGGCTCCGGTACCTGTATCTAACAATCGTTATTGCTAGTGGTAGAGCTATTGGATGAAGCATGGCTGCAAAAAAAAAGAGAGAGAGGGAGAGAACTGTAGAGAAAAAAAAAGTTGGTCTAAAAATGCATGTTTAAATTAAGAATTAAGTATATGTATGCTAGGCATGTCTGCTTCTATGTCTCTTCCATCTACAACTTCAACTGGTTTTCTCTTTCTCATTCGTATCCAGATACGTCTTCTGATGAAATTGCCAAAGTAGTACTTTCCCTTCCATCTTGAATCGCTGAGACATCGGTTGAATAGCACATTAGAGTATATCCAGCCCTGATCATCTACATCGTTGTACATCAAAACGTACCACGAGTCCCAGGCCCATTCCCATTCTAGATCTGGCAATGGATAGTTGTTCATGGTGTTTTCCGAGAGGAGCAATGGTTTTTCCTGAATCGACTGGTACTTTGTGGGGTCTAACATGGGCATAAGCGAATTACGCGAGAAGAGAGGAAATCCAAATACCTGCATCCCCCGCTGGTTTTCAATCAAGAACTCAAACTGGACAGTGGCTGGCACAATGGACTGGTTGAACTGGGCCAATACTCCGAGAGTTTGCGAGAACTTGTGGTTGTGGGAACCATGGTGGATCTGGAATAGCTGCGCATTAAGTTGTTGGATAAGCTTGACGTAGATTAGTTCGTCTTCCATCAGGAGGGAAGAGTTAGCAACTTCTTAACAACAAAACGTTTTTGTTGGAGGTAGAGCGGGGGGGGGCTAGTGGTTGCAAAACACACGGGGAGGAATTCCGGGAGTTTCTAATGCTATACTATCTGTGAGCTGCTGGTTAGAGAGTGTAGCGCTAACGGGTGCGTTTTTCCAATTAACGAATCGGTTGCATTTTGTAATCTGCAGTACGTTTGCGCATTTTCCCATCCTGGACTACTATAACCGAGCGATTCGAGACACGATGAGGTTCTAAGTTTGAGGAAAAACAAGACATGATGCATGAGAAAAATCTCCGTATGTCTCGAGGGGTATATATGATAAATGATCTTAGTGCACATGCACCGAATACTAAAATAAACAGAGAGAACCCCCGTTCTAAGTTTCTACTTATCATTTCTTTTTACATTATATTGCGTTTCTCATATTTTTTTTCTCTTTTTTTTTATTTTTCTTCTCATCCTCTTTGGAGGCGGATGCGAGGGAATCTTGCGTCAAGCATAGGGACTGAAGCACGCACTCGTCGATATACGCGCCAGCAAAAACCCAAAGCCAGCAAAATCCATTCCTTAATTAGATAATCCTGATAAATACCCGGACAAAAAAGTATGAGAAAATAAATGAAAGAGAAAAAAAAAATTGCCGGGCGGTGAATTTGGGAATATGAGCTTAGGGTGGGGGATCGGCAACTCATTTGGTGACACCGCCGTTCTGAGCGCTAGGATTCTCCTTGAAAACACCACCAATGACCAGGACCTTTTTCAAGGAAAGTAACACATGTATGTCCCACAAAAGCCCTGTCGCCCACACATTGTCTTTGTATATATTGCCAAGTAGGTGCACAAATCACATTAAAATATATAAAATAGGAAGTACGTACGCCGTGTAGAAAGGGAGATGTTACAAGGGTGGGTGGGCGTGCATGGCTAAATGGGATTTTTGGCGACAAAAATGTCGGCCTTTCCCGCTTGTTCTTGCAGGAACAACACCTTAACTTTTCGGGGACCCGCAATCATGGTTTGATATAAGAGAAAAAAAAGCGCAAAAAAGTAGACCTACTTAATTACACTTGATTGACCTATTTTCTTACACATTTTGTACTGTGACGCTTATCCCGATCTTCGAAAAAGTCCATATATCCTCATTTCGGACAGTACCATTCCAAATCTTTTGTTAGATTCCTTTTTGTGCCTCCATCACCAACGCCAAGTTTTTTTTTAATTTTTACCTATCCTTTGTCCACCCTCCTCCTCGTTTTCCACATTTACTGTGTCCAACCATGAATGAGCCAATAATACCCGGAACTGGCCCAGCACCTGCCTACAACGACCACCCTTCTATCCCATCTGTTGACCCTGTCTTGTCGGTAACTACCGGCGTCGCGGTAGCCTCCATCAACAACGTTCCAAAAGACCCTCCTGCGCCGTCCATGGCACATTCCTCCAGCTCCAACAATCCCAATCCCAACAACAGCGGTGGCAGCACCAGTCACCACCATACGCAGTTGCCTTCTCACAATCCATTCGATATTACGTCATATCCCATCACAAACCCGCCGATTTTTGACCCAAGTTTGATGGTCCCTTACTCTAGTGACGGGGTTCCTAGAAGAAGAAGAATCTCTATTTCGAATGGCCAGATTGGCCAGATTATCAACCACGAAGCCTACTTTGATAATGAGTTTTCCTTATCCTTTGACGACTTTATGGGTCCTATCCACCCACCTAGCCACCACAACCACCACAACCAACAACAACATCAACAGCACCAACATCAAGTACAACAACAGCAGCAACAACAGGTACAACAACAGCAGCAACATTCACGCGGACAGATTTTGAACCAGCCGGTCTTGAACAACTTTTCTCAGCCCAACAACGTGTTGACGTCTAACTTCATGCTTGAAAGCAATATTATACCGAACGATGACATGATGCAACAGCAGCAACATCGTTTCCCTCCAAATCAAGCCCAACAACTTCAACTGCAACAACCGCAACAACCGCTACAACCGCAACAACCGCAACAACCGCAACAACCGCAGCAACAACAGGTACCTCAACAGTTGTCCAATCAGGATGCTCACATTCCGCCAATTGTGGTGAAACAAGAGCCCCTGATCTGGACACCACCGGCTTCAGACCATAGCAGCAAAAGCTCGCCCAAATCCAATTCGAATCAGGTGGCTGGAGCACCTCCTCCCAACCATCAATTAATTTATAACAACGAGGTGATTTACAACCCCAACAACGGACCCATTCCAGGTACAGCTGCTTGGAAAAAGGAGCGTATTTTGGAAAGAAACAGAATTGCGGCTTACAAGTGTCGTCAACGGAAGAAACAGGCCCAACTCCAGTTGCAGCACAATGTAACTAAGTATGAACAGGAGTTGGCAGAAATGGACTCTAAAATCAACAAGTACCAAAAGCTTTTGGCTCTCTACAATACAAACATTGAGGCGTTTCTTGCAACCGGTGAACATGAAAACATCAAACAATTGCAGAAGTTCATCTCAGTACAGGACGTGGATGACGTCGACGAAGCTGATTTAGTGTAACATAAAGCAGTTCTAGAAATACAGCGTTAATTTATTCGTAAAACTCCCAGCATTTTTATTTGTAGAAACAAAGAAACCCGTCAAATAATTTTAAAAGGTATAATTAAGTTAAACTTTAATTCGTGGTAGGTTTAGTCCGTATCAAGATTAGTCATGGGTGTGAAAGGTGTCAATTCATCCACCGGGCACATATATAAAGTAAAATTCCGGAAACGTATGATATTATGAGACTTATTTGATAACAGATATTTCACTGTTATGCGATGAAACTGCTTGGTTATTGGGAACACATCTTTGGTTGTAAAGGGAACTCAAATAGGTAATTGAATTCCCAATATGAAAGGTCTAGATTATTTATTTTTTTCTCTAAATCGTGGTCGGTTCGTGGGGGGTGGTATTATTAATTACTTCAACTGGTATTTTCTTATTGACTACAAAATACAGTATTTTCGTGTACCTCGTGTATTATTTTGTGTGTTTTCTTGTCTAAAGATTGACATTTGAAGATACAGTATGACCTCTGACGTTGTACATGGCGCAACCCAATTAGCACAATCCTTCTAACTGCAGGAGACAAAAAAATACACCCCTAGTTAATAGCAGGATTGATTTTTTGTTGAGACATACGTGTGCATGTGCCTCAAGTCTAGCCATGCAGCGAGACAAAAAGATTACTCACTCGCATATGCAATTTCTCAGTTTCATGCCCGGGAACGTAACGGGAACTCTTTGGATGTAATGCATCTATGGAAAAATATCCTATTTTTTTGGATAAAGTCGCTTTTTACGAAAACCAATGCGCCTCTAAACACACTCTAAATGCCTTGTCTCAGAATTACCCCAGAGCTTATTTTGTCCTCAATAGTCATTTATGCTTGCAAAACGCCAAGTGGGTTTTGGTATGATCAGCAATTATGCTCTTCATTTAACACATCCCTTTCTTCCACTGAGCCTCGCTTCCCAACTTTTAAATGAAATTGGGTGAAAGTTATGGCTCAAAACATTATATTTTTTCTTGGGTCTTCACACTTTGTTTACGGAAAGTACCATCGGGCTACTGATTCACCTTCTCAATTTCAGTTAAGCCGTAAAAGCTTCCATTTCGATTATCTTCCCTACAACCAGCACCATGCAAGTTATGGGTTATCTCTTTACTCCCAAATTTCATTTTTAGATCGTAGTTTATAGGTTTAAACGAAGTATACATACTCACTAATAATACAACTCAGCAATAGGGAGTTAAGATAAAATATGTCCCTTGCATAAATATACAGAAATATACCACATATCAAACTGTAGTTTTTGACGTGGTTCGGCTTCTTATGTGGGGTTGGTGTAGCCATACGAGCCAGAATTGAAGGTAGTGTTGGATCCCGTAGCAGTAGATATGGTGGTAGAGCTTGCATTGCCCTCCACTTCATTATTACCAGCAGCAACAGGTGCAATACTGGAAGCTGTGTTTCCACTGGGATTGGTAATGGTGTGTGAATAGCCCCCATGAAGATAATGGTGGTAATTATTATATTGCTGCAGTTGAACTGGGGCCCGGTTGGGAGAGACAAATCCACCAGGGCCTGTGTGAACATTAGAATGATGATCGACCAATTCTTGTCCGCTATTATTCACATAAGCCCCAGATCCGGCTACTTGTCCGCTCTGGTACCAACCATTGTTTGGCCCAGTTGTACTTGAATTACTGTTCGTCCTAAACTGCTTCTTGCCAGATCCCTGTGTAGTAGTTGATGATGAACTCGGGACAGAGTGTAAAGCACCACTGCCAATTGAGCTAATTGAACTGTTGGAAACACCACTCATAGAAAATTGATCACTGGTCCCGGAGATGGAGCCAAAATGATAACCACCTGAGTGTTGCGGTTGCTGGACTTGTGAAGAGTACAATTGTTGTTGGAAATGCTGTGGAAATGGTGGAAAGTACCCAGAAGTGGCCCCCGTTGAAGCCTGCATCGTGACGTCCAGCTGTTGTTGCTGTTGGCCGCCTTGAGTGTAAGTCGTGGCATAATGTTGCGTAGGAATAACGTTATACACGGCATTTGCTGTGCTTGCGGTAGTGCCCCCAGAGTTAATATTGGATGTTGCTTGTCCATTGTAACTAAGACTGCTTTGATGTGGAGCTCCAAATGGATTAATAAAAGTTAAGTCAGTCGATTCGTCTTCTCTTTTTAATGTGTGGCTTCCAGTTACGTTAGCGTTATTTGATCCGTAAGATGAATATTCCTGTTGTTGTGCTTGTGGAACAGGTAATGGATATTGCTGATTTGCAACCATGTGTGATTGTGGAAGTGAGTTATGACGGGAAAACGTGGTTCCAGGATCTCCAAACTTTTGCGGCAAGTATTGCACAGCGCCTGAAGATCCATAGAGAGAAGGCTGTCCTTGAAGTTGTTGGCTCTGGCTCCTTCTAGATTGAACTTGCTTTGGCTGTTGCAACGAGGACATATTTTGCAATTGGTAGTTATTGTCTAAAAAGTAGTATGCTTCATCCTCAATTGGAATCTTGCCGCCCAAGGATGAGTCTTTAACTGCGTTCCAAAGAGAACCGGAAATTGTAACGTTCTTCAAGTCCGTCTCAGAAGGCCTCTGGAGCTTCCCATTCAAGACATCATCTGCATTGTAGTAGCTGATCAAATGGATGGTTTGCTTTTCGTCACGTTTCTCCATATGGAGATCATTTGTGGATGTTGTTAAACTTAATGTCTTTTTTATAAGACCTTGGTCTTTAAATACATACGACGTTGAATTCAATCCTATGCCACTTTTCATGCCTGAATACTCATCGTGGTGTAAGTTCATCAATTGTTGGGCATTAGGAAGTTGTAGTGATACAGGAGGAGAGCCATGTGGCATACCCCTGCCATCATTGGAATTCAGGTCCATGCTGACCTTCCGTTTTTTCTTTTTCTTGTCATCCTTTTCGCTCAATGTGTGTTTATCCAATTCTCGGTATACGAGGAATCTCCCTAAGATCCGAGATGGCGACCAGGCAATTCCGTCGGTCCATCTCTTTATGCCTGAATGCTCCTCAATAAAGACAAACACATTTCCAGATTTAATGAGATTGGGACGTTCTCTTTCAAGAGGTCTCCTGGGAACAAGTTCTAGTTGCTTATCGAGTATTTCTTGGATTATGAGTAAGGCATCTTTTGTAGATCCCACGTACCCGAAATATGATGGAGCGAATCTTGATGTTGACATCGTAAGTGTGCGACGTTAACTTTTGACTCGTTGTTTGATTGGTGAATTCAAGATTAATAAACAAGCAATTCGATAACAACGAGGTTACCGATACTTCGATCCTAATTTACTTTGAATTTCTTGTTGGGTTGTTTCGAGTAGTTTAAATCACGACGCTAATGGAACGATTAGAATGTAGATAGGAAGTGTGTCTTGTTGTAAGTTAATTCAGGTTGAACCTCTTGTTGCATAATATAGCTCGATGTAGAACACAAAAGGTTGTATGCCTATATTATATTTGATAAAATAACCTAATTGTGGTACCCAGTAAGCATCAATTTACACTGAGGGACCCTTTAATTTTCTGGTGAAAATACTACTTTTATATAAACCAAAAAAAGAAAATGAGCAAAAAAGAAAATTTGAGTCAACTATATTAAGTTTTTGTAGTTAATTTTAATTTATTATACATGTTAATGTTTTTGTTGTTTATTGTACAAACCTTGTACCATCAGGAATTTAATTTTTGGGCTCTTCTGCTGCTAAGCCTATGAAATGAACCGAGAATAGTGGGTGGGACTAAAATAACCTCGTACTGTATAGTCAGCACTTAACCGAACTACGAGGGTTCACGAGACTATTTGGCGATAACTGTTTTTGGTTTGACCCTCTGCTATTTATTTTTTAGGTACACGCATAAGCTTTCATAATACTATATTTTAGAATATTTTAGAAATTTAGATTTGTAGCTTATTATCACAATATTGGGCTTATGGGGGATGGAGGGGCACTTACACCTCAAGATCAAGGTTGAGTCAAATTACACAGCTAAATAATGTTGCAATAGCTTCTAAGTATAGAGTATAAAGCTAGCAAGATTTAGTAGATGGGAAATACTAAAGGTAAACCTTTTTTTTACTAAGGATTTACTCTGTCCTCAAGTAATGACCGTGATGTCAGACGCCACGTATCCAACATTTTCATACTGGCCTGCATAAACCAGAACAGCATCATCATTGGGTCAGAAGCTGTCTGAAAAGTGATGACACCAATGGTCGGGGATATGAGATATAAAAAAAAAAAAGAGACAAGGTGTACGCCAATTTTTTTATGCGCCTCAATCGTGAACAAATATTTTCAAGACCGGTTTGAAGTATCCCTTTCATACAACATGACATATAGCCGTTCCTTTATGTTTTTTCTATGCACTTGCGAGACATTACTTTTCATAATAGATTCTGTATCCTGTTTATGTATGTCTTTTAATCTATATTTAGATCCCCCGAAGGTATTAACTCGGAATCGGAACTAAACTTTTTTCCGTTTCCATAAGACAGAATCTATAACTTTAGATAAATACCTCAGTGCATTTGTTAGTATCCATAAGTAATCTTTTTTGATTGTTGACGGTATGTAAAGCTTAATTCAGCAGTTTTGGTAGAAGTACACGAGTTTGCGTGTATTTGGGTATTTAAAGTTTCTTTTTGGATGAAACAAGTCTAGGTGAATATATAATATCTCATGAAGCAATAAGATCAGCTCCCTGTAAATAAAATAAACCATTTACCCACTATACCTGGCAATCTGCACTGCGAAATGATACATTCGAATTGAGAAAATGAAACAGTACATTATTTATTTTTCGTTGGTTGGCAGGTTATGTGAACATTTATTTTCTGTTTTTTTATTTTTATTGTTATTTTTATTTTTATTTTTATTTTTATTTTTATTTTTATTTTT